>JADLZN010007723.1:0-432682 GCA_018155175.1 Sinocyclocheilus anophthalmus | reverse complement strand
GGGCTGATTGCGTACGAGGACTGTGAATAACAGGCGTTGACGCTGCAGCAATAGCACACACTCACAAACATTCACACAAAGAAGCAGACTCCTTTGTTTGGAGCAAAGGTGATGTCCCAGGTGCAAATGATAGTTGTGTGTGTGTGACTTCTGTTGTAATTGCTGCCTGTCGGGTTCTGCAGGATTATACTGAGGGTGTAATGGTGGCCGCAAGAATCCGTTTTACAATATTCGAGACATGCAGATTTCTACGAAGTTACCGGAATATCAATATGCAGGAAATGTGAATGTGTTACAAATATCGATCGGCACACAGAAGGTAGAAGTAATTCAAAGAGACGCTGAAAGATGTAGGGCAGTGACAAGAGGAGGAAGAAAAACGTGAATCTGTGAAACCAAGAGAGAATCCAAAAATAGGTTTCTGGGCAGAATCCAGAGCTCCTTTGCATGAATACTTAACAGTATTGTCGGGCAAAGAGAAAAATACAATGAACGAGTCTTTAACTAGTGAGGTCAGAACAATGTGCTAATGAGAAGGACACATGCTACACAGACTAACTCCTCAAAGCTTAAATGGTCATGAATAATTAGGGCATTCTCTTACAGAGCAGATGTCTTTTTTTGGACTGCATGCACGTTTGTCTGAAAGAAGCAGCACCCCAGATTTATCTACTGTAAAAAAAATTCCGTAAAATTTATGGTAAAAAAACGACAGCTGTGTGGTTACCGGAATTTTACCGTAAAAAAAATACAGTAGCAACGTTTTAGGATTTACGGTTTAAACTTAAATTTACAGTTAAATACCATAAATTCATTAACTGATATAATATTAAGATGCCCCACCTAGTGAAGTACTGGATCTGTTTTGTACCTTTTGTCATACACTGATTAACACCAACTGCAGATGGTATGAGAAAGGCCATGATGAACCCAAAGCCCATCACAGCAGCTTTTAATATAACATGTATCGAGGTCACAGTTGTCATTCACCAACACCAATCCTGGGTGTAACCCACTGAACTGACATAATGCAATAATATTAATTTAACAACATTAGGTTTACACGCAACCCCTAATATAACCTAACCTGATAAGACAAACTAGAAGAAACATTTTGAAAGTAACGCAGAAGGAATTCTGGGGAAGTGTCAACTTTAAACGGTTAATCTCACTGTAAACTTATTTCTTTTTTCGTTTCCAAAACGGTATACCTATGTAACTTTAATGTCCAATACATTAATGTCCATACAGTCTTTTCACCCGCTATCTAACGATTTAACAGGTTTTTACTTTAGCATTTTTACAGTCTTTTACCGTTTTTTTACCATAATTCACAGTCATTTTTTACAGTGTACAACGACATGGAGAGGAATTGAAGAGAGTGGACCAAAAGCACTGACCCCCTCAACAATGAATGCTGACCATTGCAACCACTGGGTTTGTGTGTGTGTCTCTCACATATACCCCCTTGAGGGCTACACACAGGATAGGGGAGCAAGTATCTTTCAGCTCAGCATTCATTGTATCAGGAGTCCATAAATTATTCACCAGCTCTCAAATATTGATATGGAAATCACCATCCACACAAGTGACGGCCCACATATAGACAGAGTGTGCTCCCATTCACTGTCTTTCTCATCTGGCAACGCTGCCTTGCATTTTATTCATGCAGCTCAAACGCTGTCCATTTAACACGTTTATGCTCAGCTTACAGTCAAAGAGGATTATTATGACATTAATCGTTCTCAATCTATTTTCAGTACACCTGAAAAGCACTTCAGAACACATCCGCCTCAGTTTTCTCTACCAATCCCATAAGAGCAGATCACAATGTTGGTTTAACAAAGCAATGTATCAACAAACAGAGGAGAAAAGGTTTTAGTACAACAGTTTGTAGTTGATTGTTATAAGGTACAGCATAGTTTACTGTACTGTAGTGTTGTGACAGTCCAAGAGCACTGAATACAGCAAAGGGAACAAGGGTACATCAAATTTATCCACTAGTCATTGGTCACCACGTCAGTATTACTGAAGTGTAATACTAAAATGCAATGGTTAATGAAATTATAATGACCATGGCTGTGTCCAAAATCATATACTCTCTGAGTAGGTACTGATTTTGAAGAAGTACTTATTTCATAACTGTTAAAAAATTATGTTGTACATAAGCTGGGGATGAAATATTTTAAATATAATGTTTCTGTTGCTTGGAATAATCTACAAAATAAAGGCTGACCATACTTCCATCTCTAAACGAGTTCAAGGTACTTTTAACAGATTCTTTGCTTTATCCCTTGGTAAATTGCTGTGGCGACTTGTGATTTGCGTTGTATTGTGTTTCGATGTCGTAATGTAAATGTAAATTTTGTATATTTTATGGTGTTTGGTATTTGGTATATGGTATTTTATTTGTTGCTACCCTCTTGGCCAGGTCACTCTTGCAAAATAGAGTTTAATCTCAACTAGTTTTTTAACCTGGTTAAAAAAATGGAAATAAATGAATGTGTGTAGTTTATTCAGATGTACTACATTCGTCAAGTTGTAATTGTCAGTTATGTCACTTCACTACCATTCACAAATTTTCTCCCATGCCTTCAATGTAAGATGTCCATTTGATGCACACAGTATGATCAATCATGTCTTTTTTTCCCTTACAACTGTTTTTATATTCTGTGAATTCGCTATTATGTCACTATAACCGAGCTCTTATCTCGTGACTCTTTTGTATCTTTTCTGTGAATGGGAACGCAGCCAACAACCATGAGTGGGGAATGGGCTCGAGTGAAAATAAGTGGGGCAAAGTGTGGAAAAATTTGGCGCGTTAAATTCCATGTCAATAACAAAGGAGTTGTTTGGTGGTGGAAATTCTTGTTATTTACGTATGGTCACCGGTGACTGTACCGGCAAGTGTTGGGGGTGCAGATAACCAGTTGTTTTTTCCTGTAACCACGCTTTTACGTTCTTCACGCACGGGAGACACGGGAAAAAACATGGCGACGTGGTGTAACCGATGGGTCGCAAACACATGATATTAGTGAAAAAGTCCGGAGGCTTCTTTTAATTACTGATTCAAACGGACTCAAGAACTCACCAATGTTTGTCATCGTTACTAGCTGAAAGAACTCATATTAGTTTGCGTCTTACATAAAAATACTGTGACCACATAGAAACAAAATGGGCAAATCCCCGTTAAAATGTGATAGTATAGGAAACTATAATCTACACAATACTAGTTTTTCAAATGTATAGCTTTTCAAGTAAGCCTTATGGTGTGCAACTAGCGTAATATGATAGCTAACTGTGTGATCGAAGACGGCGGGGTGACAGGGTATAATTGTGTAGTGTATAAGTAGTATCAGTATGTGCGCATATAGAGACATAGTCATCTGTGCACTAGTAGGCACGACGGGTGGCTGTGTAAAGTTAGTTGCTATCCTAGTGTAGTGACAGACATTCACAATAAGATCACACTGTTCATGACTCCGTACTACCGAACGGGACGGCCCATAGTAATGATCACTACGACCAGTAGACATAGACCATCACAAAATTCAGGTTGTGCGAGGCGTTTTGTGAAGTTGAACAAACTGCTGCTTCCTTGTTGCCTCTGAAGTCGGGAGGTATCACACTGGGCCCCGCTGGCCTCAAATCGCCGTAAGTAGCTCATCAGTTCTCCACACCATTCATCCAAACTGTGTGAAGGTCATCTGAGGAAATCATGTGACACTCAATATATTGATCTGGCTGTCCAGTATTCTTTAGAAGGAGACCAACTTGAACACTCTGACAGTGTACAACTTAAGATCATCGATGTCATAAACATCTGTGGTCTAACTTTTGGTGATGCATGTCCGGCAATCAATTTTAGCAAATATTTTGGGATGTTTCCCTGATTGATTTTCTCGCCTGAATTATGGGCTATGATATCACTTACATAAGAAGCACATGTGTAGTGTCACTCAAGTCAGGCAGTTCAAAATTCATTAATTCTGTATCAGACAAGAACAACCCTTTAAGGAAGTTTCTCTCTGTCTCTATGTACGAGAGGAAGTAGCCGCCTGCTGTTTGTTTCCAAATCCTGTTGTGTGTGTGTGTGTTTATGAAAATCGAAACCTCAACGTTTCAGCTCACCCCTGTGACACGATGTTCAGAATTGAAACATTCTGCATTTTTTCCCTGTGCTAGAATGAGTAATTGTGAAACATCACAGGAAATAATAACTGTCAGAACAATACAGGGTTTACACATGCAACAACAAAACCAAAAAAACCAAACCGAAGTCTTCGTTTAGCTGTGTCAATTTTATAGCCAGACCAGAGGTTAAGTGAGCTACCAGCTATATCCTGTTCCCAAAAGCTCCAGGAAACCCCAGCAGTACCAGCATGACAACAAAGCTCCAGCTTATTTTGATGATAATGTCATCATTGTGCACATGGGGCTGAATGCTAATGAAACATTATCCACTTTAATAGAGCTGAGGTAGATGTCTTTATTGCTAGCAGTTTCCATTGTCATATTCCACTGTCCATATGGTGTCTTTGTCTTTTACTTTAGGTTCATAAAAATAAAGACAATGTCTAGTAAGTAAAAACCATTAAAGGTGACTCAGTAAAAGTGCAGAGATGTTTTCCTTTTAACATAATTACTAATCAAAATTTTTTTTAAATCAAGAACCAGTGAAGGGAGACCGGGGGCAATTGTAAAATTTTTTACATTTTACATCACAACTCACAGATTACTTGAAATACACTAGTCATCTTTTTATACAAGAAACAAATATAGGTTCACTAATTAATAATACAGTTGATTGATTTTTCACTAATAAGACAAGACTCTTATCTTAAAAAAATATTTAAAGGTTTAGTTCACCCAAAAATGAAAATTTTTGCTTACCCCCAGGGCATCCAAGATGGTTTTGTTTCTTTGTTTTTGTTTCTTCAGTAGAACACAAACAAAATTTTTTAACTCAAACCGTTGCAGTCTGTCAGTCATATAATGGAAGTGGATTGGAATCACGGCTTTGAGAGTAAAAAATAACATACACAAACAAAACCAAATTAATCCCTGTGGCTCGTGACGATACATTGATTTGTAAAGACATGAAACGATCGGTCTGTTCAAGAAATTGAACAGTATTTATATCGTTTTTTACCTCTGATGCACTGCAATGTCTGAACTGTCCTGAGCACGTTCTCAACAGCCGGGGCGTGAGGCGTCTTCTTCTTCTTGCTTTACGATGGATCGCAGATTTATTAGTGCATTACCGCCACCTATCTCTCATGTGGACCATTGACACTCCTAATTGAGTACCGTACTGTTACCGTACTGTTACCAAAACGTGACTTGTAAACTCTGCTGATCACGGATTGGCCGGAGAGAATCGTCACTGCATGCGTCACTGAACTTGCGACACGAACACAACAGACCCGCTAGATTTAAATCAGCAAAGCCAGCGAAGGATCGAACGCAACTATTTTTAACAAGCGCACCTTTTTTAACAACCAAAAAGTGTCTGTTTCGTTGTCTATTGAGGAAGTACAGACGTTCCTCTCAATGATAGCAGAGGAGCGGATCCAGCGAAAGCTTGATGGGGCGACATGGAATGAAAAAGTTTTTCAGGAGTCGCGGCAGTAGAGGTGGCGCAACTTTAACGACATGTGAATATTCCCGCCCATTCTAAAGCGATACTAACCTGCAGTGGAAACGCAAACCGAGCTGAGCCGAGCCGTGCCGTGCCGTACTGAGCCGTGCCGAGCCGAGTTGTACCATGCAGTGGAAAAGCGTCAAAAGTCACCTCCATCTTGGATGCCCTGGGGGTAAGCAGATAAACATCACATTTTCATTTTTGTGACTATCCCTTAAATGCAAGAATTCGAGTGTTACATTGCCCCCTTAGTGGGGGCGATTGAACAGTGTTTGGGGCACTGAAAAAATACTCCTTAACCACTGTCTCTCAATAAAATCCTACTTCAAAGTCATCACTTTACCTGCTGTAGTATCAATTTTTTTTTTTTTTTTTTTTGTAAATGGTTCAAATTCTTTTGGATGTTAGGCATCATATGCATTCAAAAAGCAAAAGTCTATTTTTTATTTTTGCAAAAGATAAGGCAGCTACTCTAGTGGTAACTAGATTTTAATTATTTAAATATATATTTTACTCATATACATCAATCAGCTGATGAGTCAAGAACTGTCTTTAACCAAACCAGACATATTAACAGAATAAGATCATGTGGAGATAATATTCATTGTATTTTTAAAAAAGATTTAAAACCAACACATTGTTTAATGTGTAACACTAATACTTTTTCAATGTAGTTTCACATTTAAATATGATAATTTTCTTACAGAAAAATATGTCAACACAGACAAACAAGGTGTTTACACTGAGCCATGTGGCTCAGGGGCAATCGTAACACATTATTACAATTGCCCCCGATGTTGCAGCTATTATAAAATCTTGTATGCTACGTAGACACACCTATATTAGCATAGGTTATTCATGTTAATTTTTTATCAATAGCCTAGTGATAAAATGTATGTAAGTTTAAATTCACGGTCCTCTAAACTTCAAACAGAAGAAAAAAAATACTGTACATCCAAAAATTTACTTTTATACCTCAAAATCAGTATTTTGTTGAAAACTTCTGCTGAGGTGAAATGATCATGCTCCTTTTCCACAGGCAGAAAGAGAATCCTATGAGCATGTGCAGATTAAGGCCCAATCCCAATTCTATTTTATACCCCTTTCACTTCCCCTTCCCCTCCGCCTACCCCTTCCCCCTGTCCCTTGAAACAGAGTGTCAAGGGGTAGGGTTGAAAATATTCCCCTAAGAATTGGGACACCATTACTATACGTCACACGTCATCATACGTCTTCTAGATCCTACAATACACACATCTATACTGGTGTGCTGGTGTGCATTAAAGCCTTTAATTACCATTCTATATTAACGCACTGCTTACTGACACACACACACAAACACACACACATCGGATTTGCGCGCTCACTAACAAAATCCCCCAGGGGAGAAAAGAAACGTTTCAACGCCTGCCCACGACTTTATTAATACCAGTTTAATACTGACAATCGCTACATAATATTTTCCAGCAATGAGAGGATAAAATCGCTGTTTTTTAAGTAAACTCTAAAAAGAGAAATGCACAGACGCGCATACTTGCAACTTTCATCTCTCTCTCTCTCTTTCTCTCGAATTGGCAATATTTGAGAAAGGGGTTTAGCGATTTATAATTATTGGGTGTACTAGCCCTCCTCAATGTCTACGGTGGTTTTCGTCCTGATCAGACATGAAAATGTGTTGTGGCACTATTGTGCAGTCTGTAATGATATGATGTTAGAAAACTTTAGCGATTTTTTTGCAAACATTTGTTTGATTAACATGACCGTAAATATGAACTCACGTTTGAATGTAACATAAAACAAATTATTGCTTTTCGTTAAAATCTTTATTATGCCAAAAATGCTTACATTTATGTGTCTTTTTGTTCTCTTGGGCAGCCATGTTGCCGCTGAAGCCGGTTTGCGTTGAGATAATTCATACCCCTTTGTTTGAAATGTGGTCCCGAAAAATCTTCGTTTGAGAGGCTATCTGGCCCTTCCTCTTACCCCTACCCCTCCAACCAAGGGGTAGGGGAAAGGGGAAGGGCTAAGGGGTAGAATTGGGATTGGGCCTAAGTGTCATCACTCTAGCTTGTTTCTGACAGGAGGCACTGAGTGTGTCACAATTGCCCCTGGTCTATTTCTGTTGAATGTATGACAAGACAAGAAAGACATGATGATAGTCACAGTGTTCATACTCACTACCTGTGATGCAAGAGTGGATGCTCCAATGACAGAGCATGTGAGAGCACAGTGTGGGCATTTACATTTATACTAGGATGATAACATAGCTATAAAGTTTTAATAATCATTCTAATTCTATGAGAATAGTGAGTCTATACTACATGTATAATGATAACGACACAGAAGAACGATATCGTTGGCGTCACTTTGAGAACTTTTTTTTTTCAAGCTGATGAACAATAAAAATATTGACAGCCAATCAGAATTCACTCTTTAATAGACTTTAAAGAGCTTGAGCATTTAAGCTTCTGGCTTGTCATAACTGTTACACAAAACATCTAGTTGTTGTTTGCGTTCGAAATTTTCATACCACTATTCATAATTCAACCTAAGATGTGGTCACTGCAAAAAGCATTGTCTCTTGCCTAGTATTTTTGTCTGCTTCCAGGAAAAATTTCGTAAACATTCCAAAAAAAAAAAAAAAAAAAAACAAAAACATCTAAACATTCTTAATCAAGATACATTTACTAAGGTAGAGCTGTAGTCAAGTCCACTTATGTCGAGTCCAAGACAAGTCCAAGACCAGGACTAGTCGAGACTGAGTCAAGACCGAGTCCAAAGAGGTTCGAGTCCAAGACAAGTCCAAGTCCAAAGAGGTTCGAGTCCAAGTCAAGTCCAAAAGTTTCGAGTCCAAGTCAAGAAAAAAAGGATCCTCTTCAAGACCACATACTTAACTATTGATAATGTATGTGAAGCGAGAGACATCATATCTCCTATTCTAAGAAAATCATTTTACATTATTATTTGTAATGATCAAAAAGCATGTGCAAAGTAACAACTCTGTAGGACAAGGGTCTCCTAACTAGATCCTGGAGGGCAAATGTCCTGCAGAGTTTAACTCCAACTGGCCTTAACACACCTATCATATTATAGCAGACATATACACTGATTTGCATTGATTTTGCCTTTCTAACAGTCCTGCACGATATGAGGAAATTATGCTATGTGTGATAACAGTGGAGTTTTTATAATTTTTTTTTTTTTGCAATGATGATTACTTATGATAAATAAATGAATAATTAACTGTGCATATTAGGGCCAACAATATTTTTTTTTGTTTTTACAGCGGTGAGCATTACAACCAATAACATACGGTTCCATTGAGTTTATTAATGCAATGGCCAATCAAAGGCATTCAGATGAGCTAGAGTTTTGTTGAGTGCTGAATTCTGTGCTCTGGCGCCTAAATCCACCAACTTGCTATTTCATAGCCCGTTTCGGTGCCCATTGCTAAATAACTGCAGTTCATACTGCAATGACAATGAAAATACGATTCATCTTTCAGCCCTATTTCTAACCTCATAAAAAAAGTCGGTAACACTTTACAATAAGGTTCAATTTGTTAACATTAGTTAATGTATTAACTAACATGAACAAACAATTAGCAATATATTTATTACACCATTTATTTTTGTCTTTGTTAACATTATTTAATAAAAATACAGTTGTTCATTCATTGTTTGTTCATGTTAGTTCAGTGCATTAATGTTAACAAACACAACTTTCGATTTTAATAATGTATTCGTAAATGTTGAAATTAACATTAACAAATTAATAAACGCTGTATAAGTGCAGTTCATTATTATGTTAACTAATGTAGTTAACTAATTAGCCTTATTGTAAAGTGTTACCAAAGAGTCAAATACAAAGGCTAATTCTTATGTTCAGGATGCCTTCGGGCTCAACTGTCTTTGTGGTGTCTTTGCAGGTGCCTTACGAAATTAGATGTTGTTCCACAGGTTTCTGCAATAGTTTTGTTGCAAAATTTGCAGTTGGCCTTGTGTTTCTTCTTCTTCCGTGCCCCGTCGAATAATTCTCTGTGGTTTGTAAAACCATACTGTATAATGCTGCTGTTTGCTGACATCTTGTCTGTGGTCAAAAATGTAAATGATTGATGCCTTCGTACAGCACGCACATGCAAAGCTCAGGATATGACACATGCGCGCGGTTAAGGCTAGAAGGGATACGTTTGGTGCTACTGGGTATGCGCACATCAATACAGCGTAATTTTGTCACACTGTACAACAATAATTACTATTTTTGCATTATTGTAAGGTGTAGGTTTAGGGTTGTGGTAGGTGTAGATGATAATAAACACAATCTAATAGGTAGAAAATTAAATTACAAACATCTAAACATTTCAAAACACAGCAAGTGCACCGCGGGTCATGTGACAAGAATCAACCAATCAGCTTCATCCTTTCCCGTAACATAATTGAAAGCTAAGCCAAGATGGAGAAACAGCTGATCATAGCTGTACAAGGATAGTCATTTTTTTAAATAAATTTAGTAGCAGAGCTACTGCAAGGGATTTTTAGTGCTGCAAATCCATTTATCCTTTGCTGAAACTTCCGCGTCTTCATGGAGAGTGCAGGTCATGGTTGCTTAGCATCGGCAGACGCAACGGGAGCGCACGCATAGAGCGCAGGTTACAGAGTGCTTTGGAAAGAAGGAGAAAGCGGCGAGCCTAGCGTTTTCCACGCTTTTTCAGGCGCGACAGGCAAATGTGGTTTTTGAAGGAGAAAAAAAAGCATATTGCTGGACTCGGTTGAGACCAACGAGAACATTTGGCGAGTCCAATGACCAAGTCCGAGACAAGTCCGAGTGCAAACACCAACGAGTCCGAGACAAGTCCGAGACGATAGAAAAATGTCTCGAGTCCGGACTCGAGTCCGGTACTACAGCCCTACTTAAAGGTGGGGTAAGCGATTTTTCAAAAACACTTTAGAAAACGGATTCGGGCCGAATAGCAAAACAAACTTGTAGCCAATCAGCAGTAAGGTGCGTGTCTACTCATGATGTGGAGGAGGGAGTGTTCAGTGTAAAGGGCGGACATTAGCCGAGCCGAGAGACAGAAAGATAGAGATGGCAGATAAAAAAGCCAAAGAGGAAAACATCTGCGGAACAAAAAAAGCTTAAGGCAAGAAGTAGGACCCTGTGTAATATCGTATCAGCTTTCCAGCGCTGGAGAGAACTCAAGGAGTGGAGGCCTGCGATCGGACGCCGAGGTTGCTTTGTTTCTTCTCGATAGATGAGTAACACCGTGTCTGCGCCACAACAGCTAAAGTCTGTCTAGTACACTGTACGCGACAAAGTGACCGTTGAAAATCATTTGAAATTTGTGTCAATACGTCATAAATAGAACGCAGCAGCAGTTTTCTGTCGGGGATTTGTCGTGTTGCGCCGCATCCAGTGTAGACAAAATATATATGTATATACAGTGGGTATGGAAAGTATTTAGACCCCCTTAAATTTTTCACTCTTTTGTTATATTGCAGCCATTTGCTAAAATCATTTAATTTTTTTTTTTTCCTCATTAATGTACACACAGCACCCCATATTGACAGAAAAACCTAGAATTGTTGACATTTTTGCAGATTTATTAAACAAGAAAACTGAAATCTCACATGGTCCTAGTATTCAGACCCTTTGCTGTGACACTCAGATATTTAACTCAGGTGCTGTCCATTTACTTCTGATCTTCCTTGAGATGGTTCTACACCTTCATTTGAGTCCGGCTGTGTTTGATTATACTGATTGTACTTGATTAGGAAAGCCACACACCTGTCTTATATAAGACCTTACAGCTCACAGTGCATGTCAGAGCAAATGAGAATCATGAGGTCCAAGGAACTGCCTGAAGAGCTCAGAGAAAGAATTGTAGCAAGGCACAGATCTGGCCAAGGTTAAAAAAAAATTTCTGCTGCACTTAAGGTTCCTAAGAGCACAGTGGCATCTATAATCCTTAAATGGAAGACGTTTTTGACGACCAGAACCCTTCCTAGAGCTGCCGTCCGGCCAAACTGAGCTATCGGGGGGAGAAGAGCCTTGGTGAGAGAGTTAAAGAAGAACCCAAAGATCACTGTGCTGAGCTCCAGAGATGCAGTCGGGAGATGGGAGAAAGTTGTAGAAAGTCCACCATCACTGCAGCCCTCCACCATCTGTGCTTTATGGCAGAGTGGCACGACGGAAGCCTCTCCTCAGTGCAAGACAAATGAAAGCCCGCATGGAGTTTGCTAAAAAACTCCTGAAGGACTCCAAGATGGTGAGAATTAAGATTCTCTGTTCTGATGAGACCAAGATATAACTTTTTTGCCTTAATTCTAAGCGGTATGTGGTGGAGAAAACCAGGCACTGCTCATCACACCTGTCCAATACAGTCCCAACCGTGAAGCATGGTGGTGGCAGCATCATGCTGTGGGGGTGTTTTCAGCTGCAGAGACAGGACGACTGGTTGCAATCGAGGAAAGATGAATGCTGCCAAGTACGGGATATCCTGGACGAAAACCTTCTCCAGAGTCTCAGGACCTCAGACTGGGCCGAAGGTTTTACCTTCCAACAAGACAATGACCCTAATCACACAGCTAAAATAACAAAGGAGTGTCTTCACAACAACTCTGTGACTGTTCTTGAATGCCCAGCCAGAGCCCTGACTTAAACCCAATTTGAGCATCTCTGGAGAGACCTAAAATGGCTGTCCACCAACGTTTACCATCCAACCTGACAGAACTGGAGAGGATCTGCAAGGATGAATGGCAGAGGATCCCCAAATCCAGGTGTGTAAAACTTGTTGCATCTTTCCCAAAAATACTCTTGGCTGTATTAGATCAAAAGGGTGCTTTTAGTAAATATTGAGCAAAGGGTCTGAATACTTAGGAACATGTGATATTTCAGTTTTTTTTTTTTTAATAAATCTGCAAAAATGTAAACATTTCTGTGTTTTTCTGTCAATATTGGGGTGCTGTGTGTACATTAATGATTAAAAAAAATTAACTTAAATGATTTTAGCAAATTGCGCAATATAACAAATAGTGAAAAATTTAAGGGGTTCTGAATAATTTCCGTACCCACTGTATATCTATGGTGTAGACCGCATCGCTGATTATGAGTTCTATAGTATTTTGTCACGCTGCGCCACTCGTGTTCGGTGTAGACACGGTGTAACATTGGTTATTGGTTTTGCTTTGTTTCACAGAACAAATCGATGCCTGGGTTGCGTACATATGTGTGGGCCAGAGCTATCAAAATAGGGGCGAGACACTTAGGGGCGTGTTTGTTTTGGTGATTTCAAATATAATCATTGGCTACCAGAAATCACTTACCCCCCCTTTAAATACTGAAAAAGATTTACCATTTTTATAATAACGGGTTATTAAAAAATAAAATATAATATACATATAATCTGGTATAATACGTACTTTCTGAAAAATGTATCAAAATTAAGTGTTTTTGCTTAAAACAAGAAAAAAAATCTGCTAATGGAGTTGGCAGAAAAGAGTCTCACTGAGCAGGTTAGTTAAACTGATAGTTAGTTAAAATGATAGTTAGCATGAAATGAAAATTCACCCTGTCTATTTTCAAAATGCATGTTGGATCTTAAAGTGAATGATTCATTCTTAGTTGTTTTTTTGTTTTTTTCCCCTGTTCATTTTTATCAATGTCCAGCTTCCCAGTCAAATGACAGACTTCTGGTGATGTATGCTGAACTTCTCCAATCTTTAATTTTAATGAGCTGGTTACTACAACAAGCTCGCATTCAGATCGCCTTCATTGCTGAATATAACGGACACATCTCAAAATACATCTAACAAATGATGGATAGAAGAACCTGCCCTTTATTATTTCCATTTTCAGTAAGCTGTACATCAAAATACAGAAGAATGTCGCTACTTCCATTTTATTGCGACTTTAATGTAACTCTCTATAATGACAAATTCTATTAACTCTATTATGGCAAGCTCAGTGAGAAAAATCCAATAGAAATGTTGACAAAATATATACTTATTTAATACTGAACTGTACTGAATGAATTAAATTAACTGCATTTAATACTTTTCGAAGTTCCACTTGTTTTAAGAGAATCTACAGTGGATCCAAAAAGCATTCAGACACTTATGCCAAATATCTACATGTCATTGCATTAGACTGAATATATCAAAACATTTAAGCAGCATCAGCAAAAAATAAATGATGCTAGACCTTTTCTCAAAACTTTTTTTTCCTTTTAACCAGCTGGTCCCAAGGTCATGTTTAGTGGATTTATGATGTCCTTTCCCACACAGTTCACACACAGGTGTCCTAGAGGTTAGTTCATCCTATTAACTATGGACACGTTCCACGAATGCTTGACAACCAGATGGTGACATGCTACTTTGTTTGATATCTTTTTATGTAATAACATTCATACAGAAGATGACCAAAATACTGATTACAAATTTTTTTTTACTCTTCAGTATGTTTTGTTACATTCTCCAGCCTCCTGTCACTCCGCAGTACTGGAAGTGAAACCCTGCTGGTGGCACCGGTCATCTCCCCCACAGTTTCCTAGCAAACGATGACAACAGCGATGTGGGCAAGTGGAATAACAGGATACAATTTTTGCACTTGTGGACAGTGGACAGGGTTAACTCAACATCCAGCGTGAGCTTTGGCTCACATTCAGGTTTGGGTAACTGGTGGCACAGGCACTTGCAAATTTTTGCAATCACACACACACAGTCACACTGAGTAAAGGTGGAGGGTTTGAAGTTTTTCTCCTAGTGTTTTTCTCTTGTCGAGTCAGCGTGATATTTTGTCTGGTGAGGGGATTTGCTATGTGTGGCATTGCAAAACAACACAGGGATTTCTTAATACATGTGTGAGAGTGTGTAGGAGTGCATGAGTGTGTGCCCTTGTTGTTTTTCATGAGGCTCAAGGTCTTTGATTATTTCTGATAACAACTGCTGTGACATCATCAAAGCAGACAGAACTGGCCACCATAACATCATTATATCATATTATATGGCAAAATATTAATCAACAAACCATAATCATGTAAATCATCAGAAAAAAAATCTAAATCCAATTCTAATAATCCTATAAAAATACAAAATAATCAAATAATCCTTAAAATAGGCCTATGTAAGTTTGGATTCTCTCTTTGACATAAAACAGGTTATATCGTGTAGCAAGGTGTCTGTTCTCAATTAAACACAACAATGACCACCCACCATTTCAGTGGCCTTGGTTCCCGAGTATTTTCCCATTCATTTTCCTGCATAGACATCCAAAAAAAAAAAAAGATTTAATATGAATAAAATATATGCCTTGAATCAAACCAAACCAACCAACTTGGAAATTGATCACATTTTTGGATTAGAACACGTTTGTGAAACTGAACAAAATCAAATGTATATATAGATATATTATATTTATCTATATATATATATATAATACATGGCGACTTTGACTCTGAGTCGGGGGGGGCAAGAAAAAAAAAAAAATATATATATATATATATATAAATAAATAAAACAACTAAATATATTTATTTTTTCGGATGTAAGCATCAAAACAATGCCCTACCTTTCATGTGACCTTCGAACTGCGTCCTCTAGGGGTCGCTATGGGGTGACACCTATAGACGCATGGTCTCGTTCCCCCTACTCGTGGACCATGGTTACATAAGTAACCTGAGACGTTTTCCGTGTCTTTTTGTCGTGTCACTTGAAATGTTTCCATTTTGAATCGTTGTTACCAAAGGCGAGACACGTGAGGAGAAAATAAACGATCAGTTGTGGAACTATATTCTGTCATAAATCACATACCATTCATTGCTGAACTTTCTACCGTCCGTTACTGGAAATTAAATGAAATTACTGGTTGATATGTGCCGATCTCAATAAAGTTTACACACGCTTTTGGTCCATGAATTAGATCTCGCTCTGGACGCGCGCTGTCTGTGGAGGTTTGGCCAGGACCGGTTCCAGAATTAAATCGACATATTTTATGTTCTGTCCATTGACAATCACTGCTATTTCGAGAGTGAATCCCGCATAAATATGCAGATGTCATTCCCAAAACTTTGCAGGGTGTAGCCTATGTGTCAGAAATACGAAAGTGGTGAGTGAATTCTGACAAAACGTTTTTGATTGGCCATTGCATTTAAGAAATCAACAGATATGTCTGTGATTGGTTACATTGCTCAACGCTGCAAAAACACATTGAGGGTATTTAGCCCTTCTAAGCACTCCATTGGCAGCGGGCCGACATCAGGGTTCCTGACTAACAATTGGGGGGGGGGGGACTTTTACATTGGGGAACCCTTCACTATAGATTATAGACAAGTCTCTTCATAATAGAGCACAGTAGCTGTGTGCTGTTCAAAACACCATCTCAGGTTGGGTTACAGCAGGGGTTGGTTTGTTGGCAGCAGTGAATGCGTCTCACGAGGTGTTGTGTGTCTGTTTGTGTGTTTTGGTCTGCATGCACGTCTGTGTACGAGAACTGATTGGCTCGCGGTCGTGTGCTCTTGCTCTGCAAACTCTGTTTGTGCCTTGGATTTATTTATACCAGAAGAACTAGGCCCTTGACGTGGCCATTACAGATTTGTTTGCAGACCGTTTTGACTGTGTGTGTGTTGCACTGACACCCCTCTGTCAGCTCATCCTGATATATGTGAGTCAATTAGCTGTCTAAAGAGAAAACATCCCCCCTCTCCACCTTGTGCACACACACACACACACACACACTCACATCGAGGGCAAGCCTCACAGCGGCCCGCCCCTGAGAGTCTCTGTGTGTGAAGCAGGCTGGTGTGCTCTGGTGGGGGAGGGGTGTATATTAGTGGGGGAGGGTAATGGGGTTGGGTGTCAAGAATGTGGCTGTTGGCTTGTTTCTTTTGTATGTTGTGTGTTTTAGTAAAACAGTACAGAGATCTTACATATTTTACAACTTGTGCATGAATTAGCGCAAGTAATAAGGTGCCAGGTGCAATTTAAATCTAAAATGTACAATATTTTTTATTTTACATGTTATTTTTAGTTTTTTGTTTTACATTTAATCAATTTTATTTTAAATTAGTATTTACAATTTATTTATTTAATTTAAATTTCATTTCATTTGATTTTAATTAAGTAATTACTACTCACTTTAATTACTTAATAACAAATTTTTTTTTCCACTCCAAATCCTAAATATGCAGTTTCAGCCTTGAAAAGAGCACTAATGCACCTTCTGAACTCTTGTGGCCTGTTTGGTCATTTTGTGTGTCTCAGTCGATTGGATTGCTGTCCAGTTGGTTATGGGTATTTTATTTAAACATGGGATCTTACAGACTTTTGAGCCATTTGACCCTAAAAGTTTTTATATTTTATTTTATTTACATTTTGTTTAATTTTTATTTTATTTTTTCTTTTATTCTGTTCCACAAAATATGTTTCAGCCTTGAAAAGAATATTATTGCAACTTGTGAACACTTCATAAGGCCTCTTTGGTAATTTTGTGTCTTGATTAGTTATGTGTGTTCTATTTATACTTGCATAAATATGATTTGACATAAATTTGTTCTACTTTTCCAGCACTATATGCAATTATAATGGTGTTCACTTCCTGGATGCTGCTCATGCCGGGTATGAAATGTTCTGTTAAACGCTCTCTTAGCTTCAATTAATGTTTTAGTTTTGTGTGTCTCATTCATGATTGCTCACTGTAATGTGGAGTGTGAGGCTCTTAAACATCCTTATGTTGACATATTTCCATTTGGGAGGAGTAAAGTTGACATATGTGGCCTGAGATGACTGAGTCACAAGTGTAAATATATCTGGTTGTCTCTCAAACCACCTCCTGAGGCATCTAGGTTTGCATTTAGACTGGGTCTTATCCCAATCGGATAGCTAGACCAAATGCAAACACCCCCTCAGATCCTCCAGTTTTCCAAACTAAAGCACTCATTTCCCAAGTTCACATACAAGCAAACTTCTGCACACACACACACACATCTGAAAACACATGTGTATCTTTCTCTCTCAGCTCAGCGTGTGGTTTCCAGCTCTTCTCTGATGCGTCCCACATTCTTCACTGATTCTTCACATTCCCTGATGCCCTCTGCATCCTTAGGCTCTGCTATGGAAATACGCCTCAGTCTCCCCGCTAATTATTAAAGAAGCACCACCTCATTAACTGGGCTAGGGGATAATAAAAGATTCATGCAGCATTCTTAGCGTCGCTGCATGCTCAGCTCTCCTCTCGCTCTCTCCCACCTCGTCTCGTCTCCTGAGGATTCTCACGAAAAATACTTATCTGTTATCCATACAGGTCCCATACAGGTCCCTCTCACTCTCTCAGTTTTTTGCAGGCTGCTAGCCATCTTGTGTGGTGGCTGTATGCCAAGTGCCTTCAGATCGGAGATTGGAGGAAAGGTTGTGAATTAAAATGATTTACTACTGTGAAAAGCGAAAGTGAAAACGCATTAAAATATCTTGTGTCATATCTAAAATATCGAATGTCAATCAATTAATAATGTGAGATTGAAATCACCGGCACAGAGAAATAACATCTATTCAATCGTTAATAACATGTTTCAAATAAAGTCGATTTTTATGGTATTAGGTTTCCCTGTATGGTGGTTTCAATGTTTTCAAACTTGCGATAACACTGTGGGTAGATATGGCCGTTTTCAAATGTCAACAAACAATGGCTGAAGTAAAATGTCACCATTGTGCTCCAATACATTCCATATGCAAATACCCTCTTTTACAGCTCAAAACCCCAGTAATGAAATTCCTGTGGAAAATGTGTCTAATAATCCCTGAATGACACAAACGATTGGAGATTTACAAACATTTAAAGATCACATCCAGCACTCGCTGATAAGACAATTTCTTGTGTCATCTTTTGAATAAACATGACATTCACAGAGAGATTGTAACGCTGCTGAATGCTTTGGGAGTTTCCACATCAAGGAATCTCTGCCTAGTTCCTCCTACAAAAAGTCACTCATTTACTTTCGATTTCTTGTAATTGTGGTTCTCTTTTATCACACATTGCCATCCTAGTTTCAGTTTGGAATTGGTAATATGACACTTCAAATCCATTCTCAAACAATATTTAATACTTATTTAATACTCTTATTTCATTTCATTTCTCTTGAGTCAATATTGATGTTTTTGCATACAATAAATTGTATTACCATACTAATACAGGATGTTTAATATGCAGTTACATTAATTGGAGAGCATTTATGGCTTGATGCAGAGCTTTTGGATATTTCCTAATAAAAACAAACCTATAGTGACAACACAGTGGCGTGTCATTGATCTCCCGTTCTGACTTCTGCCCTGTGTCCAAGGAACGAGAGCTGATGGATAGCCCTGTCTCCATAACACATTAATAATCAAGACTTTCAGTACCTAGGCATGGACAACAGTGGAGTAAACAGTGATTTACTAACAGTGGAAAGGGAATCTCAATACCATTTAAGAGTTCTTTGAGGTGTATTTCTGAACAGATAGACTATAGACCATGTGCAGTATAGGGTAATTCCAATACAATTCTTGCTAATTAATATAATATTTTGGTGTCTTTATCTGCAGGGCTATTGATTCTAATTTAATTTGCAGTACTGCTTTCAACAGGATGTGGCACTCCTAAATGGGGTTTAGAGAAGTCGAACGCTGCTCTCGCTCCCTGCAACAAGACCCTCTCGTGCAAAAGCCAAAGACTCTTCCTCAGTGGCTGTGTATCCACCCATGGCCCTGACTCACCATGTCCAGCAGCCTCCACTTCCCAGAGATGGGGCATTCTGTTCACCAAGAGGAAGCACTGCATGTATTTATAGACATTTCTCGTATGAAGTCTGAACAATAACAAACCCCCACCCCCTCAGCCACTTCAACACCACAACACAAAATAAGGGGTGGGGGGTTGAGTGCAGATAGAATCAAACTTTAGTTTCACTGTTCGATGATGAAAGGAAAATAAAACTGAGAGCACTGCACTATAGTTACAGTTTACAAGGTGGTTTTGACAGCTAACATAGAATTGGGTGATCTCAGTGTGACAGTAATCAGGGAAAAATTGGGCTACAATGCAGTTATCAACTGAGCTGCATGTGTTTTTGCAGTTCAGTTGATCTTAGAATAAGAAAACTCAATAACATATATCAACCACTGCTTATATGGTCTCTGGAGAACATTAAGAATTAATACTTGTTCGCTGTTGAACACTTTTTGTGAATATGGTGCATTCTTGCTGTCTTGTGACTTTTTAAAGGATTATAGGCACACCTTTTAATTTTATTCTAATTTCCATTTTGAGAATGATTGTCTAACATAAAATTAGCCAAGCATGAAAAGAAGCTAGTTTTAAATGCATTAAATATCTGTATATTCCCAGAGTCGTCTTGTCACACCGTAGGATTGACCTCCTTGACAATATTGAATGAATTGCTATTGATTTTTATTAAATCATTTTAAAAGGCCAAAACGTCTATTATGTCGTGACCACAATATTTGACGAAGATTAGGCCACCCAAACTTTTTTCCAAATTTCTATATTATTATTTATTTTTTTTGTAATTCATTCATATTCTCTTTAATGTAATTGTCTGTTTAATTTTTGTTAATACAGCAAACATTAGATTAGGCACCACAAAGAAAAAAATACATTGTTTAGTTTCAGGGACCATCTGTTTGTTTTTTTTTACATTTAAAGCTGTGGACACCCACAATGCCTTCTGTCAAAACCTTCTCCACTGTACAAACAGTGAGAGTAATAAACACTGAGTTACACACTTTTTTAGAACAACAACACAAGCTCTACACAGGACGTGGATTCTTACAGGTCCCACAGCTGCTCCATGAGAGGGCAAGATCATGCAAAAATGGTGCACAGATCACAACTGAAACAGATTGTTTTGTGTGAACAAAACTGGGCCTGCAGGTGCTGAAACCACCAGAACTGTAGTTCACGGATGCACCAAAGTCTGCATGTAGCCAAATGTCAAGTAGGCTAACAACATCACTGTTTAAGCAGTCAACAAAATAGCAGATGGTGCTGCCATCCTGATCTTCTGAGAACATCTTTTCCTTAATTATTTGTGAATGCTCCAACAGGCAGCTTGGTGATTATGGGCCAACCGTTAAGCTTTATAAGGTAACGCCTATGTTGGTTCTAGAGCACTGATATGAACACCTTCAATGGCCCGTGTCTTGAGTGGGTGGTAACGCTCTTTATTTTGTTAAGTGTGTGTTAAGTCTTGGTGCTTCAGGACAAGTTGATCTGCAGAATAAGACAAAGCATTATGGATATGTAGGGTCTTGGGGGAAGGGTTGGATGAGTGGGGGTGGAGAGAAGATTCTCTGAATCCCAGCAGGTGTGTTTCTGTTTTGGTGAAACCGTAGAAGGTCCCTCTCCTGCTGCCATACATGTTTTGGGAAAATCTGAACTATGGCCTATAATTGTGGCGCTGCAAGTTACTGGACCAGTCACAAGATAAAGTGCTGGTTTTGTTATATTACAGCCGTCGTGTTGTATGACGCATCTGGTGCAAGACCCAAATAAAATTAAACCAAGTCGTCACATACATAACATTCAGACTGATTTACACTGTTTTTAACATTCCATAGAAGTCAACAACAAATTACACAACTAAATCATATTTAAACTGTTGCAACTCATAATTGTTTCATGTATTTACAGGGAGTACACTTGTAAGGCAGCCAGCACCCAAAGCCTGACCTGATGTGACCCTTGTTACAAAAAATACTTCTAATTTGTAGACAATTCATGCCAAAATACTGCTGAAAATGATTTCCTAGCCCTTACTAAGAAATCTATTGGAAAAAAAACAAGGGTGAAAACAACAGCTTTGCAGAAATATCCAGCTGCTCAACTCTTGACAGAGAGAGAGCGAGGGGTCACTTTGGAGCTAAATAAACAAGGTAGATAGTGAAGTGTTTCTGTAACTGGGTTGGAGGGGGTTGGGGTGGCTGGGACAGAGACTGATCTCCTCATAGCAAAGCAGGGTGTCTGAATGACAAAAGCACTGTATCATGCTTTAACATCTATGATTTTCTAGGTCATAAATCAGGTCATAAATACACAGTGTAAGATACCTACTACTTACATAGCTCTTACATTGCCTTGCTCAAGGACCACAGTCGTGGTATTGAGGGTGGAAGAAAGCACTGGTCATTCACTCCCCCCACCTACAATCCCTGCCAGTACCAAGTACCAAGACTTGAACCCAGGACCTTTGGGTTACAACTCTCTATCCATTTGCCACGACTGCCCCCAAGTTATTGAATATTCCCTAAGTGTATATTTTAAAACATTTACTACCAATATCAGTAATAATCTTCTTTATATATGTGCAATAGTCTTCCTGAGTTAACAGGTCAGCATTAAATTTCCAATACCCTTTAGAATTACTAGATTTACCCTTTTGTTTTAAACTTAAATCAATTACACAATGATCAGTTAATGGAGCACTACAGATAGAGCAATTATATACATGATTAAAGATAGCCACAGTGCCAAGCCAATAATCAATTCTTGATCTGACATTTGCAGTGGGTTTAAAACAAGAAAATTCTGATTTTGACCTGGATTCTGATTTCTCCAGATATCAATCAAAAACCTTGAAGAGCAATCATTTTGAACAATGTTGACTTGGGAGAAATTTAATTTGAAAGGATCTCTATCTAGCCACTCATCTGGACTTAAATTAAAATCACCTCCAATTAGAATAAACATGTTGTAGGTAATCTTCAATTCATTTACAATGTCAGTAATTGAAAAGAGCAAATCACTGTTCTAGTTATGATTATTATATCCATACACATTTATCCATCGTCCATCATCATCTGCTTTGTGAAAAATTATCTTACTGGGATAATTCTGCAAACAAATAGCAACTCCCACAGAACAATTTTGTGCCGTGACTAAAAAAATATGTCACCCCCCCCCCCCATTGATTACACCAGAAAGGAGCTGATGTACAACATCCACAGCACCACACATGTTGGAAGAGAATTCAGGAAGAAGCTGAATCACATCTTACCAAATGTTCTCATTCGGCTTTTCTATCATTCCTTTGATGCGAAGGCACCATCTTCTCTTGTATCTTTCCTGGTTTTTAGTGAGCATATCCACTTGCCTTTCCAACATGCTCACCTTTTCTTTACATTCTTTTACCTCTTCAGACTTAATCTGTACCGCGTTTGCCACACTTGCAATCATAGCGCCATGCTGTTTCAGTTGCATACTAATGTCTTTGTGCTGCTCGGCAAGATTAGCGACGTTAGACACACCAACAGTTGGATCCTTTCCAGCACGAATTTTTAAACTTTTTTTCCTTTGAGATTTTATCGGGGTCAGTACCCCGTTCTCTTTTACCAGTGTCCTTTGAGAAGCAGTGTTCCTCCATCTTAGAAGTGATTACAAGAGGAAAATGTATAACAAACTTGAAAATAGCAATGTCGGGTATAATGGACTGACACAAAACCAACGACTGGAGTATAAAATCCTAATTTATAAGTAAACACGGGACTCATTTATGAGTAAAAGGTTGACTACTCAGTCCACCATCATGCGTCGTCCCAAAAAGTACACATTTTATTTAGGAAATGTAGTGGAGTAAACGTGAAAGTTCAAGTCAAGTCAAGTCAGCTTTATTTGTATAGAGCTTTATTGTTGCATATTTCACAGTAACAATCTTCAGGACCTCAAGTAGTCAGCTTACAACTCTTTCTTTATTACTACATCTCACTTTTTCACTTCTTCATGTGTCCTTTCTGTGCCTTCTATACAACTGGCATACTAGCGACACCTACTGTTTATGCATGTATCTTAATACACCACATTTCCCCCTTTTTTCTTTTTTTATGTGGAAGAAAGAAGACTTGGATTATAACTGAAATTAAACAAAGCACAGAACACCAGAAAAAAAACAGTTCTGAATATCAACAACATGCATAATACTATAACATTGAATATTCCAAAAGGCATAATTTTGTAACTCAAATGTTTAATCTGCTTCTATTGGTAAGTAAACAAGCATTTTCCTTATATATATATACACTGAACCGCAACACTTGTTTTTGCCCCCATGTTCATGAGCTGAACTCAAAGATCTAAGACTTTTTCAATGAACACAAAAGGCCTATTTCTCTCAAATATTGTTCACAAATCTGTCTAAATCTGTGTTAGTGAGCAATTCTCCTTTGCCGAGATAATACATCCACCTCACAGGTGTGGCATATCAAGATGCTGATTAGACAGCATGATTATTGCACAGGTGTGCCTTAGGCTACGCCACAATAAAAGGCCACTCTAAAATGGGCAGTTTTATCACACAGTACAATGCCACAGATGTTGCGAGTTTTGAGGGAGCATGCAATTGGCATGCTGACTGCAGGAATGTCCACCAGAGCTGTTGCCCGTGAATTGAATGCTCATTTCTCTACCATAAGCTGTCTCCAAAGACGTTTCAGAGAATTTGGCAGTACATCCAACTGGCCTCACAACCGCAGACCACGTGTAACCACACCAGCCCAAGACCTCCACATCCAGCATCTTCACCTCCAAAATCGTCTGAGACCAGCCAACCGGACAGCTGCTGCAACAATCGGTTTGCATAACCAAAGAATTTCTGCACAAACTGTCAGAAACTGTCTCAGGAAAGCTCATCTGCATGCTCGTCATCCTCATCGGGGTCTCGACCTGACTGCAGTTCGTCGTCGTAACCGACTTGAGTTGGCAAATGCTCACATTCGATGGTGTCTGGCACTTTGGAGAAGTGTTCTCTTCACGGATGAATCCCGGTTTTCACTGTAAAGGGCAGATGGCAGACAGCGTTTATGGCGTCGTGTGGGTGAGCGGTTTGATGATGTCAACGTTGTGGATCGAGTGGCCCATGGTGGCGGTGGGGTTATGGCATTCTGGCGATACTGACATTCGAGGTGGCTGAGGTGCTTCAAGAGGCTTGAAGGAGTCTTCTGCTAGAGAAGCTGTATCAGACGGGGTGACGCAGGATGAATCTGGAGCCAGGTGCATAGCATTCCAAACTTTCCATCTGAAAGGAGATATGTTGCTGGGCCTTTCTGAGCCACAACTAGAGGTCTGCACAGGCTTTAAACTGAAGCCCGGACCCGACCCGTACCCGAGATCGTCTGACCCAGACCGACCCGACCCGACCCGACCAGACCCGACCCGAGTGGCACAGTTCAATTTAGAGCCCGAACCCGAACCGACCCCGAAATCTTTTTTTTTCTTTTTCCCACAACGAATAGCCAATTTAAAAAAAAAAATGCTGTATTCACGATTGCAGCCAAATGGTCAGTAAACAAATACGTGTAAAGAAACAGAATCATTAAGGCTAGGCCAGTTCACAAGGCAAAAGAAAAAACACTTACCAGTTATGAAAGTTTATGATGATCAGGTGCATCGGTCACATAAATTCTGCCGAGTTTTTGAATGGTTGTATACGACATGACGATAATTCTTCCATCGTGCAAATTATGGTCATTTTCATCAGTTAAGGCTCGTTAGCATTCGGCCTGCTTTAAATCAGACACAGAGATGCAGTGCGGTACAAGATCGCATTTATTTGAATTAATTAATAATATCATTTATTTGAATTTGCGCGAGAGAGAGAGAGGGATGAAAGTTGCGTGTGTGAACCTGCGTCTACGCGCCTCTCTCTACAAGCAATGAGGCTTAGTTCCTTCAAAAACAGCGATTTTACCCCCTCAGTGCAGAGAAATATAAAGTTGCGAGTCAGTAGCCCGTCGAAGCTATTTTACTTATAAAAGTTTCCGTGCTGTGTTGTCATGTGCTATAATGTGTGTGTGCGTGCGTCTATGAAAGCAGCGTAGCCTAGGCTACTGCATATAGTTTTAGTTAAGCTATAAGCCCGAACCCGAAGCTATTCATTAAACATTAACCCGAACCCGAACCCGACCCGAAACCCGAAAGTGTTTCGGGACCCGTCGGGCTCGGGTCGGGTAGCAGACCTCTAGCCACATCCTTAAAAGGCTGAGTAAACTTGGAATGTCCTTTCTTCCTAATACACACAACTTGAATCTTTGGTGATTGTGCACTGCGTCGCCGATCCGTGTACACTTTCGTTTTGTTTTATGACTGTTGGATGATTTGTTTCAAATTCTTTTGATCCTTTGGTGGGACCATGCACGGAAGACCACTCACATGCAGTTTTGTCTTAATTAGTTGGCCATGCAAAAGCTCAGCAGGTGACAGTTTTGTCACAGCATGTGGAGTTGCTCTGTATGTATGCAGAATCTCTGTCACAAAAGCTTTCCACTCTTTACCTTCAATGCTAGCGGTCTGTACACAGTCTTTGAACACTCTACTGATTCGTTCAATCTCCCCATTCACTTGGGGGTAAGAGACAGAGCTATGGTAGTGTTTCATATCTCTGTCTGCAAGGAATGCTTCAAACTCAGCAGAAACTAATTGTGAGCCATTGTCAGTTACGAGTTCAAGTGGATCTCCCTCACGACTGAATGCAGCAGACAAGAACTTCATAACAGTCGCAGAAGTAACATCAGGTGTGAAAGCAATCTCTGGCCATTTGCTGTAGTAATCAATGAGTGTCATAGCAAAGAGACATCTTTGAGGAGCATTATTCAATGGCCAAACTACATCAATAGCCAGCTTTTCCCAAGCAGATGTTGGAGTAGGCACAGGACAGAGTGGAGCTACATGGTATTAGCAGTTTGATCATGCTGGAGACAGGTAGAACAGGCTTTGATGGCATTTTCCACTTCACAGTCCATGCCAGGCCACCAATACAAGTCAAGGAATGGTAGCTCAGTTTTCCTGAAATGACACTTTTCTACATTAAGCTTCAAACCACAGTTTTGCAACCGTTGTAGTACGGATTGAAATCCTTTTTCATGTACCTCTGGGTTGTCACCATAAATAATGTTGTCATCTAGATAACATTGCACACCATCCTGACTGGACAAAATTTGAGACCTCATCCTTTGAAATGCACTAGGAGCTGAGGCTAGCCCATATGGGACCTGTGTGAAATGATAAAGTCCGTCACGGGTAACAAAAGCCGTTAGATCCCTACTATCCTGATGCAAGGTCACTTGGTGGAATGCATTCTGGAGGTCTATTGTAGATAACATAGAAGGCCCACGCAATTCTGTAAAAACTCCCTCAATGTGTGGAAAAGAGTGACTGTCCATGACGACAGCCTTTTTTGGCTCTCTTAAATCAACACAAAGTCGAATTCCTCCAGATTTCTTTTGAATGACCACCAATGGTGACAACTAAGGAGATGAATCCACTTTTTCTATGATCCCTTCACATTCCAGCCTCTTTAAATTTTGCAAGACTTCATCTCTTACTGTAAACGGCAGTCTACGCAATTTCTGTTGGACTGGTGTCACATCTGAATGCACATTTACTTTATATACAAAGTCTGCAGCAAAACCCAAAGGCTCAGTGAATTTTACAGCAGCTTGGCCATTCTCTGCAGAAGATACAACAGATCCATTCCTTATATTAAGATGCAAAGCAGTGAAGAGATCCATACCAAGTAATGGTGTTCCGTCTGGTACAATGTAGAAAGAAGCCTGTGCACGGCGACACCGATAGGTAACAGCAATAGCAAGGCACCCCAAAACTGGGATAGTCTTTTTTATATGTCACCAAATAAATATTAGGCACGGTAAGGGAAATAACTGAGAAGTGCTGGTGGTAAAGATGCTCTGGGAGGATGGAAACAGCTGAGCCAGTATCCACAAGCAGTTCAGTGTCTACTGATTTCCCAGCCTCAGTGTGCAAAGAAACAATACATGTAAGATTTTGTTTCTGTTTCATAGGCAGAGGCATTTCAATGCTTAAGACTGTTAACAGCAACTTCTTGTACATTGCAGGTGGATGCAGAACTACGTCAAACTCTCACAAAATGTCCGACTTTACCACACTGTATGCATTTTGACTGTTTAGATGTGCATTTAGGGTAATTTGCTAAATATGATGTAGTGCCACAACGGAAGCATGTTTTTTCTGTGATTCATTTGATGACATCTGATGAGAAGCTGTGGACTTACATGGAGCAGATCTCTGTTGCCACCGCTGTTTTGCAACTTCACGGTAGCCAGTATGCACCACTTTAACTGAAATTTCAGTGTGCTCCATAGCTTTAACTTCAGCTACTGCAGACTCAATTTGTCCCATGATTATAATCGCCTTTTGCAGAGTGAGGTCCATTTCAAACAGTAGACGTTTACGTGGAGTGCATGCTTTCTCTACGATCAGGGCCCGTATGTATAAAACTTCTCAGAAATGCTCTTAAGAATAGTCTTAAGCTTTGACTTAAGTGTCAAAAAATTCTTAGTAAAAAGTAGGACTTTTCTAAGAGTAGGAGACTTTTATAAAGAAGCTAAAAGCAGCTTTCAGTAAAGTTTAAGACTGATTCTTAAGTGTTGACTGAGGTGACACTTAAGTGCTGTGAACTAAGGACTACAATGATGTCAACAAAAAATGGCTGACCTCAACTTCTGAATCAGCCAATAGTGAGCCTGCTCATGTAAAGCCACAGCAGCACAACACCAATCATTTAATGTAACTACAATCAAATAATTTAATTAAGACACTGAAATATTTTAATACTTAAATTTATATTTTAAAAAAATGCTTTGCATTGTGCAAAATTATCACAAATTATTACTAATGCTTCATTTTCTATTGGTATGTCTCCTCGTTTACAGTTGGAGCAATGATGTGAACATGAGTTCAATCAGTGGCTCCAACAACTCCAGGAAAGCCCACAATCCTCATAAAAGTTGCTTTTTTGGATCATGGTTTGGCGGTTAGTAGGAAAGTCAACGAACTGCAATATAGTAGTGGTCAAAAGTGAGGTCCAGCATAGGAAAGTTCACCCTTATTTAAAATAAATAAATAATGAAGGTTCAAGATTTTGTAAGCATTATGAAATAGTTGCTGTCGAGTCAGTTTGTTTTTAGTTGTGATAATAATGCAATAGGAAACCCTGCCAATTGTGAAGTCATAATTTTGGCATGCCGTCATACAAAGAAATGATGAACAATAGCAAAACAAGAGGACCAATGAAATATTATAAACACGTATTTGTAGTCAGTGTGCCAGTGTTGTTCAATTTAGTGATTTTGTCACTACACCTTACTCATCCTTTAGAGACTTTTTTCAAAAGCATAGCATCAATAAGTTTCTTGACAAACCGTATGTCATTCCGAGACTCTCCATGAAGTCATAAAGGCGGTTACTGATCTATATAAATATAAATATAGATTAGTGAACTTGCCATTATGATGTAATCTAGCAACATTTAGCAACTGTTTTAGCTACTTTCAATTGAAAGCAGTTGGAAACACTGGTCAGTGTTTTTTTTTTCCCCTTTGTATTTTAGTGGTTTAAAGGGGTCATATGATGCTGCTAAAATAAACAGTATTTTGTGTATTTGGTGTAATGAAATGTGTTAAGTCGATTTTTACAAAGCTCATTGGTCTGAAAAGCGAGGTGGGCTCTGATTGACCAGCTATCTTGTGCGTTGTGATTGGCCGAATACCTCAAACGTGTGAAGGAAATGTTACGCCCCTCACATACTGTTGATTCCGTGTCCCGGCCGGAGCGACGAGACATAACATTAAAACCCATTATAAACAAGGTTTTTGTTGCATCCAGTGGGGACATAACTACTGATTATAATTACTTATACTGTCATTTTACGCGTTGAGTTGCATCGCGCGGCGCCGTCGGCGAGGTGGGTGGATGTCGGCGGGGTGGTTAAACTAAAACCTATGTATGCATGTGTGATCGGAGAAATTACAAACAACAAGTGCTACTCTACTCTGCCCAAAAAACTTGCGTTTGAATCGGCAGTGGCAAATTTTTTAAATATAAAAAACTTACTTACAGTTTTTGAGTCAGAACAGCCGGCATTGTAGTTACTCTTCCAGGATCAGGGAAACAGTTCTCCATCAAATGTGCTGCACACAAATTAATATTTGGGTTGAACTGTTCTGTAACAGTGTTGTAAATACAACTTAACACTGATTTCTAGCCGTGTCCTCTTTTAGAAGACCAAACAAAGAAGTTTCGCTTTCACAAACGAAACCGGCGGCCTAGAGTGAGCAGTGGTGGCGGGACTGAGAACGGTTCGCGGGGCGGATTCGACGAAGCGAGCGGCAACAACATGTGACGACCGGGATGGAATACAGCTAGTCTTTGCAACTTTACAGATATTCTTTATGCACCAAGAGCTGGTAACACTCCAAAGAAAAAGGACAAATTTAAATCGCATCATACGACACCTTTAATGTGAAAATGTGTGGGGTCCATTAAAAAAAAATAAATCCCCACATCACTTTTGGCCACTGTTGTGTTTGGTGGGGTTAGTGCCACAATATGTAAGACCCTGCTTACTGTGTCATCACCGGTGCATTGCTGCATTCTTCCAATTTTCCAGCCAAAAAAAATGTATTACTACTTTAATTTCTGATGTTAGAGCATTGACTTGTTGAGTGGAAGAGGTTATTACATTTCTTACTTTGTCAGTTACAAAAAAAACAAAAAAACGTTTTGATCTTGGCAATCAAGTTTGTATCGTTTTATCAACTCCAATATAAAGTCCAATATATGTTCGCTGGAAAGTGTTTGTCATCTCCTCTTTTCTGCCATCTTATTACTCCTAACTAAGTTAGGAGACCTATTCAGCTCTCTTAAATAATTTAGGAGCTGGGACCTAGTCTTAACACTTAGGAACCTTTATGAATCACTCTTATTCTTAAGTCTAGGAATAAGAGTAAAATTACGTCATTCTTAGAATTTTGACACACTTAGGACTAAAATTTTACTCTGAGCGGCTTTATACATACGGCCCCTGATCTCTAATCATGTCGTCCGCGAGCGCGCCGATGTCGCAGCTCACAAGTAGCTTACGCAGAGCAGCCACATATTTCATGATAGGTTCACCGAGCCTCTGAACGTGCTGGTGAAATTTATTTCTCTCAGCAACCACGTTCACTTTCTGTACAAAAAATGCTCATAAAGCAGTCAGCGCAGTGTCATATCCATCATCAGCCACTGTGAGTGTATAACAAATCCTCTGACCCTCCGTACCCAAGCAATGAATAAGCAAAGCATGCTTTCTCTTTTCCGGAATGTCCTCTGCCGACAACGCAGTCACGTAGTTATCAAACATACGAATCCATGAATTCAACAGTATGATTGGCTCCCCCGGAGTTTAAAAAAAAAAAAACAGGAGGAGGTGAGAGAGCAAGTAGGACCATCCTCGTCGCCAATATGTTGTATATTTCACAGTAACGAACTTCAGGACCTCAAGTAGTCGGCTTACAATTCTTCCATTTACTACATCTCACTTTTTCATGTGTCCTCTGTGTGCCCTCTATACAACTGGCATACTAGTGACACCTACTGTTTTTGCATATATCTCAATAACCAAATTTATACAATACTAATTGTGTCAAAGCAGCTTTAAAGTGTCAAAAAGGAAAATAGTTTGTCAATAATGCAAGAAGACAATAACAAAGAGTCATTTTCCAGCTAAATTCATCTCATTGATGATTCAGTGATGTCATCATCCATCATCCAGTGTAAAGAACCAAAACTCCATCAGTGACAGAAATGGAGAAAAGACCTTGGGAGAAACAAGGCTCAGTCAGGGGGCCAGTTCTCCTCTGGCCAGACAAAACCAGCATGGTGTGGTTTAGTTCCAGGCTGCAACACAGGTGCAGAGCAGAGAAAGTTGACGGAAATATAAAAATAAGTAATGTACTGATTCTCCCAAAAAATACTAAGTCGGTAACAAAGCTGCCTTTTCCCCCCCCCCCCGTTTCAACGAAGTATTACTTAGTTACTGGATTACATTACACCACTGGAAATATTATAGAAAAATAAAATGATACATTTAAATATGACACTTAAACCACCAGTAAACTAGGTGGTGGCAAATCACTTAATGAGTGAGTCACAGAATCATTCATTCAGCCAATTCTTTCAAAGCAGCTGATTAATTCAGTAATGAAATACCGCTGTGTGTTGCTCGGAAAAGCACAACAATTCTGCTATAGATTTGTTTGGAACTATTTTCGTTGTGGAATAGCAAAAACGTTTTAATTTTTTTTACATTTTAAAACTTTTTTAATTAAAAATTGTGTCTAAAATGTAATTCACTTCTTGTTTGTTGAATGTTTGTATAAAATCAATATCATGTTTACAATAGTACCTATATTCATGAAAATATCTCTCTTGCTCTTATGATCCCATTGACATCCCACAGACACAACCCTTAATATGTGTTAGCAACCAACCGCAATCTTCCCTCCCACACAAGACACCCAACCTGTGTTTTTGCATCATCTCATACCCGACCCCACACATTGCCGCACGACTTAGACACGCAACCCAACACCACCACACCCCACAACCAATGGCATTATAATTTTGGTGAAATTTTTACAATTCCCCACTAAATTCTGACCTTGGAACAACCAAGCCATCACACCCCAAACACACAACAAAAATCCAAACACGCACACCAGCTCTCCAAGCATTTGAAGACAAACCCCAAAAACCAACACACAACCACACCCCAAACACAGCCGAAGTTTTAAATCCAGTCATGTTAATGATGTTACCACCCACACACACACAAAAAATCGATATGCACAGCAATTTAGTGATATCCCCGCAGTTGTGGTCTTGACCAATCTTGAAGTAAAATTCTGAGACCTCTTAGTCTGAGACCAAGACAAGACCCAGTACAAATGCGGTCAAGACCATGACAAAACCAAGACCTTCAAAAAATGGACCAAGACCAATCTTGAGTACTTAAAGACTACTATAATCTCTGAAATGGTCTGATCACTCCTTGTTTCTCTTTTCTATCATCCATTATTTTAACATTGGATAGTAAGTCCTCAGAAAGATGCAGTCACTGGTGTTGTTGCAGTCTGGGCAGTTCCATCAGGTCCATCCATCCCATGATGAATTTCAGGGTTTCTAGGTCTTTTAGGCCTGGAGTTCTGGAATAGTGCAGGTCTGGAAATCTCTGGAGTTCTATGACATGTATAACTCTGTGCTTTTTTTTTCTTTTTGAGAATATTCCTTGGCTCCACTGGTCCTACTGGCCTTCCCTTTCTACAAAAGCGCTTTTTGTAAATGAAATGATCACAGATCATAACTTAGATGTGCTCTGTTTGACAGAAACCTGGCTAAAACCAGATGATTACATTATTTTAAATGAGTCTATCCTCAAGATTACTGTTATAAACATGAGCCACATCCAAAAGGTAAAGGGGGAGGTGTGGCTACAATTTATAGAAATATTTTCAGTATTTTTGAAAGCTCTGGTTTCAAGTATAATTTTTTTTAAGTAATCGGGATTCAAATAACATTACCCAGAGAAACAGGTGTAAATGACAAATCCCCTGTGACTTTTGTACTGGCTACTGTATACAGGCCACCATACAGACGTGATCAAAGAATTCGCTGATTTTCTATCTGAGCTAGTGCTGGCTGCAGATAAAGTTTTAATTGTTAGTGATTTTAATATCCATGTTGATAATAAAAAAGATGCATTGGGATCAGCATTTATAGACATTCTGAACTCCATTGGAGTTCGCCAACTACGTGTCAGGGCCTACTCATTGTCGTAATAATACTTTAGATTTAATACTGTCACATGGAATTGATGTTAATGGCGTAGATATTGTGCAGCAGAATGATGATATCTCGGATCATTATCTAATCTTGTGTATACTCCATATAGCAAAAGCTGCAAATTCAAGTCCTTGTTACAAATATGGTAGAACCATCACTTCTTCAACAAAAGACTGCTTTGTAAATAATTTTCCTGACTTGTCTCAATTCCTCAGCAAGTCCAATAGCTCATACAAACTTGATGTTAACAGGATTAACAGAAACTATGGGCTCTCTCTTTTCTAACACTTTAGATATGGTTGCTCCTTTACGCTTAAAGAAGATTAAAGAAAACAGTCAGACACCATGGTATAATGAGCACACTTGCGCCTTAAAGAGAGCAGCCCGGAAAATGGAGCGCAGATGGAGAAAAACAAAACTAGAGGTATTTCGTATTGCATGGCAGGAAAGTAATTCTACTTATAGAAAAGCTCATAAAAAACCTGCTAGATCTACTACTTTCATCTCTCTTAGAACAGAAACAAACAAACCCTAGACATTTAATTAATTACAGTGCTAAATAACAAAAAATAAAGCATCAACAGATGCAGACATTTCCCAACAGCACAGCAGTAATGACTTTATGAACTTCTTTACTTCCAAGATCGATACTATTAGAGATTCAAATTATAACCATGCAGCTGTCAGTCACAGTATCACATCAGAATTGTACAGTACTGTATAAACTTGTCAAATCATCAAAACCAGCTACATGTATGTTAGACCCTATTCCATCTAAGCTACTAAAAGAGGTAATTCATCAATGTGTCTTTAGGATATGTGGTTTTTAAGCTTCTCATTAAAAAAACAACTTGATCCTAGAGAATTAGTTAATTACAGACTGATCTCAAATCTCCCTTTTCTGTCAAAAATACTAGAAAAGGCAGTATTCTCTCAGCTATGTTCCTTCTTTAATGAGAAATGGTATCTGTGAGGATTTCCAGTCGTGATTTAGACCGTATCATAGTACTGAGACTGCTCTCATCAGAGCTACAAATTACCTGCTCTTATCATCCGATCGTGGTTGTATTTCTCTATTAGTGTTGCGTTTGACACTATCAACCACAACGTTATTTTGAGTAGACTACAAAATTATGTTGGCATTAGTGGAATTGCATTGTCATGGTTCAAATCTTACATATCTGAACATCATCAATTCGTAGCAGTGAAAGAAGAGGTATCATATCGATCACAAGTAAAGTATGGAGTACCACAAGGCTCAGTACTATGACCGCTGCTTTTCACACTTTACATGTTACCCTTTGGGAGATATCATCAGGAAACATGGTGCTAGCTTCATTTATGCTGATGATACGCAGCTACCCTGCAAACCAAGCCTGCACGGGCCCACTTAGGGCTAGACTAAGGGCCCCCAGCAGGCTGCCAGCGCAGGGCGTCTGAGATTTTGCTCATTGGCAAAACGTTGGCCCCTTAGTGCTGGCCCTGCACGGGCAGTCCTCACTTAGCCCACACTATTAATCTACAACAAGGGTGCACAAACCTGGTCCTGGAGATCTACCTTCCTGCAGAGTTCAGTTCCAACCCTGATCAAACACAACTGTCTGTAATTATCAAGTGCTCCTTCAAATCCTAATTAGTTAGTTCAGTTGTGTTTGATCAGGGTTGGAACTGAACTCTGCAGGAAAGTAGATCTCCAGGAAAAGGGCTTGGCACCCCCTGATCTACAACAAACTATGTTTCACTTAAATAATTTTAGATTATTATAACTTATTGTCAGAGGCGGACAGTAGTGAAGTATTTTTAACTCTGCTGTAAAAATACTTTTCAGGTGTCTGTACTTTATCAGTGTTTTTCTTTAGAAAACTTTACTTCACAACATTCCAAAGCATAATATTGTACTTTTTACTGCACTACGTTTCATATTAAATATCATTTAATACTTAATTACATTAGAAATCTATTACTTTTTCTTTTACTCAAGTAAAAGTAATTCAAAGATTTATTTGAGTACAAGAAAGTATTTTTATGTTCTTAAGTATTAAACAAACAACAACTTTTATTTATGAATGAAATTATGCTTTGGAATGTGGTGAAGTAAAGTTTTCCAAAGAAAAACACTCTGATAAACTACAGATACTTTTTAAATTTACTTGAGTAAAGTAAAAATACTTCACTACTGTCCGCCTCTGCTTAAGTCTTTGGGGAAAACAGTTATACACCTCTTAAAAGGATGCAGTCACCACATAACTAATGTCTATATTGTCAAAATTTACAGTAGTCAAAGGGATTTCAAAAATGGAATCAGTAAAGAATAATACAACCTCGTGTAATGAAAAAACACCACAGCTCTCAAACACCAGAGTCTTCCTAACCAGGAACCATCAAAAATTGTCCAGACTATGGTCTCACCTCGAAAAGAACTTTAAATCCATATTCAAACTGGACAATGATGTGGTGTCCTCACCAATAAAGAGTCCTCCTAAAATGCATACAAATACACTGTCTTACACTCTTAGCATTAATCCAAACATGGGCCATACAACATCTCTGCAAAAAAACATCAGCAATCTGCACATTTAAATAGGAAAAAAAACTCCTTTAGACTGGACTTGAAATGGCACATTTCCCAACCAGGACACAGCACAATATGTTCAGCAGGTGAGCCATGCTGGCTACTGCTGCTTGCTATTTGCTAACTCTCTCTACCACATGGCTTTACTTAAAGGGATACTCCACCCCAAAATAAAAATTTTGTCATAAATAATCACTTACCCCATGTTGTTCCAAACCCGTAAAAGCTTCGTTCGTCTTCGGAACACAATTTAAGATATTTTGGTGAAAACCGGGAGGCTTGACTGCCCCATTGACTGCTTAGTAAATGACACTGTCAAGGTCCAGAAAAGTATAAAAAGCATCGTCAGAATAGTCCATCTGCCATAAGTGGTTCAACCGTAACGTTATGAAGAGACAAGAATACTTTTTGTACGCAAAGAAAAAAAAAAAACGACTTTATTCAAAAATTCGTCTCCTCTGTGTCTCTCCGCATCACCGTAGCGCCATTTTGGAGATTATCCACTGAATGTAAACAGTGTATGTTGTTCTGTGTCAGCCGCGCCACACGGATGTGCTGTTTTCGTTAAAACATTCTAAAACAGTCTAGCATCCCTAGTGGTAAGGAAGAAAACCTCCCACAAAATTCTTATTAACAGTCAACATGTCTGGCCCACACGGGCCATCATTGGATTAATGAGGGCAGTCCCATAGTGGGGGCTGCTCACAGAGAGCCTTGCAGGTGAGCCAAAAAGCTGTGGGGCCTCGACCTGGCAAGCCCACACTGGCGCCTGTTTAGGTTTGCGTTGATGAACGGGCCCCCGCCCACTGTGCATGCAAAAAGTAGGCTTGGCCCGAAAGGACCCATGTTTGCAGGGGTCTAATATTTCTTTGCAGGCCCGATGAATGAACCTACAAATTTGGAAAAAAATAATGGAATGCCATAAGTTGATGTAAAAAACTGGATGATGAGTAATTTCATACTGCTAAATTCTGAAAAAACAAAACAAAGGTTTTAATTATTGGACCAATAACCTCTGCATGTTAATAAACTAAAACACTGTCTAACACTTGAGGGCTGCTCTGTCAATTCTTCGTCATAAGTTAGGAACCTAGGTGTGCTATTTGATAGCAGTCTTTCCTTTGAAAACCATGTTTCTAGCATTTGTATAAATCTTCATCTTAAAAATATTTCCAAACTACTTCCTATGCTCTCAATGTCAAATGCAGAAAATTAATTTGTTAATTAATGCTTTCATGACCTCAAGGTTAGATTATTGAAATGCTTTATTGGGTGGTTGCTCTGCACGCTTAATAAACAAACTACTGCTGGTCCAAAATGCAGCAGCTAGAGCTCTTACTAGAACCAGGAAGTATAAGTATGACCATATTAAGCCCGGTTCTGTCAACTTGCACTGGTCCCATTGAACAATGAATACATTTTAAAAATCTAAAATGTTAAAAAAAAAAAATTATATAAAGCCCGAAATGGTTTAGTCCTCAATCTTGATGTGAGCTCAATCGTGCTAGTTATAGTCCTTCACATCCACTGCGATCTCAAAATTCTGGCCACTTGATAATATCTAGAATATCAAAATCAACTGCGGGCGGCAGATCCCTTTCCTATTTAGCGAAAGTTTACCTCTACAGCCCTGAATGTCAGTGGAGACCATGTCAACTAGATGCATCCCAGAGACAGATCCCCTGCGAAGACCTAATTACCTCGACAACCATCTGCACAAGACCACAGGAACCAGACAAGTCCTCTGCACCTGTGTTGCAGCCTGGAATTAAACCACGCCGTGCTGGTTTCGTCAGGCCAGAGGAAAACTGCCCCCCAACTGAGCTTGGTTTCTCTCAAGGTTTTTTTTCCATTTCTGTCACCGATGGAGTTTTGCTTCCTTGCCACTGTCACCTCTGGCTTGCTTAGTTGGGGACACTTAACTGATTGCACAGACACTACTGGAAGAGAGCTGAACTGGATGATGACATCACTGAATCACCAATGAGCTGAATTTAGCTGGAAAAATTACTGTTATTGTCTTCTTGCATTATTGACAAACTATGTTCCTGTTTGACACTGTAAAGCTGCTTTGACACAACCACTATTGTGTAAAGCGCTATACAAATAAAGGTGAATTGACTTGACTTCTTGTCCTTCTAATGACCAGATCATCTTTCTCCAGGAGGTTACATGTTTCAGACAACGTCTCAGTGCTTATATCTGAAACAAGAACAAAAAGAAGAGGTCTCTTGCCTTGTGTCCCATCCTTCCACATGCAATAAACAACTTCCTGATCTTTCCTGCCTTTCTCCAAATAATGCCTTGCTATGTGACCATCCGTTCCACATGCATAACAAAGAATAACACCTGAATTTAGTCTCACAAATCTCCTTGGTCTCTGATGGAAACCCCTGGAAAACCATGGAGATCATTCTCTCCTTCCAAAGGCAGCAACTGGATGTCTAGATTTTGCAGCATTCATTTGACCTCTTGCATTGAAATACTGTATCATTTTGAAATGATTTGGTCATATGGTGTATTTACATCTACATGAAGAGCAATGGCTGTGTGAACAACTCTGCAATTAATGCAGACTTAAACATGAGGTTTTGTTTAGTTGCATTTGGCACACCACTGTAACAGCTAAACATTTCCCACAACCTAGACACAAATGCCATAGGATGCTCCCCAGTTTGCATTGTCATCTCAGTTATTTCTCAAGTTACCCAAAATCCGTCCAAACACTGAAGTGAGCTTCTTCCTGCCCTCTGTCGTCTTTGGTTCAAAAATCCTGTGAGAGAACACTAGTTAATGAGCGAGGAATGCAGATCTTAAGAAGTCTACATGCATCTGACACACTATTAACATTCACTATTCCCAGTGTCGCACAAGAAAAATCATACAGGATCAATTTATCCCGGCAAAAGTACCCACTGCTGTAACAAGACTTTGAATGGTCTATGCAAAGAACAGCTGTCTACAGTTTGGCCATTTTCAGTTCATTTGATCAAGAACCCTCTCATTTTTATTTCCATTTCCAGTCTGTCTTGTTCGCACTGGTGCTACTGGGAACCTCACAGACCCATCTGAAGAATTATGTTGTTGACCAAAGGCTTCCTTGCAGTTATTCTCCTCATATTCAGAATTGGATTGGGCATGTACTGTCTAGATGTCGATTCAAACAAACCTCTAAATGACTCCCTCTCTAATTCGGACTTTTGAATTTCTCTGTTCTTTCAAAATTATCTCTTCAGCTTTGCAATTTCTCAGTGACATGAGACTGTCGCTGACTTGAGAGTTTAGCAACTTGTTTTCTGTTTTAATTTCTTCTAATCTTTTCTTAGTTATCTTGTATGAGGCAAAAAGAGCTTGAAATGCATTAGCAACTTTTGCTTTTTATTTTTAGGCATTTTGGGACAAATTTTGAATCGAGACATAGCCCTCTGATAGGGATCATCTGTCTTCTCTTTCCCATCAAACATTCCCACTAAGCCATGTTTAGCGATGCATTTAACAATCAGCTCTTCCATTTTCAAAGTCGTATTGCATTATGTGACATAATTCAGTAGTTATTCCCGACATCTTGTTTCATACTATGAGTTATCTAGTAGTCCAGTACTTCAGAAACAAATGAAGAAAAAAAAAACCCGGCCATACTATGTCATAATTTTACACATTTTAAAACGCACTGCTTCGGACACCGGCCACATTCCGTTTCGGCCCTAACACTTCACAAACTACACTAATATAATACACTAAATATATATGTTACCCTGGACCACAAAACCAGTCATACAATTTTTTTTAATTGAAATTGAGATTTATACATCATCTTAAAGCTGAAAAAAGAAGCTTTCCATTGATGTATAGTTTGTTAGGTTAGGACAATATTTGGCTGAGATACCACTATTTGAATCTGGAATCTGAGGGTGCAAAAAAAATCTAAATACTGAGAAAATCGCCTTTAAAGTTGTCCAAATTAAGTACTTAGCAATGCATATTGCTAATCAAAAATTAAGTTTTGATATATTTACGGTAGGACATTTACAAAATATCTTGATGGAACACTATCTTTACCCTTACTCCTCCTAAATGCATTTTTTTGGCATAAAAGAAAAAACTCTATAATTTTGACCCCTCAACACGTTTTTTTTTTGAACTATTATTGCTAAAATATACCCAAAAGCGAACTGTAAGACTGGTTTTGTGTGCAGGTCACATATAACACTGTCACAGTACATTGGACAAAACCACACTATGTTGGGTTTTTATGTTTATAATTTTAAACAGTTTACCTTAGCCACAGTACCGGTCCGGGCAAAACCACACTGCTTCGGGTTTAAAACTTCCAGGGTTCGGTTGCGGTTCGGACACACAACAGTGATGAAATATTCCGAGCACCACACTGCTTTGGGTCAATTCGTTACTTTTAGAAATTCATCAGAATATATCACTTCATATTTCAGTTTCAATTATGTAGAAACGTTAACTTTTTTTTCATTTTACCTTTATATAAACAACAATTCCAATACAACTCTGATACCACACTGTGTTGGGCTGATTCAGTTTCGTTATGATCTTAAACAGAATTTGTACAGAATAGGCTGAAGGACTCCTGCTAATACTAACTAAACCAAATTCTCTTCTATCCTTGAGGGCATGTGATCAGCTAGAGACAAAAAAGCAGGAAAATCTGACCCACGCGCCCCCCCAGCCACTTTTATATATTAAAAAAAAAAAAATATATATATATATCTATATACGTGGTACGGAAAGTATCAGACCCCTTAACAAGTTTTTCCATCAACTCTTGTATGTTATATTGCAGCCATTTTCTGAAATCATTTAAGTTAATTTTTTTTTTTTTTTTTTTCCCCCTCATTAATGTCCCACACAGCACCCCTATTGACAGAAAAACAGAATTGTTGACATTTTTTGCAGATTTATTAAAAAAGAAACACTGAAATATCACATGGTCCTAAGTATTCAGAGCCTTTTCCTATCAAGTCCAATCAGTATAAATCAAACACAGCTGGACTCAAATGAAGGTGTAGACCCATCTCAAGAATGATCAGAAGAAATGGACAGCACCTGAGTTAAATATATGATTGCACGCAAAGCCACACATCTGTCTATATAAGACCTTACAGCTCATAGTGCATGTCAGATCAAATGAGAATCATGAGGTCAAAGGACTGCCTGAAGAGCTCAGAGACAGAATGGTGGCAAGGCACAGATCTGGCCAAGGTTACAAAAAAATTTCTGCTGCACTTAAGGTTCCTAATAGCACAGTGGCCTCCATAATCCTTAATGGAAGACGTTTGGGACGACCAGAAAACTTCCTAGAGCTGGCCGTCCGGCCAAAACTGAGCTATCGGGGGAGAAGAGCCTTGGTGAGAGAGGTAAAGAAGACCCCAAAGATCACTGTGGCTGAGCCCCAGAGATGCAGTCAGGAGATGGGAGAAATTTATAGAAAGTCAACCATCACTGCAGCCCACCACCAGTCGGGGCTTTATGGCAGAGTTGCCCAACGGAAGCCTCTCCTCAAAAAAAAAAGTGGCAAAGACACATGAAAAGTCCCGCATGGAGGTTTGCCTAAAAACACCACTGAAGGACCATCCAATATGGTGAGGAAAAAGTTCTATCTTGGTCTGATGAGACCAAGATAGAACTTTTTTGGCCTTAATTCTAAGCGTATGTGTGGAGAAAACCAGGCACTGCTCATCACCCTTCCAATACAGTCCCAACAGTGAAGCATGGCTGTGGCAGCATCATGCTTTGGGGGTGTTTTTCAGCTGCAGGGACAGGACGACTGGTTGAAATCGAGGGAAAGATGAATGCGGCCAAGTACATGGATATCCTGGATGAAAACCTTCTCCTAGATTGCTCAGGACCTCAGACTGGGCCGAATTTTTACCTTCCAACAAGACAATGACCCCTAAGCACACAGCTAAAATAACGAAAGGAGTGGGCTTCACAACAACAACTCTGTGACTGTTCTTGAATGGCCCAGCCAGAGCCCTGACTTAAAACCCAATTGAGCATCTCTGGAGAGACCTCAAAATGGCTGTCCACCAACGTTTACCATCCAACCTGACAGAACTTGAGAGGATCTGCAAGGAGGAATGGCAGAGGATCCCCAAAAAAAATCCAGGTGTGAAAAACTTGTTGCATCTTTCCCAAAAGACTCATGGCTGTATTAGATCAAAAGGGTGCTTCTACTAAATACTGAGCAAAGGGTCTGAATACTTAGGTCCATGTGATATTTCATTTTTTCTTTTTTAATATATCTGCAAAAATGTCAATAATTCTGTTTTTTTCTGTCAATATGGTGTGCTGTGTGTACTTTAATGAGGAAAAAAATTAACTTAAATGATTTAGCAAATGGCTGCAATATAACAAAAGTGAAAAATTTAAGGGGGTCTTGAATACTTTCCGTACCCACTGTATGTATATTTTTAAAATATATATCATAATATATATATTAGCACCCTTAAAAGATATAACAGTTTTCATTTAAAAGTATATAAAAGATATATTGTAAAATACATTACTATTGTCCTGTAAAAAATAGTAGTACACTTTTTTAGCATTAGCCTGTAAAAAAAGATAGCATTTAATATCATGAAATAATAATGCATAATATTATATATAATACAAATATTAATAGAATAGTTATTATTTAAGTACCTGCCAAAAGTTTGGAAACATTACAATCATTGTTGATTTTGAAATAAGTCTCTTCTGCTCACAAAGGCTGCATATTTATTTGATCACATAATAAAATTATATTAAAAATGTTTATTTAATTTTCTGTGATGCACAGCAGATTTCCCTGCCATCATTCCTCCAGTTTTTCAGTGGTCACAAGATCTTTTTAGAAATCATTACAATTTTGATTTGATGCTCCAAGAAACATTTTTCTGATTATTATCAATGGTTGAAAAAACAGCTTGTGGCTGCTTTCATATTTTTGTGTGGAAACTGTGTGATACATTCTATTTTCAGGAATCTTCAATGTTCAATGAACAGCATTTATTTGCATTTATCAAATATATTTATAAAATGTATTAAAGCATTAATTAAATGGAAATGTTTTGCAACATTTCTAAAAATGTCCTTTTCAACATCACTTTATGTATATTAATGAATTATAAAATGTAAATTTCTCCATCTTTTTTTTTTGAAAAAATCTTTTTTAAATGTGTGAGTGCTATCAGTGTTTACAACAAAAATGTTTTAAACAGCAAAACTGTTTTTTTAAACATTGATTAATAATAAGAAATGTTTCTTGACCACCAAATCAGCATAATTAGAAGAATGTTTTCTGAAGGATCATGTGACACTGAAACATCTCTTTGTAAACAACAGATTTATAAACGATTCTAAAGACGATTGTTGTGTTCCCAAATACAAATTAAAGTGACTCTAATGCAGCTAGCATTTACAGTGAATCGACATTGAAAACAATGTACTGTTACAGCAGACATGTAGTACGTCAGACTATAGCCTATATTTATATAATTATATTACAATCAAGGGGGGGGCCGAAGTTTGTTTATGGTAATACTAAGCAATCTCAAAATTCTCACCACCATTCATAAAATGTTAGAAAGTGAGGCGATCCATACTCAGAATTTGTTCTCTGCATTTATCCCATCCAAGTGTGCACACACAGTAGTGAACACACACACGCACATAGTAGTGAGCAGTGGGCAGCATATAGCTGCGGCACCTGAGGAGCAGTTGGGGTTCGGTGCCTTGCTTAATGGTCTCACCTGGTCTGTTTTTGAGGTGGGGAGTTAAGAAGCTGGTCATGTTCCCTCCTCATCGCCCCCACCGGCAATTCCCTGCCAGCCTGAGACTCAACACCACACCCCCTATCATTGGTTTAGAAGTCAGACTCCTAAACCATTACACATTCTATTATTATTTTTTTTTTTAAAGTGACCAGGCAAGTAACACACTTCAGCACTGATTCTACTCATGTTTGGCGCTTTGAACCATTTGAACCCCTTTAACTGTCCTGCAGGGGGCACCACAAGTTCATTCAACACTCTCAGGTCCATTCCATCCATGATGTTTTAGAAAACAATCTTTTTGCATTTTGTTTAGTTAATTGCTTAAGGTCATTTGCGTGGTTTCAATCATAATGCCGTAACCAGCATCACAACCCCCCCCCCCTCGCTCTGATTTTTTTATTACTGATCTGCACGAAAAAATAGAATTCTTGATTAATCCAGAAGAATCACATCCCAGCCTTGAAATTATCTTTTGTAGATTTTTTTTAAATGAGGGGGGTTCCCTGACAAAAACAGCTTAAAAGAAAGAAACCGCTTTTCCCTTATCCTTTCCCCTGCTTTTTTTTTTTTTTTTTTTTTTTCCCCGGAAATAACTCCTGGCTGGCTCGCCGATTTAAGAAAAAATTATGAGGATTTGTGGGAAGATCTCGATGATGATGTTTATTGCAGCAATTGTACCTTGGGTTCAGCGGAGTTGGAATGATTATGTGACTAATCCTAAAATCAAACCTTTTATACAGTTACAGTTTACTATCCTTAATGTAAATGAAGTTGCTCCTATCGTAACAGCTGTGGTCTGTATGTTAATGAAGTTCCAACACCCCATTGTCTGAGATGGCTCTCGATATCCCACACCCATTCCCATTCTACAATTGGCCTGTCTATGCAGGGTGTGATCATCCCAAATGATCTAGAAACAACATAACTGTTGACGTTCTTCTTCTTCTCTATAATAATTAAACCATTAAGCTATTGTGGAGTGGAATCTGGGTTGGGGCAGCCTGTAGTTTCTTACATGGTTCAAGTTAACAGACAAGGGATCCAAAACAATGGACCATTTTGCCAAAATTTTGCTGATGTGAGAAATGTCACAGAAAGACAAAATAATGCTATTTTCATTAATGATAACTAATGCACCAGTGAATCGCTCACAAAAAAAACAGTAACAAGCAAGAAAATAAATAGCGTCACTTTTGATTTCATCATGCTGACTTTATTCTTTGTGTCAAATGCCTTTTTCAGGTCAATAAACACTGCTCCCACTATATGTCCCTGATCCAGTCAACTATACTATTCTATTATCTAAATTAAGTGCATTTAATTTTAGTAAACGACAATTGAATGGATTGCCTTGTATCTAACTGAAAGAGACCAATGTGTGAGAAATGAGCATGAAAAGGCATCGTTTATGAACAATAAAATGGGCATACCTCAAGGTTCAATACTAGTCCCGTTGTTTTTTTAGGTGCCGCCCCTTAACCGAGTGCATAAAGCCCCTGCACACGCTACCTTTCCTCAGTTGACATTCGCTTCTCATGACCTCTGAATCTATTACTTACAGATCGTTGGTTTGACTTCACAATTGTCTACAGGAGGACACATCTCTGGATCAGCCTCCGCCAGACATGTTTGTCAGTTTTACCAGGTCAGCTGTTTTATTCTGCAAGCCGCCCATGTTTGCACTTGTTACTAGGCTGCCCGCCTCTTACCTTGCTTTACCCCCAGTCCTTCTACTGTCTGTTGCTCATGGCTCTTTCCAAACTGAGTCCAGGTACCCCCATGGAAAACCAGTTGTGAGCCTGCCTGGTCGCATATGATGCCCTCATCACCGCTAGGGATCCCCATCCTTTTTGCATTGTTTGCATAGTGTGATGAGTGAGGTGGGGCCAAGAGCCGTGGAAACAGAGCGAGGCCGGTGGAGTAAATGATAATGAGCGACACCTGCGCCACTCACCAGTCTCGAGTCCCATGGAGGAGATCCGGAAGGAGAAGTAACGACAGTGAAAGACGAGACAGGACCAGGCCTGGACTATTTATGTTGTTGTTTTATTATGTTTTATACAGTCGTCTGTGAGGGGCTGCCACTTTTACTTAGTTTTTTCTTTGTTCATGTGTTTATTAAAGTTTTATGTTTAAATGTTCGTGAGGTCCTGCCTCCGTCTTCCATCGTTTCAGCACCGCCGCCTCGGGCAGCCACGTGCTGTGCGGCGGTCCCCCCCCCCCCGCCCCTCCGGGGGCTCCTTCCACCTTCTGCTGACCCAGCTCCGTGATCTGCTGCCCGATCCTCGCCCAGCGATCCTCATAGCAGTGGGTCAGGGCTCTCTGAACAGCATCCCCTCCCATGTTTCCCCCCCCCCCCCTCCCCTGGGTTTCGGCACCAATGTAACAAAGTTCTTAGATCGGGAAGAAGGAGGCGTGAACCGGCGAACATTTAAGCATAAAACTTTAATAAACAAGTGAACAAACACAAAACGAAAGTAAAACATAGTAAAACAACATAAATAGTCCAGGCCTGGTCCACTCTCGTCCTTCACTGTCGTTACTCCTCCTTTTATCCTTCCGGAGCTCCTCCGTGGGACTCAAGACCAGTGAGTGGCGCAGGTGTCGCTCATTATCATTTACTCCACAGGCCTCACTCTGTTCCCACGGCTCTCGGCCCCACCCCACTCATCACACATAGGTCTTCAAAACACTCAGGAAGCCATCAATTTCCCTGAGAACTGTAGCCATTGCTTTGTGCTCCCTAAAAAGCTCCTGGGTCAGAGGTTCAAGGTGGGCGCTACACAGGGCGTCGACTTGAGATTGTCTGACTCGGATAGGGAAAAAAGGCGATGCCGTTGCACTCCCGGGGGCCTCCCACTGTGGGACTCAATGAGCTAGGCCAATTAATGCGACCTGTCTCTTTTTGAAGATATTTTATCGGCCAATCCCCATTTCATCGATGGGCCGTCTAACTCCCATAATCCGTAGCCGCTCATGCTAATGCTACCACAGCTCTGCTCGCCTCAATATCGAATAGCTGGCACTTCAAAATGCGTCAGACCAGGAAAGGAATGCAGGATCAGAGGTTGAATGCTTTATGTCCTGTTCATGCCCTGCAGGTTTACATTGACAGGACAAGCCCTTTCAGAAGGAGTGACAAGCTCTTCATTTCTTGGGCCCCCTCGAACATGGGGAATCCCATTTCTAAGCAATGCCTCTCTCATTGGCTCATGGAAGCCATCTCTTTGGCATATGAATCTAAGAGAGTGCAGCATCCAGGGAGCCTCAGAGAGGCATGGCTGCCTCTTGGACTCTGTTTAAGGGGGTTTCCATGCAGGACATTTGTGCTGCTTCAAGCTGGGCCTCTCCACATACATTAGTCATATACTACCAGCTTGATGTTACCCAGACCCCGGTAGCCCATTCTGTCTTTAGTGAGGGCTCTTCGTAGCTTTGTGCCCTTAGACCCTCTACACCTTTTAAGCCTGGGTTGTCCAGCTCGGCTTATTTCATTTGTCATTAAGGTAGTCCCCATTTTACCCTCTCCCGAATCCAATTTATATATATATATATATAGTATTTTTTTTTTTTTTATATATATAATATATATATATATAGATCTATATATTATGCCTTTTCCAGCATGTTTGTGTTTTCAGGTTTCTTGTATGCATGTTACCAACATGTCATTACTTTCATGGCTGGTATTGCATCCTCTCTTTGTGTGGGGTATGCTACTTGGGGATGTGTCAAGCACCCCATTTCCAGGGGACTGTCTTCTGGCTTACAGGGCTGTGAATGTATTTTGGCAACCGGGAGCTGGGGGGGGGGGGGGGGGTTTGTTTTTCCTATCTCCCATAGGTGGAATCTCGAAACACAGAGTTGATGAAAGAGAAAATAGGTTACCTGTTCGGAACCCTGGTTTCTCATACGAAACATCAGGGGAGAGACCCCACTAAGTTGCCCCACTTACTGCACAGCGAAGCGAATCATGCACACTGAGGAAGGTAGTACGTGCAGGGCCTTTAATGCACTCAGTTAAGGGTGGCCCCCTGTAACCTGCCATTGGGCACACCTCTATCCTGTCAAGCCAGATTTTGGTGCAATTGATGCTTCTGCAGAGGTCAGGCATAGATGGCCCTTTCCCATAGTGTGTCTTTCACTCGATGTTTTTCAGAGAACCAGGGTTATGAACAGTAACCCCTATTGTTTTTTATGGTTTCTCTAATAATAAAAATAAATAAACCTTAAAGGGATAGTTCACCCAAAAAGGAAAACTCTGTCATTAAAATTACTCCACCCTCTTGTCGTATTTCTTCTCTATCTTCATAAAATTATGGTTGAACCACTGGATGTCACATGGACTATTTTTTAACCGAATAGTCTTTACTACCTTTCGGGCCCTTGAACGTGGTAGTTCCGTTGCTGTCTATGCAGGGTCAGAAAGCTCTCGATTTCATCACATCTCTTTTCATTTGTGTTCCGAAGATGAACAAATGTCTTACGGGTTTGGAATGACATGAAGGTGAGTAATTAATGGCAGAATTTGTATTTTTGGGTGAATTAACTCTTTAAACTTTTTCAAATTTCCCTGCGGATAATAAACTTGCATATATAATGGTTTCATAATATGATTGAGTGTCAGAGGCACTTAGGCATTGTGTGTTTATGAGAGCAAATGTATGTTTGCTTTGTGCTGTTGATCTAAGGCCCAGGGGAGCGTTTCGGGTTCGTCCTGGGGACCCACTGTCCTGCAGAGTTCCGCTCCAACCCTGAAAAAAAACTCACCTGCCTATAGCTTTAGTAATCCTGAAGACATTGATGAGCTTGTTCAGGTGTGTTTGATTAGGGTTGGAGCTGAACTCTGCAGGACTGCGGCTCTCTAGGACCGAACTTGCCTACCCCTGATCTAGGCCATTGTAATGCTGCACTGCTTCAGTTAGTGTATAAAGCATGACAGATGTGGGCTGCCGTCCTGCATTTGCAGTCCTTCTCTGTAATGAATGGGCAATCCAGTACAACTCTCAACAGACGGCCTATTGTTAACACTCAGTGGCTCGGGTGTCATTAAGTTACAATCAAACAGCAATGAATTAATGGAAATTAAGCTAAGAAGCATAACACTACATAACCAAGAACTAAAATTTCAGGCCAAACCGGGAAAACATAACAAATTGTACAGTTTTTGGTACATTTCTCAGATCAGAATTGAAATTCTCAAAACTACTTGTTTAACCTCCACATCATCTAGTCGCTTGAGCATATCATAAAAGCAATTTCTCATTCTTCTGAAAAAACAATTACCAGTGCTTTAGTACATTAATGCAACTGATTATGTACAATTGTCTGCTGTTTCCTACGTTATCAACTGCTTATGTCATGTTGATCAAAATATATCAACTGGTTCTCTGTTGAATAGTCTTACCCCACAAAGCATCTAGGCATTAATTCATTGCATAATTCATTGAATATAAAATGGTTCAACTAGTTGTCATAATTTTGTTTTTTCTATACATGTCTACTTCCTAAATATTATATATATATTATTATATATATTGTTTTTTTTTTTTTTGTAAATGTGTCCCCCCAAAAAAGGATGTGAGGTGGAAGGGTAGTGAGGCAAAACGGTGGAAGAGGCAGAAGAGGTCAAGGACATAGGCACATTTCACTTATTGTGGACCATGTTCTCAGTCATGGCCTTACCATGGCTGAGGAGAGTCAAAAGGTAGAGCTGAATGCTGGGAGAACACCTGTGTCCTCAATCATTCAAATGTTTGTAGACAGGGCATGCATACAATCAAACAATGTGTACTGTACTGTAATACTGTATACTTAATGTAATGATTCATATTACAGTAGTCCACTTGCATGTTACATTATAAGTAGACATACATTACATAGAAACATGCTGTAATGTACAGTACTGTGCAAAAGTCTTAGGGCATTAATCAAAAAGTGTTTTTAGACAGATATTTCTTTTTTGCTGTAGTGTGTCAGTAGGAAATATCAGTTTACATTTCCAAACATTCATTTTGCCATTAATTGTAATAATCCAGTGAGATTTTTGAATGCACAAAAAGTCTGACAACAGCCAGTGCTTCACACAGAGATCTGATCTCACAATCATCCAGTCTGTCTGGGATTACATAAAGAAACCGAAAAAACTGAGACAGACTAAATCCAGACGAACTGTGGCAACGTCTCCAAGACGCTTGAAGAAACCTAGAAGCTTCAGTACTGTGAAAAGTTTTTAGGCACTTGTGTAAAAATGCTGTAAAGTGAGGATGCTTTTAAAAAATAATGTTCATGAACAGATTTTATTGTTAATCAATTAATTTCTGTAATCAAATCATTGGTGTGACCACCCTTTGTGTTTAAAACAGCTTTTGTCCGAGGTACACTTGCATGCTTTTTTTCAGGTAGCATTGCAGAAGGATTTCCCAAGCGTTTTGGATACGTGCCACAGTTCTTCTGTCAAACGCACTTACTGGTTTTGCAAAGTTCAAGGATGATATAGAGAGTTTACCAAAATGAGTGCGATGAACTAAATAAACTGCCTGATGAAACTAAAACTAAATGAAAATTGCCTGACTATGACTGACTAGAATTCAGGAACATGTAAATAAAGTTTATTTTGATATAACGCTGACACCCCATTGCTATTTCTCTATGTGCACATACTAGAAACCGCTGCCTGCCTCTATAAAATAACAATAACATAAAATATACTTTTCAGCCTTGGTCCAATATTAAATATATTTGCAGTTGATCTTCAAAAAAAAAAAAAAAAAAAAAAAAATGGCTAACGATTTTAATTTCTGTTATTTTTAGGTCCATTCACAATGTTTTTAATCCAAGAAAAAGTAGTAAATATTATTTTCCTGTATATGAATCAGTGTACTGTGACAATACTTATTAATAATGTTTTAGATCCAGCAATATTTATAACCAGCAGTGTGTCACTATATGGACTTGTTACATGCTACTTGTGTTTCCCTGTGTCTAAATTGATCCTCATCTTCTTGGATTATTATTACATGTTATCCTTGTATTTCATCCGTCTCCGTGAGAGTAACTCAGAGTAAACTGTAATTAAATTAAAAAGACTAAGAGTAATCCCTTTTTTACTTTTTCCAAGGAAAAAGTGATTAAATTACAGTAATTAATTACTTAGGTAATGCATTACACCCAACACTGATTATGCTCATAATGTTTCTGGGCAATGCAGCCTACGAGTGAAATGCACTGAACACAATCACAACCCCTTTCAAAGTATAGAAGAATGCGTACCAAATTAGTTGGGGTATAGAGAACAGGGTGTTGGGATGGAAAATTGTACAATTCAGGTGGATCATTCACAATAAAACCAGGAATGTGCATTATGCAAATAGGGTTATTTTGATTTTATTTAATATTGACATGAATTATTTTGCATATTGTCATATTTCCTGCTCCTAGATGACAGCATATCTCACACTGCCGAGGCCTTTAGATTAATCAGAAAAATCAGTTATATCAATATCAGTTTTCCAAATTCTAAAATATTAGAATTATTTACTGGATATTTGTTTACAGTGTAAATGTTGATATAATACTTGCATGATATCATGATATAACAGATTTAGTATTTGAACATTTCTTAGATCACTGAGATGAAAGAATGTGATTTAATGTATTTTAGCAATAATATTATATTACATTATTATTTTTAATATATTCAGCACAAGTAGCATTGTTTAGGATCACATAAAAGAACACAGATGTGGAAACCACTGATCCCGATGCTGAAATGACATATGCAAATGAGTCAAATGTTTTCGGGAATCTATCTCATATTCTCAGCATTAATCTGCATACCAGATTTCAACCTACTAACCCAAAGGTTAATATCACCCATGAGCCTATTATGTACGGTATTTTCAATATTGCATCATTTCTCTTGTTTTGTTTGTGTTCCACGTCCTTTATCAGTTTCCCACAGAAGAGGGGAGCGATGAGTCTGACGTCAAACAGGGATTTATGATTATGTGGGCCTTACATGTTTGATTGGAAGTGAGATGCTATTTGACGTCAGGCACACAGCAGATGTTTGTCCTTTTATAGAGTCATGAATCAAACTGTTAACATTTTACAGTCTCATCTGTCTATTTGAAATCTATTAGGTCAACTAATTCCTTCCAAGAGTACATGACTGCTTCAGGTCAGCATGGCATGTCTTGGTTTGCTTTTTGTTACCTTATGTAGGTATTCTGAAAAGAGAAGTGTGGAACGGGGGCATCAATGTGGTTAGCGTTCATTTAAAGATGTTTTAATTGATATTATATTCTACTCCAAATCTGGATTTGATGAACCATGTTCAAAGCTGTTGTGCAATGGACATAAATGCACGTTTTTATTAAAAGGGATAGTTCATCCAAAAATGAAAATTACCCCATGATTTACTCACCCTCAAGCCATCCTAGGTGTATATGACTTACTTTCTTCAGACGAATGCAATCGGAGAAATGTCCTGGCTCTTCCAAGCTTTATAATGGCAGTGAATGGTGGTCAAGATTTTGAAGCCCAAAAACGTGCGTCCATCCATCATAAAAAGTGCTCCACACGGGTTCCCAGGGTTAAGAAAGACCTTATAAAGCGAAGTGATGCATTTGTGTAAGAAAAATATCCATATTTAAAACTTTATAAACCATAATCTCTAGCTTCCGCTAACTGTCGTATGTGCACATATGAGAGAGTAGCGTTCCAGTGGATCATATAGGATGTAGGTGTAGCATAAGCTATACGAGACATTTATAATGATGTTGTGTCTCTTGGAGTTTAATGGGCACAAATTCATATCAGTATGTCCAAAACATGAAGGTAAGAGCTTATGGAATTACAAATGAACCACTTATTTTGAAATCTTTTCAGTGCACTGACATTTGTTATGACACCCACTTCAAACATTACAAAACTCCTAATATCGTTTGTTACATATACATACGTATATTAAAAACAGAAAAAATATATCATCAATATCAGTAAAATAAGTAAATTAAATAACCCAGTGAAGGGTTGTAAAAATGTGTACACCCCATGATTACATTCAACAAACGTAATATTCATAACTACTCTGACCCTTCTTGGTACTGATTGTACAAGTTTACACAAACTATCACATCTTGTTGTATCACATCTTCGCTCATCACGAAATGAAAGATTAAAGTGAAGGCCTGGTTATTTCAGTCCAATTATTTTTGTTATTAGAGGCCAACCATGACCTGAGGGTACCCGCACAGTTTCAGCACAGCACCACCTAGTGGTCGGGAGATGTGAAAAATCGATATTTTTGCTTATAAATTCTGAACGGAAAAATCACAAGACTAGTATATTCATATTTGGTTTGACATACAAAGTCGAACCATACCAATTTTCTCATGTCAGCCATTTTGGGCATCTGCCACTTTTTATTTTTCGTAAAATGCTTTTTTTTCAGGAATGCATTGGAGTATCATTATGAAACTCAGTATGTGTCTTCGACGCCATGCCCTGAAGGTACTCAAAAAATTTTGGGGCAGTGCCACCATTTTGTCAATATTATAATGAATATTATAATAACGGTGATATGATTTTTAAACATTTCCGATATTTCAATATACAATACCAGTGTTTCCCATACATTGATTTATGGGAAACACCACACCACATTGATTTGTGTCCCGCCACAATATCAACACCGACCGCCCCACAATAAGATTTTTCCAAAAGGTCTTTGAGACAGTTATTATTTTGTTGAATAAACTTGAGCACTGCACGTTTCAAAATCAAGACGGGGCGCGTGGGTGTTTTATATGAATGTATCTTTGAAGGGAACGACTGTCTTCAGAAAAGTTTCTATGGCATTTTCATTTTATCTGATAAAGTAGCGTTTATGAGCGGAGCGCTGCCTAGTTTACAGCCGTTACCAGGGAAACCTCCAACCTTTTAGAACTTCTGCCGCTCCAAAAGTGCCTCCTCCTGGCAGACAATCAGTTTTTCAATAAGCCCGTCTCCAGCAACATGTGTTTTTGTAGTTGCTCACTCTTTTTTTCTGTTTTCTGACAAAACTCCGAGCACTTTTCATATTATTTATCCTGGCTGAAGCACTTTTGTTTCAATCTATAAGAATAATCAACCTATGTTATAGTTTAAAGTTAAAGATATTAATGTTAATAAGGTGACTCTGAGAGTCTTATGTTTATTTGACAGTGATTTCATATTTCTTGTATGTATGAAAGCTAAATACAAATAAAAGGTGAACATTAATTTATTTGTGATGTTTTTTCTCTCTAAAGTATTATATAATTTTATAGGAGGAGGTTTCATAGACTTGGCTAATACATTTTTCAGAAGTTTGTAGGTACAGGCATCCATTGTGGGCTTTTTAAATTATTGTTCATATTGATATCAGAATTATATCGTATCGACAGAAATTAAGAAATATATTGTGATATCAATTTTGGCCATATCGTCCAGCCCTAGCTTTTGGGTAGTTTTGCCTATTGTCATGAGACTGGTCTTGGTAGATTCCTTGGGTCATGCCGAGAACATTGATATCAATTGTGCCATAATCAGCCAAACTTCCTGTCAGCCATTTTGATTTTCTTTGTAAATCTCAAGATTTACAATTTTTCTCAAGATTTCTTCGTAAATCTTTTACTGAAAGTAAATCTTTCAAACACCTCCAAGATCATTGGTCCAATTTTCACCAAATTAGACTCAGATCAAGTTATGGATTTTGTGTCGATAAACAAAATGTTTTTTGTTTAAAGGTCCCATGTTGTCAAAACTGAAATTTCCTGGCTTTTTTTCATGATAACTGAGGTCTAGGGGCTATTTAACTACCATATAAGTTTCAAAACAGCCAGTCCACAGTAAAATGCACACAGCCTGCATAAAGTAGCTGTGATTTTTCACGAACCATTGTGACTTCCGTAAAAAGTTGACGTCAGAACTACACAGTCACTGCCTTCAGATGATATTTTAAGCTCCTTATGTAGCCGAATCTGCGCTGGTTTGAATGGGCCGCCTCCAGTTTCCCCTTTGTTTTGCCTCCTCCAGCTAGCGCTGTGACGTCGGCTGACCCTAGTTACCTGTGGTTGGCCTGGCTGTGTGTCACTCAGAACACAACAGGCCAATCAGAAGAGAGGCTCATGAATATTAATTAGACAGACCAAAATCTACCTGTTCTCAACAGAGCTCCTGAGAGAGGAGCTGTAAAAATATATTGAGATGTTTTTTGGTACTTATACCGCAAATATAAATTCTTAAGGACATCAAAACCTCAAATAAAAACCCAGAAAGGTGTACAATATGGGACCTTTAATGCATCAACGAATTTGCTGACATGATGCCAAACTGAGGCTGTATCTCTGCAAAGCTTTGACATATTGACACCATGCTTTGTGTGTGCCATTGCTGCCTCACACTGAACAAATAACATCAATTTGTTAACAGCACCACCTATTAGTCAAAAATGATGAACCATTAAATCTCTAGTGGTTGTATTTATTTTTCAGCCATTTTAGACTAAAATCATCTTAAAATGGCTTCAATTACTCATTGCTGCAGTTGGTCTGATGCTCCATGCTATGCTTAGCTCCTTAAAATGCTGCTTGCAGCTATATTTTTTGTGATTACTTTTAGTACAAGAGATTACCAATAAGTTTTTTAGGTGTTACAGGATAGTCCATTGCACAAAAATGAAACTTCTGTTTCCTTTACTGACCCTCTTGTCATTCCAAACTTGTATAACTTGCTTCTTTCTTAGAAATGTTAAAGACTGTATTTCTGAAGAAAGTTGGGTGCCAGTTTCGGTTCCCTTTGACTTACACTAAAAATACATTGGAAGTCAAAAGGAACCGAAACGGTTTGGTTAACAACATTCTTCAAATTATTGTTTGTGTTTTGCAGAAGAAAGAAAGTCATACAGGTTTGAACAAACATGAGGGAGAGTAAATTATGACAGAATTTTAATTTTAAGTCGGTTTTCATTTTAGACCTGTCCCTTTACCCTCGTTTGTACCATTCGTGCTATTGTGTGCAAATAAATACAGTGGTGTGAAAAAGTTTTGGCCCCTTCCTGATTTCTTATTTTTTTTTGTATGTTTGTCACACTTTAATGTTTCAGATCATCAAACAAATTTAAATATTAGTCAAAGATAACACAAGTGAACACAACATGCAGTTTTTAAATTAAGGTTTTTATTATTAAGCGAAAACAAAATCCAAAACTACATGGCCCTGTGTGAAGAAGTGTTGCCCCCCTGTTAAAACTGTGGTTTTATCACACCTGAGTTCAATTTCTCTATCCACACCCAGGCCTGATTACTGCCACACCTTTTCGCAATCAAGAAATCTCTTAAATAGGACCTGCATGACAAAGTGAAGTAGACCAAAAGATCCTCAAAAGCTAGACATCATGCCGAGATCCAAAGAAATTCAGAAACAAATGAAAAAGAAAGTAATTGAGATCTATCAGTCTGGAAAAGGTTATAAAGCCATTTCTAAAGCTTTGGGACTCCAGCGAACCACAGTGAGAGCCATTATTCACAAATGGCAAAAACATGGAACAGTGGAGAATCTTCCCAGGAGTGGCCGGCCAAACAAAATTACCCCAAGAGCACAGTGACGACTCATCCAAGAGGTCTCAAAAGACCCCACAACAACATCCACAGAACTGCAGGCCTCACTTGCCTCAGTTAAGGTCAGTGTTTCTGACTCCACCATAAGAAAGAGACTGGACAAAAATGGTCTGCATGGCAGAGTTCACAGACGAAAACCGCTGCTGAGCAAAAAGAACATAAAGGCTCGTCTCAGTTTTGCCAGAAAACGTCTTGATGATTCCCAAGACTTTTGGGAAAAATACTCTGTGGACTGAACATCATACCAACAGTAAAATATGGTGGTGGTATGTGATGGTCTGGGGCTGTTTTGCTGCTTCAGGACCTGGAAGAATTGCTGTGATTAAATGGAACCATGAATTCTGCTGTTTACCAAAAAAAATCCTGAAGGAGAATGTCCGGCCATCTGTTTCTTGACCTCAAGCTGAAGCGAACTTGGGTTCTGCAGCAGGACAATGATCCAAAACACACCAGCAAGTCCACCTCTGAATGGCTGAAGAAAAACAAAATGAAGACTTTGGAGTGGCCTAGTCAAAGTCCTGACCTGAATCCTATTGAGATGCTGTGGCATGACCTTAAAAAAAGCGGTTCTTGCTCGAAAACCCTCCAATGTGGCTGATTTAAAACAACTCTGCCAAGGAGAGTGGGCCAAAATTCCTCCACAGCACTGTAACAGACTAATTGCAAGTTATCGCAAACGCTTGATTGCAGTTGTTGCTGCTAAGGGTGGCCCAACCAGTTATTAGGTTTAGGGGGCAAACACTTTTTCACACAGGGCCATGTAGTTTTGGATTTAGTTTTCCCTTAATAATAAAAACCTTCATTTAAAAACTGCATTTTGTGTTTATTTGCATTATCTTTGTGTAATATTTAAAATTGTTTGATGATCTGAAACATTAAAGTGTGACAAACATGCAAAAAAATAAGAAATCAGGAAGGGGGCCAACACTTTTTCACACCACTGTAAGTCTCCTGACAAAAGCGGTTCCATTGTTTTCAGCATTAGTGAAGGGAAGTCTGATTCTTTTCCACGAACCGGTTCTTTAACTATTACATAAGCTGGCTCAAACTCTGATTAAGTCAAACCATAAATCTATTTCCAGTAGACTAGGAATGATTTGTTATACTATAATTTTTCCTCTTCTTAAGTGTTGCCAAGAAGGGTTGGTGAAATCTCTGGTTGGGATATCACTTTTTTCAGGTCAGAGTGACTGTCGGGCATGTTTGAAAATGAGTTGTGACTGAGCAACTTGTGGATAAGTGACTCAAGCTGCAAACTGTTTCAAACGATTCAGTCCGATTTGGTGTACAGGTTCATCCAGTTCACTAAAAAGAACCAGTTCAAAATAACGATTTGTTTTCAACATCACTAGTCAGCATTAAGTCTAAGAATGATTCTTCAGGCAGGCTGTGTAACACTTTAAATAGGAACTACCAAATTAATAAATAGCAATTTCTTGACAATTAAATGCTTTGGTTCAAAATACTCACCTGCTGATCAAAACTTGAACCAGAATTTTTTTATTTAGTCACTTACTAGAAAAGAGTGTACTTTGCTAAGAAAATCTTGTAACACTTTAGTATAGGGACCAAATCTCACAATTAACTAGCTCCTTGTTAGCATGCCTATTATTAACATATTGGCTGTTTACTATAAAGTACATATGCTGCATGACCATATTCTACATCCCTAATTCTGCCCAATACCTAAACTTAACAACTACCTTACTAAACACTATTAATAAGCAGCAAATTAGGAGTTTATCGAGGCAAAAGTCATAGTTAATGTTTTGTTAAAGGGGTCATATGATGCTTTTTTAAAGATCATTATTTTGTGTATTTGGTGTAACAGAATATGTTGACATGCTTTAATGTTCAAAAAACACATTATTTTTCAAATACTGTACATTATTGTAGGTCCTCTATGCCCCGCCTCTCAAACGCTTCGTTTTCTACAAAGTCCCTCCTTCCGACAAGCGCAGCTGCTCTGCAGCTGACCCAGTGCATTGTGATCGGCCGAACACCGCAAGCACTCGTCGGAAATGTAACACCCCTTACCATAATCTCGAGCTTCATCTTTCAAAATAAATGTAAAGACAGAGCCTGAAAGGGGAACAGAGTCGCGTGACAGGCACTGTGATGAAGCTGGTATTTGTTTGCAGTACACAAGCCACGGTTAAGACGGCTGACTCCACTGTGATGTGACCCCCCCCCCTCTCTCTCTCTCTCTATCTCTCTCTCACTCTCTCTCTCTCTCTCTCTCGATCTCTCTCTCTCGATCTCTCTCGCTCCTCACACACACGCGCGCACACACATGCACACACACACTCACACGATGCGCAAAACTCCGCATTTGAACAGTCAATAGCAAATACTTAAACTAATAACAAAACAGAAGCTGATTCAGAAGTGCCAGATTGTCATAGCAAAGTCAGAATTACCTCCTCTCCTAGAGTTCACGAAACGGTCGTCCATAAAATGCATTGCTGTTCTGTTGTAAGTCATCTTAAAGATTCCTAAATGCATCTACTTTCGGAAGGCCAAATAAAGTGCTTTTGCTTTCGCTCTGAAACACACAGCCTTCTTTCTTTGCGTGCACATTTGGGCGGCATTATGCAAATATTTCCACATAGTGAGGTAGAGATGTGGGGGCGTGTTAGAACGAACTGTTTTAGGTAGGCGTGGTTGACTCTTAACTTTGATAAAGAATCTCTTTGTTTTGAGACTTTAGTCTTTGCAACTTAAGGGATCTTATCCACTGCACAATCAGCTTGTAACGCTCCAAAGAGAAGGAAAACTTGAAATCGCATCATATGAACCCCTTTAAAATGACCTTAAAATAAAGTGTGACCGAAAATCTTATTTTCTTGATTAAAATTGACTTGCTTTTACAGTAATTGTTCAACCACACTTACTGGAACATTATATCTTCAAGGAACCCTAATATATGTCTTCTATGTAAAGATAAATTGCTAAATTAGTTTCAGAGGGGGTGTACCCATTTATGCTGGGTGCTGTATAGACCTTATGCACCAGAGAAACAAGTGAGCAGCCATCTTTAGAATTTTGAGTTTGAATTGACGTTTTTGCGGTAGCACGGTATATTTCTATACACCTTATGTGGCCCTGCCCCTTTTCAACACTGCACTTGTTGTGTTCTGTCCTACGGTGTGTATTTCCACATGTAATGAAGTTAAGATCTTTGGATTTATGAACCGCTCATTTTAAAATCTTCTCGGTCTACTGACATTTGTTATGACATCCGCTTCAAACATTACAATGCTCATGATAGCTTTTGCTAAATCTACACCACAAGTAAATCCACTTCACCAGCCCTTCAACAGCGATGCCATAGAAATATACAGAGCTACCACAAAAGCAGGTGTTCAAAGACAAAAGTCTAAAGATGGCTGCACACTTGTTTCTCTGAAGCATAAGGTCTATATTATTACCCTTTACTTTTTATGCTATTTTCAGACAGTCACCCATATCAACTTTCATCTAGCTGCTGTGCTTTCCACAGAAATACTTTCCATTTTCACACCTTTTTTTCTTGTTGTGTGTGTAACTCGACAGTAAAATGACAACTTAAAACTTTGTAACAATTCAGAAATAATTTCGTGAAGTGATATGAAGAAACTGCAAGTTACGGAAACTTAGCTAATCAAAATAACGTATGTAATCATGTCCCAATAAAAAAAAAATCATAAATAAAAGCTGGAATATACTACACTACTTTTGTCAAGCCAATCTTCAGATTTGAGCTGACAGATTTCACAGAAAATCACATAGTGAATGATGGGCACAGACTGTGATTTCTTTTAACTTCAGACTTTGATTCCATCCAGTTGCAGCATATCAAACTTGTTTGATATTTTGAGACAATTTTAGAACACATTTTTAATTTCATGTGTCTCCTGGATATGAAAAGCCATATAGTGTTTACCAGCCTTATGTCACTCAATATGCATTGATGATTTTACCATGGTTATTTTAGTCTCTCTGCTTTACCTCATAAAATCACCACCACATGGCATCATATGACACTTCACGCATGCCCTCAGTGACGTGCCTTATGTGTCAGTAACTAGCAAATGGAGTGACTAAATGTCACTACTCACTTTATTTCTAAAATGCATCAATTGTGTGAAAAATCACATCTAACAATACCACAGAACAGTAGCCTTATAGTAGTAGCAGTATAAATGTGAGAAGAGGGTTGAGGTTGGACAATGCACATACAAGCACTCATGTAAATATGAGCACATATGGCCACAAAAGCCTTTTCTCAGTTTACAATCAATAGACATGCACCATGTGGCTTATATGGCACCGATAGCAGTGGAGGATGGAGGGGAACTGTACAGGGAGGAAGAAAGAAACCAGACTATTTTCTCCTCCATTTGCCAATGGATCAATAAATACATGTCAGCTTCAACAGTGTGTAGACCACACAAACATTTCCACAGGTCCCAGTGGGAGTGCTTTAGATTAACATCACACAACCATCTCTGCTATTTTTCCATTACGCTTTGGTATGATAGTTGACTAGCTTATAGCATCTCTCATTAACTGCAATTTGCTAATGTTGCCAAAGTTTCAGTTGTAAATACACTGTATTGTATTATCTGCAAGACATATGCATTCACAATTGTATATTTTACATCAGGATAAATTGTTTAAAACCACGTGTATACTAAATATAGCAGTTATACACAGTATAACAGTTCTGCATTGATCTGGATATATACAAATCTCTGTTATACTTTAGGTAACACAATCTGAGCTGCTGCAACAGCATATCTTATCACTGACAAGTATAAAAAAAAAAGATGTAATGATGAATTAGGCCTAAATTTACACTCCCAAAGTATAATGCTTTGAGATTAGAGAATACTTAAGAATCGTTTGAAAGAAACTTCTCAGATTAGTATTTTTCCCCGCCTTGAGTCCTAATGGCATAAGCTTTCTCACAGACTTGTTGGGCGCTGTTCGCTAAGGTAAGTGAATAGTTATCACTATTATTGATTTTACTTGGGGTTTAATGTTTGTTCAAATCTTTAAACCTCAAGTTTTATTTATTTATTTTAATTAAGACATTACAATCAAATGTGATTTTTTTTTCCATTCTATCGGACCAGTCTTTACTGGTATAAAATAAACGCTATTATTTTATAATTCTCAGGTAAATATGTTGACTGAAGAGTAAGACAAAATAATGAATAGGTATCACAATTGCGCCATCAACTGTCCAGCTTGTATTTCACTCCCAATCACATCTAGTGCAGTGGTTCTCTACCTTTTTCGACAACACTATTTGATGCATTGTTTGGGTAACTTGAAAACTAAAATAATTATAATTGAAACAATTACATTTCAGAAGTTCTAGGAGCTGAATGTTCTTCAGGGTTCCCACGTTTTAACCAATAGTTACATTACTCTTCCGATTTGTGATTTACTAGATAAGGGGGGCAAAGGATAAGATTTGTAAAAAAAAATTTTACTCCCAAAATCTACAATACTATTTTTGAAACCATTTATTTTAAAGAGCCATTTTTCCTTACTGTGAAGGACATTTGAAGAACCTTTTGTGCAATGGACAAGATCCATCGATGTTAAAGGTTCTTCTTAGAACCATAGACGCCAATAAAGAACCTTTATTTTTAAATGTGAATAAAATATTTTAGAGCTCATCTTAAATAGTATTCATGTCTAGAAATATATTTTTTAATTAGGCTACCTCATTTATATGCATATATTATATGAACGCAGGAGAGACCTGGTTCTTCAAAAAAAAAAATGTTTTACCCCAATATCACTCAAGGCCCCAGGCCATTCAACTGCTTTTCATATGTAGGTCTTGTGACGTCTTGCTTTGTAAATCGTTACATTTCTAATCTGTATTTACAATAAAACATCTTAAAATAGTAAAAGTGCAAATGAGGTCCTTTTGAATTCTTCTGAGTGAACCAGTCACGACAGCGCATAATTAAAAAGGCAAATCACTGTATTTCATGTCTTATGCAAAAGGGAAAAGTAGGTGCGTCTCCATTTAACCCCAGATAACAGCTACAACCAGCAGAGTTCCCAAATATAGTTCAGAGTCAGCTGGAGATCTCTCGGGTGAGTGAGCAGATTAGCTTGAAGCTGATGACAAAACCTAACAAGTCACAGTTGCATCTGACAACATGAACAAAAAACACAGAAGTGTATGCATAGACATATACATTTATTTTTTATTGGAAAACACCAACACATATTTCACATATCCATACAGATTTCATTTGTTGAGTATTACCAGTCCGGTCGCTCATTTTCAAACCCTGCAAAACTGTCAAAACAGTCCAGAACAGAGTAAGATATGCTATGTAAAGCTCTTCCACAGGAGTAATACATTTTGGCTAGAAAAAAAATAACCCAATTATTAGACCAATAACAAGCCCTTCATAGTCTTACTAGCAACATAATTCCCTTTGCCCCTCAAAATAACCAACATTCCACAGTTTCACCTTTATTGGTCATCTTGCAAGCAGAGCGTAAATGAAATTTGGAGCACTTGACAACAAGAAGTTCTGACAAACCCACGAGAGCAAGAGACAAATGAGCCAGAAAAGCAGCAGCAGCAGATTCCTCTTCGGTGGTTGGATGTATAATCTACACCAAAATGCAAATATATAGATATTTGTGTGTATATTCATAGATTGGTAACAATTCTTAATTGACTACAAGATCTTTAGCAAGAAAGTTGAGGTTTACGAGTATTATGGCACATTTCAAGACCATGGATCAAACAAAAGTCACAGACCTAACTACAATAACAATAGGCAATGCAAAGTTTTACCAGATGTTAATATTGGAGAACAGTACATTTAGAAAGCATTATGCATTATGATAGCATTATGATTATCTATGTAACTATATACTTTACAGTTATGCTATTTGCGTTATTCTGTCAATTTCAATTCTGCTATACATACTTTGCATCTCCACGCTCCCACGAAATTTGAAGTCATTAAAGACAAAACCCACATTAACAAAGGTTTAAACCAGCTGACGGAAACCACTGGCTCATGCCTTAAGTACATGCCTTATAGCCTATAAAGAAACTCGTCAAGTCGTACGTCGCCATTAAACCGCAGTTATATAGAGTATGAGCATGATGTCGGGTTTTTACAATATGTACGTCTTCATAAACATACCAGTTTTGTTCTTGTTTGGAGTCTTAAACAGGAGAAGGCAATACACAAAAGCATGACTTCACCACAGGGGTCACACACAGTTGTTTTTGCTCAGTTTGTATTGAAGGGAGCACTGTAACCCTGGACGATTTACCACAATATGTTAGCATTATATATAGATATATATCTATATATATATATCTATCTATATATATATATATATATATATATATATATATATATATTATCTATATATATATATATATATATAGATTATATATATATCGATAATAATATATAATATGTGTTGTAGTTGTGTGTGTTTGTGTGTGTGTGTGTGGGTGTGTGATGAAAGAACACTCATGAAAGGAGGTGTTCTCAGCAGTTAAACACTCGACTTCAACTCGTGTGCGACTAAAGTGACGTTCTGTCCTCAATTTTTGTCAGGTCTGGAGACGTTTGCTCCAAAAGGGCTCATGCAGTTATGCTTGGTCCATTCACTTCTGCTGGGACAATTCTGCTAGTATTTTTCACAAATTGAATTTGAAATTTGATTAGCTTTTTTTGGTAAGAGATCCCAGAATTTGAAATTCTTATACTCTCTGAAGTAAACTTTAGATTTTTTTTCTTTTTAAAGACAGAGTGATCTTAGTAGGACAAGCAATGTAAGAGAGAAAGATAGATACAGGATAAGCCAATCCTTCACTTTGCAGTCATCATCTGGACAAACTCTGTGAACAAAGACAGAAAAACAGATAATAGTAATGATGCCTAAAACTGACGCAATGTTACAAAAAAAAAGGCTTTTTCTTTCTCAGATAAGGTCAAGGCCTACTATGAAATCAGTTTCATCACATTAGCCCATTAACAATTTGGTTACACACTAATACTATACATTATCATATATATAGTTATATAGATATATATATATATAGTATATAATATATAGATACACACCACACCACACCCACTACACACACTATATACAGTATTAGGGGTGAACGACTATCTGATTTTGAAAGTCGAGTCGAAGTTGACTCGCTGATGATGTCAGTATAGGGCTGGACAATAATTCATACCTATGTATCGCGATATAGTTTTTTCAATACGGTGATATGATTTTTAAACACATTTCCAATATTTCGATATACATTACCCAATGTTTCCCATACATTGATTTCTTTGTGGCGTTTGACTTCGTTGAATACACATGAGCACTGCACGTTTCAAAATCACGGGTGTTTTATATGAATGTATCTCTGAAGGGAATTGACTGTCTTCAGAAAAGTTTTGATGGCGTTTTCATTTTATCTGATAAAGAAGCATTCATTACTCTTCATTGATTACAGCCATTACTGGAGAAGCCGCTAGTTCTACCGCTCTCAAAGCGCCTCCTGCTGGCAGACAAGCTGTTTGCATTTTCAATAAGCCCGTCTCCAGCAACATGTTTTTGTTGTTGCTCTTTTTTTTTCTGCAGCAACTCAGAGCACTTTTCATGCTCTTTACACTGGCTGAAGCACATTTTTTCAATCTATAAGAATAATCACCTACACTGCCAGTTAAAAGTTTTTAAACCGTAAACTTTTTAATGGTTTTTTTTTTTTTTTTTTTTGTAGAATTCTCTCTGCTCACGTAGCCGCATTAATTTGTCCACAGTACAGCCAAAAAATACAGTTAAAACAGTAATATTATTACAATTTTAAAATAACTGTTTTCTATTTGAATATATTTTTTTATATTTTTAAGCTAATTCCGCGTTATACAGTAAATTCACTAAATTCAATAAATTAGAATTTCGTGGAAAGTTTATTTATTTCAGTAATTCAACTCAATTTGTTAAACTCGTGTATTAAATAAATTCAATGCCCACAGACTGAAGTAGTTTAAGTCTTTAATTCTTTTAATTGTGATGATTTTGTCCGTTAACAAAACTCACCAATTCACTATCTCAACATATTAGAATATGGTGACATGCCAATCACCTCAAAACACCTGCAAAGGTTTCCTGAGCATTCAAAATGGTCTCTCAGTTTGGTTCACTAGCTACACAATCATGGGAAACTGCTGATCTGACAGTTGTCCAGAAGACAAGCATTGACACCCTTCACAAGGAGAGTAAGCCACAAACATTCATTGCCCCCCCAAAAAAAAAAACCCCCCCCCAAAGAAGCTCACAGAGTGCTGTATCCAAGCATGTTTACAGAAAGTTGAGTGGAAGGAAAAAGATGCGCAACCAACCGAGAGAACCGCAGCTTTATGAGGATTGTCAAGCAAAATCAATACAAGAATTTGAGTGAACTTCACAAGGAATGGACTGAGGCTGGGGTCAAGGCATCAAGAGCCACCACACACAGACGTGTCAAGGAATTTGGCTACAGTTGTCGTATTCCTCTTGTTAAGCCACTCCTGACCACAGACAACGTCAGAGGCATCTTACCTGGGCTTAAGGAGAAGAAGAACTGGACCGTTGCCCAGTGGTCCAAGTCCTCTTTTCAGATGAGAGCAAGTTTTGTATTTTCATTTGGAAACCAAGGTCCTAGAGTCTGGAGGAAGAGTGGAGAGGCACAGAAACCATGTTGTTTGAAGTCCAGTGTTAAGTTTCCACAGTGTGTGATGATTTGGGGTTCAATGTCATCTGCTTGTGTTGGTCCATTGTGTTTTTTGAAAACCAACGTCACTGCACCCGTTTACCAAGAAATTTTGGAGCACTTCATGCTTCCTTCTGCTGACCAGCTTTTTGAAGATGCTGATTTCATTTTCCAGCAGGATTTGGCACCTGCCCACACTGCCAAAAGCACCAAAGTTGGTTAAATGACCATGGTGTTTGGTGTGCTTGACTGGCCAGCAGACTCACCAGACCTGAACCCCATATAGAATCTATGGGTTATTGTCAAGAGGAACATGAGAAACAAGAGACCAAAAAAGAAACCTGGGCTTCCATACCACCTCAGCAGTGCCACAAACTGATCACCTCCATGCCACGCCAAATTGAAGCAGTAATTAAAGCAAAACGAGCCCCTACCAATTGAGCACATGTACATTAAATTAACTACTTTCCAACAGCCAACAAGTCACTAAAATTTTTTTTTTTTATTTGTCTTATGATGGATTCTAATTTGTTGAGATATGCGTGATTGGTGGGTTTTATGTTAATGTTAGCCACAATCATCATCCATTAAAGAACCAAAGACTTAAACACTTCGTCGGTGTGCATTGACTTTATTTAATACACTAGTTTCACCAATTGATTGAATTTCCGGAATAAATGACTTTTCCACGACCTTCCTAATTTCTTTGAGATTCACATTTATTTCAGTGGTTCTTTTTTTACTGACTGTTCATTTGTCTTTAATGATGTTTAACCCCTATATTTGTTTTGCTAGTTTTTGCTGTGATATCGAAATTGGAATGGAGAAGTATAAAATTTAACTAGTATCTAAAATGTTAGTCATATAAGCTTACTTATTAGAATGCAAGATAACATGGGTCAAAAACAATGATAACAGCAACTATTTTATTTTTTGTGGCAGGGCCAGTGAAAATATTGGCAGAATAAGTAAAAAAAACTGAACCACTGGCCCAACAGAAAAAATCCTTAGCGTTGAGCCCTGTAGTGTATATGATAGTGTATTCAGTGAACAAAATATATTGGATTAGTTGTACAGCCTACGTTTCATTTCTTTTTAGGTTAAGGATTCAAAAAAGCAATAGTAATAAGAATGCAAGCATCATGCTTGCCTAGCAAACACCACTAATGAGGTATAAATCTCTCCTATTTTTAGATATATCACCCATGTACTGTCACTGCATTTCATTACACCATCACATTCTAGAATGGTGTTGAACATTCAGTGCAGGTGTAAGGAATGAACGCAAGTCAGAACACTTTCTCTAATTAAAAATGAATTTAAACAACAGGAAAAATGATCAACATCTATCTAACCTCACTACTGAAAACATTCTAAATAATATTATAATATTTGTATATTGTCATTTTGGTTGTATAATACTACTTTCCAAAAAAAAAAAAAAAAGGACAAAATGTTCCACAGCAGCTCACCTTCATAGTTGACCTGACCATCTCCATCGATATCTGCCTCTCGGATCATCTCGTCCACTTCCTCGTCTGTCAACTTCTCTCCCAGATTGGTCATGACATGACGGAGCTCGGCTGCACTGATGTAGCCGTTTCCATCCTGAGAAGAGAATACTATGCACATCAGGTTCACATTTTTTGTGATGTAGAGTAAATATTGCGTTTGACCTCCAGATTAAGGTTAAGAGTAACTAAATTCAACAAAAAAAAAAGCTGATAAATTGGACATCTGCAAGTGTTAAACATACAGCATCTACTGTAAATTGATGAAATGCTTCACATTTTTCTTTAGTCTTATTTAATTGTTCTTTTTGTTCTCATGTCATGTATGTAAGAAAAAAAAAAAAAAAAAAAAGTTCACAGCGTAAATGATTACACGCCCCTCTGAATAGTATAAAAGATGTATTTTCTTAATGATCACTAATATAATTCATGGAAAGATGGCAAAATTGAAACATAGTAAACATATTTCATAAAAACAACAAAATAAATGCCAATATTTTCTGTACAATTAGTAAATTAGCCGAATTGAGTACGAAATTTGCAGAAATTAGTACACCCTAGATTTAATTCAGAAAATGTATAATATTATATGTCCTTAGTATGTCCTCCAGAACTTAAGAGTATACTGCTCTGACCCTTCTTGGCACTGAGCGTACAAGTTCATGACAAATTTTCACACCTGTGCTGTTTAACTCCTGGAGGACGAACTCCTTGAATGCCCTGGTCTTTAATGGGGAGTGTTGCTCAGCTCGTCTCTACAGAATCTCTCACAGCAGCTCAAGAGTGTTAAGATTGAGTGAAATACATGTCCTCGTCGTTTAAATTAACGATCAATTAATTGATTAATCGTTAACTTTAATGCACCAAAATGTGTCTATTGCAGCAGCACTGTCACCGGCATGACAAGATGTGCAAAAGCCACTAAAAAAAATTATTTCTCACCCGAATTAAAGGGGTTTTAGTCTGAATAAAATGCTAGTAGCAGGATTGTAAAATGATGTGATTATGATCATTTGATAAAATGGAGAGCGCGCCGTACGTTTGAGATCATTTTACTTTGTTGACTGTTTCCAATCCCGTCACGGAGACTGCTGAACGCGCCTCTTTAAATGGTTTCGTGGTGCTCGTTATTGTATTTTAAAACACTATTGCAATGTTTTCAACTGACATTATGGCATTTAAAATAAAATGATCCCAAATGTAACTGTGGCGCGTGTGGCTGTGCTGCGCAGTCAGTGAACCGCTTCCATCAGTGCTGCTGCAGCAAAACACACTGTTGCTAACATGAAACATTTTTATGTGAGTATTATGATTAGTGCTTAATTTGATCCTGCTGGATCCTGTTCCGGAAAAACGTCAGATTTTAAATTTTTTAGCTAAAATGTATATCATTTTGTCACGGGTCAACTTAAATACAAATAGCACATTAAAGTTAAAAGTTACACACTTTTTTTATGCGCGCACTGTACAGGTCTGGTATAAAGAATGTTTTTGCTCAGGTGGCTGAAATGTCCACCCAATAGAGAAAAGTTTTGCCCAACAAGAATTAGAGGGAACATTGTACCTCACCTCAACAAACAACCCACAAGCAGTCCACGATGGAGAGGAACTCAGCAACAATGTCTTATGAGAAATCCTCCAAGCGATACAATGATATAACCCACGCAATAGCGTACTACATTGCCAAAGAAATGCTGCCATTCAGCATGGTGGAGAGGTCATTCTTCAAAAGACTTCTTAGCGTGGTTGATCTGTGCTATGTTGTACCGGGCCGCAAGTATTTTTACAAAGACTGCTATTCCAGAACTGTATTCAGAGTCTAGGCAAGCAGTGGAGAAGGAGCTGTCCACCATCTCATATTTTGCAACAACCGCAGACATCTGGAAGAGTCGCACATGTGACCTGTACATAAGCTTAAGTGTGCATTTCATTGACGGCGATTGGAATCTTAAGAGTAAATGCTTGGAAACGGCATATTTTCCCGAGGGAATTTATTGCACAAAACCTGTCTGATGCGCTGGTCTCATGGGGTCTGCATAAAAGCAACCAAGTGTGCATCACCACTGACAGTGGGGCGAAAATGATGACACACTTCACTGAACAAATGGACTCGTTTGCAATGTTTTGGCCACCGCTTGCATTCAGCTATTGGTAAGTAGCGTTGTCACTTAACTTTTTAAATACAATATTGTAAAAACACATGTTGTCGTTGTCATTACTTATCGGTCTTTGGTCATTTTCACAGTGTATTAACACTAATATGAATATAAAATTAGAAAAGCACAGTTAAGACATGGCCAACAATTATGCAAGTCCTTTCCTTCTTAATTTTAATAATACAATTGTTTTTATCATTAAACTGTCATGTTAATAATTTAAAATTATTATATTATTTTTATTTATTTATTTACAGTGGCGGCAGTGAAGACAAGAAAGTTGAAAGGCCATCGGCGTGTGTAAGAAAGTGTGGCGCATTTTCTTTTTCATGGAAGAAATAGAGAGATCTGGCAGCAGCTCAGGAAAAACTCAATCTCCCCAAACATCAGCTTGTGACAGAGTCACCCACCAGATGGGGCTCACGCCAGAAGATGGTTGCAAGAATACTTGCAGGACTTTGACGTCTTAGAATCTGTGCACGAAGCAGTAAGTCCCTAAACTGGAGTTCACAGATTCCCGTTCTGGGGAGTCATATGTGACTGTGTCATATGTGAAGCCTGTTCTCCAGCTGCTGAGAACAAAATTACTGAGTGCTAATGTACAGGACACTCAACTCACTAAAGACTTTAAGACCAAAATCATGGCATACCTTGATGAAAAATATGCAGAGCAGTTCACTGATGACCTACTCGATGTGGCTACTTTAGTTGACCCGAGATTCAAAGCTCAGTATATCAAGCCAGACAAGGTAGAAGACATTAAAAATGGGCACTTGCTGAAATGATGGATGATGACCAAGGCCAACCCCAGGCAGAGACTCTGGTTGAAACAGAAGCAGCAGATGCAGGAGGAGGAGTTGCTGCTGAACCACCTCCACCACTGGGTATGAAGAAGCAACGAAAGTCTTTGGGTAGTTTCTTCAAAAAGCAAAGCCTTAGTGCATATGCCTTACCTCTCACTGAAAGACAGAAAGTACAGAGTGAGCTGGAAAGCTACCTGATGTCTCCTGATGCTGACAGTGAGTCTGAGCGGCTGGAGTGGTGGAGGCTACATGAGCGCAACTTCCCGAGAGTGAGCAAGCTTGCAAAAAAATACTTGTGTATCCCAGCCACCAGCACCCCCTCTGAAAGAATTTTTAGTACAGGGGGTAAAATGTGGTCACATGTACCAGGGCAGCATTAAAACCAGAGAGAGTGAACCAACTTGTCTTACTTGCTCACAATTTATAATGAAGCTATGTTTATGTGAATATTGATGTTTGGTTGCTGTACTTAAAAGCTGAGGTTGGTTTGTTAATTAGATTTTATCTTGTTCTGTTTAGTTAGAGGTTTGTATTGGTATTACTTATTACAGATGTTGTTGATCTACCTCAAAGTTTGCCTTGATTGTTCTACGTGTACATTACATTGATTGAACACATTTTGTAACATTTTAAGTTCAAGAGTTTGTTTAACACTTAAATTTTTATCTTAAGACATAATGAATATATTTGTTTAAATTTTTTGTTTTTGACTGCTAAAACTAATTTTATTTGCTGTTTGCCTGAATAATGTGGGTAAATTAAAATACAGTGGTTAAATTCAAACTTTTCTACTTTTTTTTTTTTTTTAAAGGTTATTAAAATGTTTCAATAATTATCGATACGAACGATATGAAACATTATATCGTGATAATGTTTTTATATATATAACTATATTAGGGCTGGGCAAGTTAACGCGTTATCGCATTAATTAAATAAGGCGACATTTAAAAATTTATTGCGCCATTATGCAGTTTATTATTATTATGAAAGTCGTTGCTCACTGGCTCTGAATGTGCTCGTAATCACGACTTCATAAGTGGGAAACAGGAAGTTTCCGATAGCACGTGAAGACAGAAGACAAGCGCTCTCGCTCAGCACAGTGAAGTGCATCGTTTTGTTAACTATGTGGTTTATTATTTTGAGTCGTTTGGGACGCGGTGACACATGGCCCTCTCACAATTTATATATGCAATCGTGCTGCAGGTATCAGAAGCTCCGCGCTCCGGCCCACCTCTTCCAACCAAGCCAGGGACGGCTTAACGAACGTTTAAGGTGAGATTAACAAGAAATATTTAATGCTCTTGTAAAAGGGAATACTGCACTGTAAAAAAAAGACCTTATCTGTTTAAAAGTGTTGCAAAACCAAATGTTATGGCACTTTTTGTTAATATAGCCAGGACTTTAAATGAAAAAGAAAGTGAAACTACATACTTTTTGAATTAGTAGGGAATTCTGTGCATAATGCGATTCATCGCAGAAAATCGTGCGATAAAAAAAAATAAAAAAAAATTCGTTTCCAGCACGAAAGATAGATAAGTACAGAGACATACAGATACACTCTCTATGTATTATTCTATGCACGCACTGTATACAGACATTGCCAGATATGCTGTAAACAGGTTAAAATGTGACACTGTAAACAGATTTGTGGTGACAATTATAATAAGGGATACGGATATAAACTTCTTGTATTTTATACGGATAATAAGAGAGTAATTGCAACATAAAGTGGAAGATATGAGGGGGGGGGCTTCGAAACCAGGGTTTGAAATTAGCACCCGCCAACCCGGCAAATGCGGGTAAAAATCAGCTGTGGCGGGTAACGCTGTCAAATCACTAGCCAATTTGGCGGGTTACTTTTCGTAAGTTATGTTCACTCATTAATTTCTTGGGGACGTTCATGCAAGCCAAATTTGCGCAGGTTTAGCGCAAAATCGTGAGACATCATGACATTAGAGTATATTGCAAAAACTAAACAAAACACACCTACAGAGGCACGCATACGCGACGAGATGAAGTCTGGTTAGACCAACACAGGATTTAGTGCGTGTGCGCATTTAGAGTGCATTTTTTTCACTGCATGATTCAGTCTATTAATACGCCGACCACACCGCATGATTACATAATTCAGATACGGGGGCATGCATTGTATATGATTTATTAGGCTGTCGCCGAATCGTCGGATTTTATTGGAAATATCCGATTTTTTAAAAATCCCTCGACTTATTTGCGCGCTGCGCGACTAACGGCAAAAATTACCGGAAGTAGGCATTTTTTTTTTTTTTAAAACGAATGCATGAAACACATAATTGATGTTTTCAAGGCTGCAATATAGGCAACCCATTTAAAAATCATCATTAAAGCATAATTGTGAATTTCACAAACGCTACGATTAATTAATATATCGAGCAGTTCTAATATTTTTTTTTTTTTTAAGTATATGCTCTTATACATGCGTGTAGGTTAAGTACATGCGTCACACAGTGGCTCCGTTCACAGTAGCACCACTGGAACGGTTATCATTTACATGTGTGGAGTCTCACAAACTCCATCTCTGCCGGTTGTTGTGAGTTCGGTTTATTCTAATAGTTCATTGCCGCACCACCCACCCCGCAACATGCGCCATTTTCACAGATGGTACGGTGAAATCAATTTATAAATATACGCAACACACGGAGAATCCATCACGGTTTCAAAATAAAAGTCAAACCCTCACTCTGAGTTTACACGATTTGATGTCCACATATTCTTTTAATTAAAGTAGCTATAGCATTTCTGTCCAAAAGAAATGGCCAAATATTAAAGATTAAGTGGACATTTGAATTAAATGGTGCTTGGTCAATATTAAACAAGTATTAGATTGCACAGCAATGTGTAAAAATAATTGTCAGGACGCTGGCGCCCCCTGCAGGCCTTTGTTGTAATGCACATTAGCTCTATTGTTTATAACACATTATGTACTTTAACAGTTTTGTTCAATAAAACAATCATTTCTTGCTTTTGACACTTTATTTCAACTAATTATTGCCTCATTGCTATTATATACATATTTTAAGTAATTTTAAAGACTATTATTGACTTGCATCTATTTTTATTACCACAAAAAAAAAAAATTATAATCATAGGGCACTATGAAATCCGTTGTGGTAGTTTCTATATTCTGTTTAACCGTTAAATAAATTTATATCAAAAAAAGCAGTGTCTAATTAATGAGTTTTAGAGTCTGTCATCTTGACCCAAAATTATGTTGCCAATTATTTCTGGATACATTTAAATGTTCATAATCAAAGATCTCCAATGAATTGATTTAGTAAAAAAATCTCTTATTTTTCAAAATAATGCACATGTACATTGTTCTCCTAAATAAATTTGCTAAATAAATTCTGGTAAAACTCCTTTAAAAAGTGTTTTTTGATTATAATTTATTATTAGTAGACTAGAACACGTGGATATGGTGTCCTTTTACCAGTGGCGGCTCGTGGGTTTTAAATTAGAGGAGGCACACTAATTGTATTGGACTGGGATCCCTGCAGATTATTATTATTCTAATTTGCTTGAAACCGCTTTAAAATGGTATTTGGTTGCTTTAGTCAGAAAACGTTAAAAGACAACGACATAATACAGCAAGATAATATAATTTCACTTACCTGGCCTTTCACTTGAAGTAAACATCCATCCCTTCTTAAAAGTCTGTTGTTAAAAGAGAGCTGCTTGTTGCGCCGTTTAATTAAGCCGACTGCTGTAACGTTAGCCTATATCTAGCTTAGGTTGTTTTCCCTAAATTTGTATATATACTTTTTGAATGACAGCTTGGTAAATCTGTTGGCGATCAAATATTCAATATCACTACTCATCATAAGTACTTGGTACATTATCAGCGCAGCGGGAGACGTTCAAACTAATATCACGTAATTTACGTCTCTCTGATGATTGGTTGTGGGTGATGAGTGGTTTTCTTTTCTCAACACTCCTCAGCGCTTAAAGTGAACACTCGATGGTGATTGGCAAATTTTTTTTTTACCAACGAAGGCACGAGAGCTCAGTGCTCCCCCGGCCTCCCCCTCCCCTTCTATATCACCTAGCAGTTGTAATTACATCAGCAGATCCGGCACATTCACGATAGAAAAGCAACGCTTCACGTTATGGTATTACAACTGTGAAATTACAAACAAAAAAATACACATTCTGGAGACATGAACTGAAATGAATTGTGAATTTTATTAACATTAAATCGTCTTCCTCCCATTTTCACCTCAACATTTTGTGGAAGCTGTGCCTCCCCCGACGAGCCACCACTGATTCTTACACTATAATACTGAACTTTGATTTCAGTAATTTGGATTATGAGATGGACACTTGATTCTTGCACTTTGTTGCACTTTACTTTTGCTTTAAAGAAAGGATTTCATAGAAATTTGGATTTCTTTTGGTTTAATAAAATATTCTTAAGTAAAATTGTAGATTTTTTTTTGTGGGAAATTAATCGTTTAGATTAATCGATTAATCAATAAATTAGTCGATAGATTAAGCAAAATAAAAAGTCGTTAGTGGTAGCCCTAATATTTATATCACTTCATATACAATTCAATCGCAATGACTCACTTAACAGTAAACTTGCTGCCACCTACTGGCATTTTAATTTCACATTTAAAGTATCTTTTCATTTTTAAAATAATTTCAAATATCAGTATTCAACATTTCATGTTTAAAATATCAAAACATTATTTATGCATTTGTAACTGCAGGTTAAAGCATTCTATGTCTCTTTAAGCTGCATTAACATGTGTAAATATCTAAAAGCCACTTCATATGCAACTTCTGCAAATATTAATTTTATTGATACTGATTTAATTTTAGTAACAACCTAAATGTATTATTAGAGTAATTGACTGATTAAATGTAAGAATTTGAATTAAAAGATAATGGACACTTTTAGAAAACAAATGGCTTTATAAAGGTAAAAATGCCCATAAAAGGTAAAAATCAATTTAAACTTATTGGAAAAGATTAATTTCTATCACTGCTGTGAACTGACCACACAGAATATGAAGAATATCAAAAACTTCAGGAGTCAGCTGTCCACGGCAGTCATTAAGATATCAGCACAATAACACACTCCGCAAAATACTGTCTAATTATTATCGATAATATCCCAGAAAAAAATTGAGATATATTTTTTTGTCAATATCGCACACCCATAGTACTGACACAAAATGATTGTGGCAACGGTCACTTTGTCACGCCCAGTGTTTTTTTTTGTTTTTTTTGGCTAGTAGAAATTATGAATGGCCGGTGATTAAAAAAATTTGTAGCCAAATTGGCTGGTTAGTAGGGGTGTGCGATATTGACAAAAAATTCTCTCAATATTTTATGGGATTTTATCGATAACGATTAGACGATATTTTGCTGAGTGTGTTATTGTGCTGGTACCTTAAGGACTGCCGAAGACAGCTGACTCCTACATTTTTTTGATATTCTTCATATTCTGTGTGGTCGTCAGTTCATAATGATAGAAATTAATCTTTTCCAATAAGTTTAACTTGAATGTTACCTTTTATGAGCAGTTTTACCTTTATAAAGCCATTTTTTCTCTAAAAGTGTACATTAATCTTTTGAGTCAAATTCTTAAATTGAATCAGTCCATTAGAATAATAAGTAATTTGAGCTGTTACCAAGCAAATTAAATCAACAAAGAAGCTGCATCTGAAGTGGCATTTAGATGTATTTACACACATGTATTTTGTTTAATGCAAGACACGAATGCTTTTAACCTGCAGTTACAAATGCATAAGTAATGTTTTGATATTTTAAATATGAAATGTTGAATACTGATATTTACAATTATTTAAATAATAAAAGATACATTGAATATGAAATTAAATCCGCCAGTAGGTGGCAGCAAGTCACTGTTAATAAGTGAGTCATTGCGATTGAACCGAATCATTTAAACGGTTGATTCATTGCTCAGAGACACAAAACAGCGCTGTGGCTGTATTCGGAATGATTTTTGTTGGTGAAATAGAGCAAAAACAAGCAATATGGTGTCTAAAACGTAAGTCTCTTAATGAACTTATTGTTTATTGAATTCAATGTCACATTTGTAATCATGGTAATTTTTGGAGAAAAACAGCACTCTTCGTGTGAAATTGAATAACTATATGAAGCGGTAAAAATTTATACATTTTCTGCTATCATGTCTTGAATTTGTGATCATTCTAAATGCATTTTAATAGACTGAATCATGCAGTGAAAGAAAACACACTAAATGCTCACACGCACTAGTCTAGACTTCACGTAATGTATGTGTGCGCTCTGTAGGGATGTTTTGAATGGTTTTTGCAAAATACTCGATAATGTCAAATCGCACATCGTTAAAACAACAATTACGATATTATCGCCGACGATATATATATCGCACACCCCTACTGGTTAGTGAAAAAATTAATTTCAATCCCTGGTTAGAAAGCATGAAGCTTGCGCTGTCAGAATGCCAGTCTGTCAGTCAAATCCAAATCAAGACTCAACCCATAGCAACGCATTATAACAATGTCTCCGAAGGCAGTTAAAAGTAAACGATAAATTACTGAGTGATTGTTACAAAAGTGAGCATCAAATACACTGAATACGGAAGCTCAAACGTGTGTGAAGAGCTAGAACAGACCTCACTTTTTCGCACGCATCACACACGCACATTTGAGCCTCTTCTTTTCCTGCTATTGTGTGACAATTTTTTTCCAAGTTAAACCAAATCTTTTATTTTGACGGGTTGCCATGAGGACCTAAGTTTCTGTGTTTGTGATATGACGATAGTTTTTCTCAAACAAAACAAAAAAATGCTCATGACGTGACTCTCTGAGCAGTTCTGGGGATGTTGTTCATGTGTTTATGTCCTCATTTAGTGACGCGACAGAAGCTAAAATCACCGCGCACGTCACACGTGCTTCACACGCCTCAGCGCCATTCGTTCACACAGAGACACACAGAACATGCAGGATTCATATTTACATGGTCTTTTTCTGGTTTAATAACCACAGACACTAGTTCACTTCACAATTTAAGTGTACTGACCTACTTTGATTTATTCATCCAAAATTTTACAAATTTAGTGACCTTCCACGTTATACTGTCAATTCCATTTTTATGACTGGATTCCATGATTCTTTCAGCATTTTCTACATCGTGGAAATCCAAGGACCCTACTTTGATTTGCTACGATTTTTTAAAAATGTGTTTACACCTGTTTGCTATGTTTCATTCGATTTTGCTTGAAGCCTTAAGTCGACTTTCATCTCGTTTTTCTGAATAAGGACACATGAAACAAAAATGTGATTTGATTTATGTTATACTGATTTATTTTATATTTATACTGACTTATTTTATTTGATTACGTGTTTGGTGTTCAAGTATCTGGCTATAAGATGGCCATCCCAAGTTCAAATCATGTGGAGAAGCAATCAAGAGAACCCAAAATCAACTGAAGCCGTTTCAAGCACTCTCTTATGCCAACGGCCTGATGCAGCCTGTGCCCACATGGTGAATAATCTCACCCACTGTCTGGAAAACACACCTGCGCAGTTCTTGCGTAAACACTTAACACGCTAGCAGCTGCATGGTTTCAATATCAGCTAGTCAGTGGGTTGCCTGGATGACTAGTTGACTGTTCGTTTTCAAGGAAGCCTTGTATATTTCAGCTGGTTTAGGGTTCACCTGACTCTGAGAAGATGCTGTTTACAATGACACATTCTTGTGTTCAAAAGCAGCTACCCTGTACATTTATTAAGATTCTTCAAGTTGAAATTTCATGGATCAGTTCAGTGCTTCATCGGGTTTCATCAGCTACTGTTAACAGTGACATTTCCTCACCTTGTCAAAGACTCTGAAAGCTTCTCGGATTTCCTCTTCACTGTCCGTGTCCTTCATTTTCCTTGCCATCATGGTTAGAAACTCTGGGAAGTCTATAGTTCCGTTACCTGTGGACAGACAGTACCATGTTGTTGCCATTTACCACAAGATTAAATGGAAATGAAAAAAACTTCCACCAGTGCATCTGCATGAGGCTGTAGACTTTTAGTCTAAAATAAATTTGCTGCCATGAACTTTGACAACTTTTGTGAGCTCATGTCTAGATCTTCCAGAGAAGTGCTCGTTCTAGAAGCCTGCTAACTTCTAAACAAAACCTTGTTAACTGGTGGACTGATATAAACATCCAACAAATCAGAATGGATTTTCTGACAGCTCATCATTTTGATGTGTAATGTGTATCAGGTGGTCCGTGAACGGTCTGAGGGCTCTCTATGGGCATGCAGACTGAGGGTGAGACCAACCATCTGAGCACTTTGGACTTACAGGGTGATTCTAGCCAGCGTTAATCTGCCCTCCTGAGAAAGACACCTCCTTGTGGACCTCGTTGAGAAGAACTGGACAACCCTGATCTAGAGGGTGCTGTACTGTACTTCGCTGCTACATAAGAAGCCACATAACTTTACCTAACTAAACTAAAGCACTTATTGTATCAAACAGAAAGGATAGCAGGACTGTGGAAAGTTACGTGTTTGTAGTCTTACCATCAGCGTCTACCTCGTTGATCATGTCCTGCAGCTCGGCCTCAGTGGGGTTCTGACCCAATGAGCGCATCACTGTGCCCAATTCTTTGGTGGTAATGGTGCCATCGCCATCTTTGTCGAAAAGTGAAAACGCCTCCTTGAATTCTGTTTTGAATTACAATCATGTAAGTACAGTACATGTATTTTTTTGAAGTCCAAGCAACTCTTGAAACAGAGGGCACAATGCATGTTAAAGTAGCATCTATAAGTGCTATTTTTGTTTCATTCAGATATGTTTTATGTAGTATAGTTTCATGAAGCTAAAGTCAGACCATTCTGTTTTTGCTTCAAATTTCAGAATTATACAATCTAATTAAATCAAAAACTGCTCATGCTGCATGTATGCAGCATCTTTGGTTTGGGTTGTGATTAAAATGCAGTGGTTGCCTCTAATTTTAAATGCAAAGAGCACAGGCAAAGCCTTTGTTTATATGAAGAGATTTCTTTTACTTGAGTTATTTATTTGATTTGGGATTTGTCTTAATTTCAGTTGAGTTTTTTTGTTTGACATTTCAATTTCACAAAGAAATGTACAGCATTTTGTCTGAGAAATAATAAAAGGACACCTTTTCATTTATAATTTGTCCTTAATCTCATTTTAAAAAAAAAATAAAATAAAAAAAATCGGGAGAAAATCATATTGTGAAATCAATATTGTGAATCGTATCGCATCGTGAGTTAAGTGAATCATTACATCCCTAGTTTATATTAAAAAAAAATACTATGTGAAAATATGGCAGTGGAATCAAATGAGTCAAGACAGAGTTTTAAAATAACTGCAGGAACATTACTTCCTCTATGACTAATTAACTGGAAATAAGTCAAGATTAGTGCATTGCATTGTGGGACACAGAAATCCATACTAACCCTAAAGCTCAAAGTATACTTTTTTTTATGCATAATCTAGCGTACACGTACAGTCAAACTAGTGCTGCACGATATTGGCAAAAACTCATATTGTGATACGTGACCTTGGACCAGTCACACTCTACAAAATGCTGGGTTAAACACAACCCAGTGCTGGGTAAAATATGGACAAACCCAGCAATTGGGTTGTTTTGACCAAGCGGTTGGGTTACTACACTGAAGGTTGGGTTAAACATTTAACCAAACTGCTGGGTCAAAACAACCCAACCACTGGGTTTGTCCCTTTTTAACCCAGCACTGGGTTGTATTTAACCCAGCATTTTGTAGAGTGTGACTGGTCCAAGGTCACGTATCACAATATGAGTTTTTGCCAATATCGTTGCATTGTTTTAGAGTCATAAGGGTTCATTTTTGAAATTGAGATTTAGACATCATCTGAAAGCGGAATAAATAAGCATTCCATTGATGTAAGGTTTGTTAGGACAGGACAATATTTGACCAAGATACAACTATTCGAAAATCTGGAATCTGAAGGTGCAAAAAAAAAAAAAAAAAAAAATCTTTAAAGTTGTCCAAATGAAGTTCTTAACAACGCATATTACTAAACAAAAATTAAGTTTTAATATATTTATGGTAGGAAATTTACAAAAATATCTTCATGGAACATGATCTTTACTTAATATCCCAATGATTTTTGGCACAAAAGAAAAATCGGTAATTTTGAACCATACAATGTCTTTTTGGCTATTGCTAAAAATATCCCCCAGCGACTTGAGACTGGTTTTGTGGTCCAGGGTCACATTTATTTTTCTGCCGATATTAGGCGATATGGAACAAAAAAAAATTACCACATGACCTGATAGTTATTTGGGGAAAAAAAAAATCAAGGCTTGAGGTGATTTGTAGGCGAGTAAATACAGCATAGGAAATAAACTAATTACAACGCATTAGATAAATTAACAGAACAAAGATACAAAGAAAACAAGTCTAACAATTATTAAGTACAGAAATTGAATAATCTAATGTAAAATAAAACGGCATAGTCTTCACTGTATAAATGACATCTAATAAATCTATATTAAAGCTACAAAAGTGATTTTTCTTTGTGTTTTGTTTGATTAACATTCACAACACAGAAAGCCTCAGGAACATTAAACTGCTGTGATTGTGAACCAATATACTGTTCCACATCCATTTTCTTTTCAGTTGTTTCCCTTCACCTAAGCCATAAGCCACTGTGTTTACAAGGATACTTGCAGAGCACAGTATTTCAGGCACAAATAGATGATCAGAAGTGAACAGAAATCAGTGTTCACGTGCATCTGCGTTGAACAAAATGCAATGAACCCATTATAATCAGTGATGCTGTCTACACTTGATGCGCCGTGGCACGACAAATCCCCGACAGTAAACTGATGCCAGGTTCTCTTTATGACGTACTGACACAAAGTTCAAATGATGGGCGACGCTTCATCAACGCTTCGTCGCGTCCAGTGTAGACAGACTTTGGGGCGTTCACATGTCAAGCCTAAAAACGCGGGGAAAACGGCCTGCACGGCCGCCATTCTCTATTTCCAGCGCTCTCCAAGATGACGCGGAAGTGTCAACAAAGGATAAACAGATTTCCAGCACTGAAAATCGCGTGCAGTAGCTCTGCTACTGCTACTCTGCTATTTAAAATGGGCATCTCTGTACAGCTGTCGCGTCCGGTGTAGACGCGGTGTCTGTGTGAGAGCAAGAAAACAATCAGTATAAATATAACAATCAGTAGTCTATACTAAACATCGCACATCCTGCGATGTGACTATCACGGATGCACACTAGGGATGTAACGATTACCGGTTTTACGATAAATCACGATAAAATGTCCTGACGGTTAGTATTACCGTTTAAAAATTAATTATCATCAAAACCGTGTTTGACTATCGCAATTTTAAAAACTCGCGGTAAATCCTGTCCAGCATCAGTGTGACGCAGAAGCAGCATGCAGTGCTGATGTTGTTGTTTTGCATGAGACGAAATGTCGGAAGGCAGTGACAGCACTCGGGAGATTTTTCAGCCATCTAAGATGACCAAATCGGTGGTCTGGTCGTATTTTGGCTTTTACAAGAGTCCTGAAGGCTATTTAATCGAGGACGGTCACCCTGTCTGCTGATCTTGCAAGAAGAAAGTCGCTGCAAAAGGGGGAAACGCATCAAATTTGCTCATCTTCGTGACCACCACCCACTGTCATATAGCGGATGCAATGCAACTTTTACCTCAATACCAAAACTAACTGGGCAAATAATTGGACAAAAAAAAATATTGATTAGAGATTAAATATTTCGTATCTCACTTGTTTAACGCAAAGCTTATGCGAAGAAAAATTTGCAGCAAGTGGCTTTGAGCCAAGACAAACAAACGTTCAAACTATAAGGTTGAAATTTAAGGGATAATGTATTGTATATTCAAAGTTAACGTTTTTAAAGATTTTTTTTGTTTACCTAAAATAATACATAAATACAGGGATATGAAATATTGAATTGAGATTAATGTTTTGAAATCTCAAATCCATTATGAACAGTGTACAAAAACAATCGTCAGGACAATATGATCAATACAGCAAAATTATAGTAGTATTAATACAAAATTCCTCCGATTTCATTTTCAATACAATCAAAAAATGAGGCGCAAGACGGCAAGCTGCATTTGAATGAAACGAGAGAGCACGTCCGCGCATCGCAGTGAGACAAGAGACATGCGGCGACTGCACAAACGGAAGTGAGAATCCCTATGGCCTACTCCCTTCAAAGGGCAGAGCCCTTAAAGTGTGTTATTTGAAGGGTGCAGGGCATTACTGTCTCATATAAGCGCTTAAAACTCCCTCGGCGAAGGGAATGACTGACATGTTACCTTGACAACGCTGCGTGTGCATGCAGCATTCAGTACTCCATCAGTTGCAAATAAATATTTATTATTATTACTTTATTCAAATATTGTCTAATAGTGTCTTATTTACTATTAAACGTTTTCAAACGAAACTTGCTTACACTACCGTCTTAAATCATATTCCTATCACTGACGAAAAATATGTTGTCTCACATTAAAATAGACAAATTTAATTAGCATATTCTAAATGTTTGTATGTGAACTCGAAATCAAACCCAACTTTGCTTTAAAAAGCATCACAAGATCTCCTAACCGAAGATCACATGATCACTAACGGAAATCACATTGTGTGTGTGTATATATCATCTATATATATATATCGATATTCAGTATATATCTATATATATATTACATATATATATACATATATATATATACATACACACACACAAGTGAGTTATTATTTAGTTATTATTATCTTAGGGTTCATGTTAATGTTAATTTAATGTTTTTGCTAAAAAAAAAGTGCATATAGCTGCTAATTGTATTAGTTGTTTGTTGTTTTTCAAATATAAAACTTATTGAAATGTATCAGTTATAAAGTGTGTGTATCAGTTATTTTTGAACGTTTTCATCTAATTTTAACAAAACAGTGATAATATTGATAATCGTGATAACTCTGGTCACTATAATCGTGATATTAAATTTTCATACCGTTACATCTAATGAAACATCGCGCTTATCAATGCTGAAAACGTATATCGGCAGCCCTAAGTCAAACAAATACGCCTTTCAAAGTATACTCTATGTTGACACATGCAGTCAACACGTGCACTCGAGACATTTTCATCTTGTCCTGTGTATGCGAGATTTTCTCCCGAGGGTTATGGGACATAATATATTCTGTAATCTCTGAAACTAAAGAACAAAAAAATAAGGCCGGTGTGCACCCTCGCGTAGCATATGCTTAACTTTCTGCACATTTGCCAAGTTGGTCATCTAGGCCAACTCATTGTATAAAGAAAATTTGAATTACGACTAATACAACAAAAGGGAAAATAGCACAGTAGTGTGCCAATCAGAACATAGCTGCTCTCTTGTGTAGGCTGACGCGATGACCCCCGGTGTTTTCGGTTATAACGATGTTAAGCCCAACACCGGTTACATCATTTGCCTACCGCGGCAACGTTCTATGTTTCTTATTTATTTGGTTCCACAGTGTTTGCTGATTTTCAGTTTTATATACCCATTTAAACTTTGTGTAGCCCAAGTAATTTGTTATTTTATTAGGCATAGGCCTATATAGTGTATTTTTATTTGTTTTGTTAAAAGTTCTGAGTTTGACGTTGTTGTTGCTTGAATTGAATCAACGCCGAATTGCCGCTAATTTGAAAATGAAAGTAAAATGTGCATGGCACTTTTACAAGCCATTTGAAAGTGAAGAAAAGAGGGAAACTCAAACATCATTTTAAGTCATATTGTGGCATTGTAGTGTGCTAAGACCGATGTTACTTCACAGTGAATCTCAAGAAAGATCAGGGACAGTGAATTAATCTGTCAGCCCATCCTTAATGAAGTTAAGGAAATAAGAACATAACATGCTCTTGAGGTTGCCTGTGTGTGTGTACTGATGGTGTTATGTGTGACAGTTTTAGTGGCATTAGTGACCATTCTGAAGCTGACCATCAGAGTTCACTCACCAGCGATCTGTTCCTCAGTCAGCTGATCTGCCTGCATTGGAAAAAAAGAGGGAGAGAAAGAGGAAGTCAATCAGCTCAGTGCCACATCACTATCAGACAAGCTCCAGTTTTGCAGTGTTCACGCGCACACACACACCTCTGACTAAATGAGTATAATGAAGGACATGCATAAAAATACCCCTTTAAAAATATCCACCGCAGTTATAATTAGACAGTGCCACTTAGGGGGTCATGAATGCGACACACTTAAAATGATTGTGCTTCTCTCTGACACGGAGTTCATTATTCAATTATTAAAGAGGAGAGGATTCATCTGTACACGTGATTCACTCTGCGTGATTCAGCTGTGTCTTTTCTGCGAGGAGGCAGCAGAACATGCTCCCTAGTATTCAAAGGCAGGTGATTCATAAAGCTTGGAGCTTAAAATGGACAGGGTGTAAAATTATTTATAATGAAACAGCGGAAATGGCTCTGACTCATCCACATACGAGGTAATGACATAGGCTTTAATACATTTGGCTCACCATTTGTGAGATGAGAAAATGACTGATATAAATGTCAATAAAAATCTCAATAACAGGAGGACACAGCAAAACACAAGATACACACCTGGGCGTAATCAAATTTTGTACTGTAAAAGTGCAACAGGAAACTGTGCTGCCTAAATTACAGCATGGATCAATAACACGAGGCTAATTTTTTTATTAATTATAATGAAATAATTTATCATTAATCATAATTTAAAAAAAATTAAATGCAACTTACACAATTACTTGAATACACTTTTCTATGATGAGCGTATTTTAATTTCTATATTAAAAATCATTGTGATATTTTAGGGGGGGGGAAGAACGTAAAAAAAAAAATCAATTTCATTATCAGGACAGCTGCATCACCAAGAAAAAAGCATTTTTAAAAATTCAAATTTTGCAAAGAAAAAAAATTTAGTAGGTCATGTCTGCTTAATTTTATTTCTTTGCAAAATTTGAATTGGAAAATAATTACGGAAATTCGAATGGTTGGGGGGTAGGGAGGGGCGAGGTCGTGGTTTGAACGCTTGGTTGAGTGCATCAGACAAGACGACAAAGACGAAGTGTTGCTGTAGCCTCAAGGTATCGCAAGTTATTACACATGCACCTGAATAATTATGTATGTAAATACTAGAGCCCGACCGATATGGGTTTTTTGGGGCCGATACCGATATTTGGGAGTAAAAAAAGGCCGATATCGATATAGCGGCAGATATTCTTTGTGTATATTATAGTACAGTACCAGTAGTGTTGTTTTTGGCGCCCTGTTTTAATTTTAGTTTTAGTCTAGTTTGTGTGAAGCTGTCATTTTAGTTTTTATTAGTTTTAGTCACGTTTATACTCTTTTTAGTCTAGTCAAGTTTTAGTCAACTAAAAGTCTGAGCATTTTAGTCTTATTTTAGTCAGAATTATCCATGACTATTTTAGTCTAGTTTTAGTCGACAAAAACCGACGACATTTAGTCTAGTTTTAGTCAATGAAAATTGTATTTTAGTCTCTTTTTAGAAATGCAATTCTATTTAACCCAGTCAATATAGTATAAGTACCTAGTAGAATAGACGAAAACAAAACATTCTTTTAGCCAAACCCATTTCGAACAAGGTTATATTTTTATATTATTGTTACCTTATAGACTCAAGAATACATCCATTCCAGACACGAAAGACGCTCTGATTTGAATTTACAACAATTATTTTACCAACCAAACATGTTAGAAATACACACACATAAATTTAAATAAAGACAAACCCCGGCAGGCCGGCCATCGGTCCCTTTCTCTGTATCAGACTTAACTTTGTTTGGTTTTCGCCTTCTAAATCAGTGTTTCCCAACATTTCTTTAGTCGCGGCACCCTTTGGAAATCCAGAGACGCAGTCAACAAATTTGTGGACACCCTACAAAATATTACTTGTCGTCACAATATTGAATTTCTACTCGATGTGATAATTTGAAAGGATGATTCGGTACAACTACGTGGAGTGTACTTTTCAGAGTAATGTATACATCGAACTGCCATGTAAGAATCTATGTCTATCACTATGAGTGGAGGGACACCGGACTCTATAAAAAATAATGGTGTTCTGATCATTCACGGCGCTCGCTGCTACAGTATATGCCGTAGGCTATCTTCTAACTGATAGCACGACCCCAATTTTATATGACCGATTTTAATTGTAGGCTTTTACTCATATGTAAACACTGTGAGATAAATGTTCTCTATACTGGTAATCTAATAACAAACGTCTTGCTCACTCAGTGTATTTTAGATTTTACAGTGGGGTAATTTTGTTGCACTAGCACGAGATAGCTTGATTTAAAACATTGAATTGAATAAAAAATGACAAGGAGGCAAAGCAGGAATAATAAAATTAGAACAAATAAAGAAATTAATAATGATAGCACAAATAAAATTAACGACAGGCCTTCGAATTAAATAAAATGCTTTTTAGTTTTTCAGGTAGGTCTAACACACAGTAGGGCTATTAAGATATATATATATTTTTTTTACCAATTATCCAAATAATATTTAATCATAGAAAGCTATTATTATCAGAGGACACATGAGCATAACGGTTAGAAGATCAATGAATGAGAGGGCAGCGCTACCAGAGTTGCCCATATACCACATGTTACAGCACAGTAGGCTATTGCAGACAGAAACAATACTGTATTACATAGATGTTTCCTGTCAGCTTGATCTTTGTGTCCGATGCGCATGAAAGGTATATGAGTGGAGCACTCACATGGGCCATGAGCTACTGAGCGGAGCGCACACACACACACACATAGAGCGCTATAATACGCAGAGCGTCACACCACGTAAAAGTGAATCCTGAGCAGTGAACTAATTTTCAGCAGCCGAAATTTCAATGCATCTCTAATTATTGGCGACATTAGAAAAGGGTATTATATAATAGCTGCTTTTTAAATTAATTTAATTCTTTAAAATATTAAAAAAGGATTTTTTACGCGGCACCCACGGTTGGGAAACACTGTTCTAAATAATGCCGTGAGTGGGGCTTGAGGAAGTGACGTCGCCTGCGTCTGCGCAGTGCGACCTGATGCAGCCCCTGAAGTGAGACACAGGAAACAGAAATACTGCAAAATAATAATAATAACGCGACTAAACGAGATGAAATAACGTTATAACATTTCATCTCGTTTTGGTCAACGAAAAAGAAGAGACATTTTAGCATAGTTTTTAATTTGTAAGCCACAATTCGTCTCGTTTTTATTCGTCAACGATATTGCACTATACATTTAATTATAGTCATCGTCACATTACCAGCATTTATGTTGCGTCTCGTCTCGTTTTTGTCACGTGATAAAGGTTCGTTGACGCTGATATTTAGCACAATTCTGTTGCGAAAGCAACACTAAGTACAGGTCAAAGTTCGGACACTTTCCCATTCGTGTGTCCAAACATTTGATTGGTAATATATTAGAATAACAGGATATAAGAAACCGAATATATATATATACAAACACATTTTTTGCAATGATCACTCAAAAGTGGTGATCAAACACTTATAATGATGTGACAAAGATAGGTAATGGAGGCAGGGCATTTAACAATTTAACAAACTTTATTCAAATGCGTCTGACTCACCCCCCCCCCCCCCCCCCCCCCCCCCTCCCCCCCCCCCCCCCCCCCCCCCCCCCCCCCCCCCGCCCCCCCCCCCCCCCCCACCCCCCCCCCCTGTTGCACTGACAGTAAAGTTGAAGGTTATTCAACTTTAATTCAATTCAATTCCATTAAACTTTATCCAGTTGAAGTTTTTCACTTCGGAACATTCATTAATGGATTTGCGCTACTGTCTTCACACACAAACGAAACTTACTAGAGAAGTGTGAAGTGTGACAATATACCTCTGTAAATAAATATAAATTCACGTCTTGCGCACTTTAATACCCTTTGAATGTAACGTGTACGTTCCCTTGGAAATGGAATCATGGCGGAATATCATGTGAAGTCCACTACGCAGGGGACTTATGGTCGAATAAGACAACGCTTGAATGCTGCTGCCTGAACAAGAGACCTCCTACTGAAGTGAAAGGGTTGACTGGTGTCACTATCTCGCGCACGACCGCTCGGCGGATCCTCACCAAATTCGGGGGATCCCTTCAGCACAAGGAGCCCTTGCAAGCCACCCTCACGCGCAGGTACCCCCCGGGATCGCTAGAGGCTCGGCGCAAGACCGGAATTTAACCACCCGTACTCTCCGAACCACCGGGGGTTATCGACGGAGGCGGTGGTCTCATTGAAGAGCGGGCTCGAGACGTACACTCAATCGCGTGTCGAGAGGGTTCCCTTGAGCGAAGACGATCCCCGAATGTGGTTTGCGGATTCGACAGTCCGTTACGGAGATATGGCCGTTCAAAGTTTTAATGGTTTTCCATAGACTTGAGCTTTAAAGCTTTTCATCCAGGTCGCCAGTATCAAACAATGGAGCGCGCTCTGCTGGAAAAACTACGTAATTACACCATTTACAAGCATTTTATCTGCGTTATATACTCTGTAAAAAAAAATTTATATCGGCGGCATATTGGCGACAGGCTCATATCGGCCGATAATATCGGCTAAACGATATATCGGTCAGGCTCTAGTAAATCGATGTTACAATTATGAAAACGTTTTTATAATAAATTGCTGACAGTACAATACTGGACAATGATGTAATCTGCAGAATTTAAATCTTAAATTATGAGACTACAGTGTTTCCCATACATTGTAGTTCTGAAGGAAACCGACTGTCTTCAGAAAATTATAGATGTCATTTTCATTTCATCTTGCATTTAATGTCTGATAAAGCAGTGTTTTTTTTGAGTGGAGCAATATTGACGCCATCCTTAACTAAACCGGAGCAGACGGAACTTGCTGCTTTGGCAAGGGGCGGGGCAGTACTGAAACACCGTCTAAGCTGTTCGCCAATCACAACGCATGGTATCACAATAGCGCAGGTAGTGCACTATATAGGGGACAGGGAACGATCAAAAACAGTGTAAATATGCTTTCCATTGAGGAAAAAAAAAAAGTAGTATGGTTTCGCGCTGTCACGCTAACCACAGCACCGCACACACACTCTGCTCCGGTCCAGAGACATGATAGCACGAGCGGATCACATGCGCGAGTCGGCACAGACACAAAAAATATATCGGAGCTATCAGAATTCTACACAGAATGCTATATTTTATAGCAATATGGATGAGATTGTGGCTGGCATACCCTGTCAAATGTGGCTTTACGGAGCTCAAGGCTCTAAACGGCTCTAGCCCAAGCTGTGATATAAACAAACGCTATTGGCTATTTTAAAAAGGGGTGGGGCTGCTTGATATGTCCCGCCCTGTCTTGTGTAAAATGACGTCAACACAGAGTAACGCTACGTGTTTCTAAGCATTTCAGGGGACCTTTAAAATGCAATTTACTCCTGTGATGCAAAACTGAGTTCAGCAGCATATTTGAGTATCAGTTCACATGAGCTTTGATTTATATGTTGATTTGCTGCTCAAGAAACATTTTCTATCAATTGAAAACAGTTGCGTCTGCTTATATTTTTATGTCAAACATGCCACATTTTCCCCCAGAGATCCTCGATGAGGACAATTTTAAAAGTACAGCATTTATGTGCATTATATCTCTGACTCAAACCCCAACTTTTGAACGAGGCCAGTCACTAATCAGATATATATATATTTTTTAATGGTTTTGCTTACACCACACGACATTTTAAAGTCATTACATTGATAATGGTATAAAAGCTTTGCCCAAACCAAATGAATCCAAAATGAGCACAAAGAGAACTAGTTGAATATTTCTTGATCATATGACTTTTCATATGCATATATTTGACCTTTGCTCAACTGTCTCAAAAGTGAAGCATAATCAAACTTTGGTCTAGCGCAACGCAATGGCGGCCCTCCATTCAGACTGTATCAAGACATCAGGTGCACACATGCCCTCCAGGATCAGCTGCACACGGATGGTTAAAGGGGTTATATGATGTTGCTAAAAAGAACATTATTTTGTGTATTTGGTGTAATGAAATGTGTTTATGCGGTTTCAAGTTCAAAAAACACATTATTTTCCACATAATGTACATAATGTTTTCTCCTCTATGCCCGCCTTTCTGAAACGCCTCGATTTTGACAAAGCTCATCAGTCTGAAAAAGCGAGGTGTGCTGTGATTGGCCAGCTATCCAATGCGTTGTGATTGGCCGAATACCTCAAGCATGAGACGGAAATGTTACGCCCCTCACATACTGTTGACGCTGTGTCCAGCCGGAGCAACGACACAAAAACATTAAAACCCGTCACAAACGAGGCATGACTTATACTGTCTTTTTACGCGTTGCGCCGCGTAAACAAAACTCTGTCTGCATTTGTGATCAGAGAAACGACAAACAACAGGCACTACTCTACACTGCCCAAAACTCGCGTTTGAATCATCAGTGGCAAATCCTTTAAATGAAAACGTACTTACAGACTGTGATTCAGAACTGCCGGCATTTTAGTCTAACTTTACTCTCCCAGGATCAGGAAACAGTCATCCAAAAAATGCGCTGCACACATCTGGATATTTGGTTTGAACTGTTCTGGAACAGTGTTTTAAATATCACTGATTTGTAGTCGTGTCCTCTTTGGAAGACCAAACAAAGTAGTTTCGCTTTCACAACGAAAAACACAGCAGCCTAGCGTGAGGGGAAGCCCCGGCTTAGCGTGCGCTGAGGCCGGGATAGAGTGAGCTGAGGTGGCGGGGTCAAGAACGGCGCGCCCGGCAGATCCGACAAATGAGCGGCAACCACACGTGATGACCCCTGGCTGGACTCCGCTTCATCCACGGTGAAAGTTGATGTATTCCTCAGCGACCAGCACAGATCAGCTCCAGGCATAACAAAGCAGATATCATCCTCTTTTGGAAAACCAAAAAAAGTAGTTTCGCTTTCACAAAGAAAAACAAACAGCGCCTTCACGACATGGCGCAGCGCAGAGCATGTGAGCGAGTTTTCCGCTCTATGGACGTGCGCTCCGCTCAGTCGCTCTAACCGCACAAGCAAGTGCTCCGTTACTATACCGCTCACGCTCACCGTGAACCAATTCCCGCTCAGATCCCGCTCCGATTTCTCTAGTAGGCCTAATTGTTTAATGTTTGTAACGAAATTCTTGGATTGTCTAAAATTAAGCATGCTGATAAATAGCAATTATGTTTCAGAGCGAAATTCTTACATTCTTAATTTTATTAATTGTAATGTATTAATTAAATTTTATTAAATATATGAATCTAACCTTAGCAAACCTACCTAAAATGCAAAAACTGAAAAAGTGTATTTGATTTTCGTTAACTTTATTTCCGTGAAAATAGCTGCAGTTGTTGTGCAATAGAACATTCAAAACAGGTTCATTAAAACACAAACGCACACACACACACGAGATGAAATGTGCGTAGATCTTTACAAAATACACCTGGATCATAAAGCCTGTGAAAAGCACACACAAGATAAAATGCACTTAAAGAACTCTTGGTTTATGAACTGATGTCAATGAAAGAAACACACTTTCTAGTGTCAAGTTAAAATAAACCATAACTGCGGGGAACTGTGGTCTATTAAAACGTCTCTTGATGTTTACTGGATTTTAGACCGTAAAAATCATTTAAAAAAATCAAGAAACATTAGCTTGGACAAAGTGTCAGGCTTCAGGATTCGCTGTGCCCGAAAACACTCGCTCAGCGCTGGAAGAACCACTGGGGATGCTGGAGATTTTGCGGGAGGGATCCAGCACTGGTTTTCCAAAATCCAAGTGGTGTAGGCTAATATCTTCTGTACTCTGTAGTTCTGTATTTAGGCCTATATACAGCTGTGTGTTAGCTTAGGTCTACAGTTTAACTGAGATTATTCAATAACTACGGAGCTCCGAATATAATTCAAATTAACAATTAGTTTCTACGACGTCAGCAGGTATTATTATTTTTTAAATGAATTTATTATTATTTATTAATTTTCAGTTACTCATGCTTTTCACTCAGTCGAAACCTACAGAAAAATATAATACTTGTCCACGATTAGGCTACTAAATACTAGGGAACGAAGGAACTACGATATCTTTTCGTTCGTGTTTTTTTCTTTTTTTTTCTTTTTTGCTTTATTTCTCCCGCTTAGGGACGAAGAATTCGTGGCAGCTAAGCCCAAACCAGCGCACAACTATTAATCGATCCGGCCAATAATGTAGTTCTCTTATGTAGTCTGCATTGGGTAGAATATCCTGTATTTGAATAGCCTTTCTAACTTCGTTGGATTTGGGTTTGGTTTGTGTTTGTGCTTGTCTGAAAGTCATGCTCGGGGCTCCGTACCAACGAATATAACCTTAGCCTACTGTTTACTCCTTTATATGTATGTAATAGTCACCTTTCCCCCCCCCCCCCGCCCCCAGCACAATGTTTGCGTAGCACATCCTGTGCTTTCTGGCAATGTGCCGCTTCAAATTCCAATATGAATCTTTACTAACTATCCCCGCCCCCCTCCCTCACTCAGCCGCATCTATTCTCACACCTGCATCAATCTTAACTTGACTCCGCGGATTACTGGTTCCATCTCCCCCCACCCTACATCCCCTATGTTACGGCTTGCCACTCCCCTAGTTACACAATATCTGACCAACCTCCCCTACCGACCTCTACTTTCCTCACCCCCCCGATCCCCCCCCCTCGCAACCAAGCCAAACTCAACAAAAAACACGGACCATTTGGGTCGTGAGGACCCACGAAGAAACCCCGACTCGCTAGCGAGCGGAACTGAGAGGTGTGGCAAATTTGATGCCGGTCTTCGCGAATCTTCAGAAAGGCGCTCTGCGCTCTTAAGGAAATATTACCACCCCGCTCCGCTCCCACTCCGCTCCGCTCACATGCTCTGCTGTCAGTACAACACAATACTACAGTGAGAATTAAAGTTACGCCTTCTTTCTTTGTGTGTACATTTGGGTGGCGTTATGCAAATCTTCCCACACAGTGAGGTAGATATGTGGGGGCATGTTAGAACGAGCCGTTTTAGGGGGGTGTGGCTGACTCTGAACTTTTATAAAGAATATCTCTTTGGATTTGACACTTTAGTCTTTGCAAATTTACAGATCTTCTTTATGCACCAAGAGCTTGTAACACTCCAAAGAGAAAGGAAAAATTTAAATCGCATCATATGACCCCTTTAAATGCCTGGTTTGGATGCAGGTGGGCTGCCGTATCGTTGCTTCCGGCTAACATATTCTGCGCGCTGCTTCTATAGGACCGTTACGCGTTCAAGATATGCAGCAATTACTGTGGATTAAGTGGAGCATGAGAGGACAAATGTTTGTCATGCAACAAGAGTCCTCATACGAGTAGTTAGTAGCATTCCAATTTGATGAGCGAGAGTGCGTCTGCATTGCAGATCCAGTGTCAGCGTGTTGCTGCACCAGCTATGATTTGGTTCAATGCAGAGGGAAATGGGGGAGGGGGACAACCGGGATCCGTCACTGCAGTTCAGCCTGCTGCAATATGCAACCTCACGGTCCACTCCATTCATAATTATGCCTTATACAGCTATATGATCATCTTGGGGCTGCGAGATGCTAAATCGCATTTTTTAACAACCGCTGCGCAACAGCTATCCTACATGTTAGTTAACTTTGGCCCATGCAAATGCAACAGAGACACAGTCTCATATCCGCAGGACGTTTGCAAACTTTTGTGCACGTTTGTGAACGTGCATGCAAAGCAAATATATGGAGCAAGGTAAGCGACAGATTCTTCCTGAAATGAGGAACTTGAGCGCATTTGCTTTGCTGATAGTTATTTTTACACCGCCACGCCCACACGTATCCTTCTGTTAAAGGCAATGAGCTCAGCCCATGTAAAATTAGCAGCCAGTCACTGTTCACACACACACACGGAGATGAGCAGAATATAGTAATATGCATCTAAGAGACACTCAACAGCTGTCAATGCCGTGGATTTACACCATGCATGCTCTGCACTGCATAACAAATATGCATTTGCAACTACTAGACTCTAAAGTGGCAAAAAAGCTAGTTTACATTAAAGAATATTCAAGAAACCGTACAGAAACTGGTGCGCAGGTGATTGACAGACTTCAGCTGGCGCGCGAGCAGTGCGCTAAACGGCAACGTTATTCGTTTATCCCTTTAAGATGAATTCATAGAGAATAGTATTTGCTTCTCCTATAATATACACAACACGTGTTAATGTGCATCTGTTGGATAGCGCTAATTAGCGGGTTGTATAAATAAAATATAGATGTGTTGCGATGCATTTTCACTTTTACTAAACCTAAAAAAAAATCCCCTTTGTACGTTTGACATCATAAAACGGTAAAAACAAAGCTTATATAATTGGTACAACCGTTATTAGCTGTCAAACTGTCTGACAGGATGCAAAAAAAAGAAAACCCGACATAAACGTCAGGCTGTACTTACCATACTTAAACAAAGGCCGTCCGATAAATACGTGAAAAATCAGCAACAGACAGCTGTTTGTGTTTTAAACGTTGACGTATAAACGCAGGATCTGCTCCTCTGTGTATGGATGTGAGTCAGCGAGTGAGTGAACCGCAGATTGAGGTGTAGTAAAGCGCTCTGGCCTCATTTACACTGTATCCCTCCGCGCCAGCTTCATCTCATTACCGCACACAGATACATTCATACTGTGGTTTATCTTCTATGCTTTGGTGGATTATAAACAGGGATGGGCAATATTTCAGATACATGTATTTAAAATACGTGTTTGAAATACGAAATACTATTTTGTATTTTAAAGCCTTTGGAAAAAAAAGGTCATCTGTATTTAAATACATTTAAGATTAGTATTTTTGTATTTTCAAAATACATAAAATACTTTGTGCCAGTCAACCTCTTTATCAGGGTGCTGATTTTGTGCATCAACTAGTTCAGTCACGCCCCCTCCCGGCCTTCCCCCAACCCCAACATTCATGCATGTGAGCTGCAGCTGTACAACTCCATTCAGCATTGGGAGAAGGACTTTTCTGGAATAAGATAAGGTGAGGGTGTCATGGTCAGTTGTACTTGTTGATTAAAGTTAAAATAGTGCATCATTCAGATTTGCCTTCAGTTAACATGAAAGAATAAATGAGCACCAACAAGGGCAAAAAGTTGCGTTAGCCAATCAGTTTTGAGAGTTAATCGGTGTTTTTTTTATCAACTAGCTTGTCAAATGAGTTTAAAGCATTACTACATGACAATACATATTGTGGTGATATGAAGTGTGAATAGTTCAGTCAAGTGTGAATTGATTGAACTTTTTCTAAATCGTTTACATAGAAAAAGGCCAATCGGGGTAAGCAAATATATCCGTGCAGCTTTTAGTGAGCAGGAACATTCATTTAATTATTGGAATGTTGGAGTGGAAAAAGAAGCATGGACGAATTGTTGAGTAAAAGAGTGTGATGTGCTTGGTGCAATGCTGCGAAAGGAGATTCATATTTACACTCGCACGTTGACGGGCAGTTTTTTGTGCGCGCGCTCCGAGATTGAAGTGGAACGCAGACAAGGTGGTCTATATTCTATACACGCTCAAATATGCATATCATGTTTCAGAAATATATAATTATTTTAGTGTAAAAACATGTTTTTTATAAATAGCCTAACTACAGCCAATAGATAAACTGTTATTACTGTTTCAGCCAATCACGAAATGTTGGGGGATGGGAAGGTGAGTTTATGCTAGTGAAATATAAACTAATATCTACACGGCACGCATGAGGCCTAGCATGGCGAAAACAGATATCTTTGATTATCTATCTATATATATATATATATATATATTATATATATAATATATATATATATAAATATATAAATAAATAAAACAGATACACTAAAAAATGCTGGGGTTAATCCAACCCGTGCTGGGTAAATGGGACAAACCCAGCAATTGTGGTTGTTTTGACCCAGTTGTTTCGTTCTACCCAGAAGTTGGTTTAAACATTTAACCACCGTGGTCAACCAGCCCAATTGCTGGGTTTGTCCCTATTTAACCCAGCACTGGTTTGTATTTAACCCAGCATTTTTAAGATGGTAGAGTCGAAACTACTGTCATGGCCAAAATTCATTTGCAGTGACATAAATTGTGTTTTGACGTTTGCAGCTTAGCTGTTGTGGGGTTCATACACATGTGTTCTACATTTGTGTTAGAGTGATCATGGCATTTAAATGATTGCTAAAGTTTTAATTGGCCAAAAAGGAAACTTTTTCACAAAAAAACTAAACAATTTCACTGTTTTTTGATCCTACACAAATGACCCGCAACATTAACTAATCATTACAACACATGTGAGTGTGAAATACTATCCGGGGTGAAATCAACTGCTACTCATTAGCTTGTAAGAAGGGACTGATTGCTATAACAAGCAGGGGAAGAAACGCTTCAATCATTGTGTTCTTTTTAGCAATGGTTACCGCCAAAGAAAGACGTGCAGCTATCATCGCTTTGCATCAAAATGGCCTAACATGCAAAGAAATTGCTACAAATAATATTGCATCTGAAAGAACCATTTACTCGTCCGTATCATCAAGAATTTCAAGGAGAGAGGTTTGACTGCAGTTGAAGAAGTCTTCAGGACGTCCCAGAGGGTCCAGCAAGCACCTGGACCATCTCCTCCTGAGGAGTCAGCTCAGCTGAGGAGTTTTACCACCAGTGCAGAGCTTGCTCAGGACTGGCAGCAGTTAGTGTGAGAGCACTTGCACGCACAGTGAGGCCAAGACTTTGACAACGGCCTGGTGTCAAGAAGGGCAGCAATGAAGCCACTTCTCTCCAAGAAAAACATTAAGGACAGACTGAAGTTCTGCAGGAAGTTACAAGGATTGGACAGCAGAAGACTGGAGCAGTTATTTTTTTCTGATGAAGCTCCCTTCCGACTCTTTGGGACACCTGGAAAATAGGTGAACGCTACCATGAGTCCTGTGTTGTGCCAACAGTGAAGCATCCTGAGACCATCCGTGTCTGGGGTTGCTTTTCAACCAAGGGAATGGGCTTTCTCATAATTCTGCCCAAAAACACTGCCATTAATAAAGAATGGTATCAAAACGTCCTGCAAGAATGACTTCTTCCAATGGTCCATGAGCAATTTGGTGATGATCCGTTCATTTTCCAGCATGATGGAGCACCATGTCACAAAGCAAGAGTGATAAAGTGGCTCGAAGATCATTACATTGACATTTTGGATCCGTGGCCAGGCAACTCCCCGGATCTCAATCCCATAGAGAACCTGTGGTCAGTCCTCAAAAGGCTAGGACAAGCAGAAGCCCACAAATTGTGATCAACTCCGAGAACTAATAAGGCAAGAATGGATCGCCATCGGTCAGGATTTGGCCCAGAATCGAATATCCAGCATGCCAGAGCGAATTGCAGAGGTTATGAAGAACAAGAGTCAACACTGTAAATATTGACTCATTATATATATATATTATTTTTGCCAGTAAAAGCCTTTAAAACTTATGATATGCTTATCATTGCTTTTCATTATACCATAGAAACATGTGGAAAAATAATCTACAAATACTGAAGCAGCAAACTTTGCAAAACAAAATTGATGTCACTGCCAAAACTTTTTGCCATGACTGTACACTCGATGCTGACAATACAGACACGTCGTCAACTGATGACATGCAGCCAACAATGTCATCTCTCCCCTCAACCAGCACCTCCTCTCAACCTGGGTCCATCCTGCAGAGAAGCATCCCACCGGCTGATTTATCCGCACTTAATGAACCACCTGCTCAGCCCCATTTACGCGAGTTTCCACACACAACAAAAAACGAAATTTTGCTGCCAAGTGGTACACAAAGTTCCCGTTTCTAGAGTATAGCATAAAAAATGATGCTGTGTACTGCAAGATGTGTCGTCATTTTAGTGACACAATGTTTGAGGGAGTGTTTGTTTAAAGATGGATACCGAGATTGGAAACGCATCACGCAGGCCACCAAGGGAGTAAGCAACATCTGATCGCTTTCGAAAAATATAATGGCTCTAGAGCCTGTCAGACATCTGGCCGTGGCACAGTAGTCAACCAGATTAATCACGATGCAATGAATCTGTCATTCGTACAAAGAAATCTGGAACATTGAAAGGTAATTCTGGACATTGTGTTGTTTTGCGCCAAACAGGGAATACCACTTTGTGGTCACAGAGAGTGACAATGCCTTGAACCAAGGCAACTTTATAGAACTGTTCAAGTTAATTTCCAATTATGATCCACAGATAAGGGCACGGCTTGAGGAGATGCCTAAAAATGCCACTTTAATAAGCAGAATGATTTGCTGGAGGTGGCTGCTTCTTTACTACTGCGAAATATAAAAGCAGAATTTAAGGAAACGCTGGGCACTTACTTTGCTCTGATCGCTGACGAGTACAAAGACGAGTCAAAACAAAAACTGATCGCAGTGTGTATCCATTATTTTCACCGGGGAACCCTAAAGGAAAGAGCCGCTGGTTTTGTGGCCACTGTAGACATGACTGCAGCTGGCATCTCAAAAAAAGATTCTGGAAGTGATTGAACCACTACAGCTGGACCAATCTCTTTGTGTAGGCTTCAGCTTCGATGAGGCCTCCGTTATGTCTGGACGTAAGGGAGGAGTGCATGTTCTTTTGAAGCAGACCTTTCCCGGTGCAGTTTACGTGCACTGTAATTCTCATTGCTTAAATCTGGTTCTGGCAGCAGCATCAAAACTTTCCGTTCACGTCAGAAAATTTTTTGATACGCTGAATTCTTTACATACATTCATGACGAGAAGCACCCGACACGCTAGATTTATGGAAATACAGAAACAACTTCATCCAAGTCGCCAGTGTTTTGAGCTTGAGCGATCCATTGACACTCGATGGAGCTCGAAATCAGGGTCTGTAAGCAAGGTGCTTATTTTATTTGATTGTATTTTAGAATTACTTGCCGAATGTAGTGGAAATAGCCACAGCCAGACAAAAATCGAGGCACAGGCTCTTCTACAACAGATCCAAATGAAGCGATTTCTTTTTTTATTAGTCACATTTGTAAAACTTTTTGAGTGCACTGACTTTGACACAAAAGGACTGCAAAGCCCGACTCTGTTTTGGACTGTATCCACCTTGTTGACATCTTAAGAGACAATTCTTAAGAGAATAGTTCTGAAACTCACAGATGAGTTAATGACTAAACATGAAATTACAAACTTCAATGTAACCACCTCCAGACAAAGAAAGCTGCCTGCTAGGCTCAGTGACTCAGTGGATGTGTCATATCTTAGAAGAAATACTAATGTGAGGAATTATGATGAGCTACGGCGCTTATGGAATGAGATAAACAGCCCCGAGCTAAGGAGCCATTTTCATGAGGATCAGTATGGAATAATGAAAACAGCCGCGGCCTGTCAACCACAGTCCGGGACATTTGCTGACAAAGACTTGCTTGAATCATGAAGTCGACATTATGGCATAAAGATCAAGGATGCTGAGCTTGTAACCTATTGTGCGTTATAGAAGAAAGAAACACACAATGCAGGTCACCATCAACGAATGTATTAGTGTTAAAGGAAGGTGCAACAAAACGATAGGAAGTACAATGTGTTCTCCCCAGCATATACACATGAGTGCAGGGGCAGAGAAAAACCCTGAATCAGAGTCTTAAAGGGACAAACACCCAGGCCATTACAAGCTGAGTGTTTTTACAGATCAGATTCAATAGAAAAGCTGAGGGAGGACAAAACTTCCCGTCACTAATGGAAGTAATAGACAGTTGCCCTTCTGATATATTTCCAAACATGAATAAACTTCAGAGAGTAATCATCACCCTCCCCATGACTTAATGTAGTGCAAAGCAGCTATTCTCCACTAATGGCAAGATCAAAAGAAACATCTATTCGTTCAGGCAACTGCTCGCTTAAAGCACCTCGCCATACTTTATGAGATTCATGGATTATGATGAAATTATTGCGATTTACAATGCAAAGCCAAGACGTCTATTTCTTGCTCTTTAAGATGACTTGTTTGGGCTCCAAAAACTGCACTGTAAAAAACCTGCTGTAAAAATACAGGGAATTTTCTACAGTAATGTACCGTTCTATGTAAATACAGTTAAATACTGTAAATGATAACAAAATGTTAACAGCAAGCTACGGTTCAGTCTTACGGTATAATACAGTATTTTTTGGTCAGACGTGTGACGTTGTTGCTTGAGCCTGCTCATAACGCATCTAAGCAAAACCACGGCACATCAACTCCAATCTACGGTCAAGAGGTGTGCACTCATGCAGGTTTAAAATTACTGATCTACAATATTTTATTAACAAGAGAAAGAAGAATAAGATTTTTGCCCCGCCTGTGAGCTGCCAGCATCGAAATATATGGCGCATTCACCGGCTTGTTTTTCTACTCGCCGACTTGGGTAAGTGCGATTTTTATAGCCTGTGATATTTACACACGGTTATATCTTTTTATTGAATAAATGGATAATATGGGTGCAATAATGGATGGGTGCAATTGTTTTGGCCTTCAAATTTTGGGCTACCATCCACTCCCATTATAAAGCATGGATAAGCCTGGACATTATTTAATATAACTCCAATTGTATTCATCTGAAAGAATAATGTCATATACACCTAGGATGGCTTGAGGGTGAGTAAATCATGGGGCAATTTTCATTTTTGGGTGAACTATCCTTTTAATAAAAATATTATAATGTGTTGGGTCTGCATATTCATGCTTACATGTATGATGTGGCATACAGCCTTCATAACTTATGCTAATAATCAATCTCTCTCTCTCAGCAATGTCTGACAGGAGCCAGATATTAGTCTGCTGCTTGCCAAAATATGCAAAATTTCCCCAATCACACATACATTATCTTCTTTTATTGTTCTGTTATTGTCGTCTACAAATATACATTATGATGTGGTCGATGTTGGTGTCACATATCAAATTATCATTTTATAAAATGGACTACTTCAAATTCTAATTTGCATGTTTGTCAACCATAAACTGCTACTAATACACTAAGTTACATTACTTAGAAGAACTGCTTATTCAAGTTATTAAAATGAATTATTGAATACTGTCTTGTTACAGTGTTCATGCCTCAGCACTATATCGCGACTTGTCTTCCTTGCTTTAGGCATTTATAAGCTATAATATACAAGCTATAACTGCATATTTTATTTATAAATGAATTGTTGTATTCATGAAACTGTTAGCCATCAATAAATAACATTTAATTGTCAAATAATTAGTATACCATATTGTAAAATTTAATTTGAGAGTAGGCATTGAGGTCCACCCTATTTCACCAAAGTCCACTCACTTTAAAAATGTATGGCCTCGCCACTGGGTCCACATAGCTGCCGCGTTCTCTCATAGTGGAAACTGTTTGTGCAGTTGAAGCCTCATTTACACTTTCGCCTGCCTCTACACCGCAAACTGCGCACTCCTTCCTAAACGGACAAAGCTTTTTTGACACTTAACACATGCTCGCCTTTGTATGATTCTGTGAAACGACAGGGTAGATTTGGAGTAAGGCTGATGATACACGGGGCAACATTTGAGCAATGTTGCCATCAATGGGCAACCAGGTGAGACACAGGGCCCACGACTGATCTAAAGTATCCATATAGAAATTTGTTACCCAATCTCAATTGGAAAGTGCCCAAGCAACATTGCTCAAAAAAAAAAAAAAAAGTTGCCCTGTATATCAGCCTAATTGTTCTCCAAACCATCAGAAAGCATTGGTGAGAGGAAGCAGTTTGCCATACAATCATTTTGTGATAGGTTTATGAATAAATGGATTTCTTCACGTGTAAACTAATAAAGTTGTGGGTCATTTGAGGACACGTTACACTTCTTAAACCCACACAAAAGAATCGTGTAAATGTCAGCATACACAACGGGGACACAAGAGTAATTCAATATCACAGCAGATTTATTGAAGGCAGTGGCATGAAAAGACAAGACACCAGTGAGACGGGAAGTACCCAGGTAACAGATAGAGTAGAGTAGCTTAGCTTGATGCATTCACAGGTCCTTTCCTCCAGGTGGGATCATTGGAGCAGATGACCGTGGAGTCAATCGCTGGAGAACTGGCGAATAAATAAAGACTTGGATAGGTGAGTAACACATAGCAACCAGGAGACCAGACAATAAGCTTGTGGAATGAGTGTTTTCTTATAGGGAGCTTGATTGGCCATGACAAGTGAGGAGGATTCACTGATGGATGTCAGGTGTGAGTAATTGACAAGGGAGCGCAGGAGAGTGGCAAGAGGGATGCTGGGAAACGCAGTGCAGAGGTGACTCAACTGATGACAGTGACAGTAAAGCCCAGTAAACTTGAGATTATGACTTGTGACATTAGAACAAAACATACTGTATATGATAACATATGTATAACACTAAATTACAATACTGATACAAACACTGATGAATGGTACACCACAAAAAAATCTTCAGCTTTTGGGTTTATTTCACATCAAACAACAACTTTTGTATTCCAATAGCGTTAAATGCTAATTAAATGAATTAAAATGTACATTTTAGGTAAACTTTCTAATTTGAATAAACTTGATATACAACTAAGTAAACTTTACACGAAATAAGTATAAAAAGTAAAAAACAATTGTAGTTTTGTATTTCTACAGGTCAGGGGAAGGGAAGGGATATGTAAAATGGAAGCAGTTGCACACATCTAAATGTTTTTTTTTTTTTTTGCAGTCAGAATAGGTCCAGATAGATTTCAGCCTATAGGGATGCCTACATTGGATGGCCAATTTCACATGTATTTTGTGTATTTTCAAAATACAAAATACTGTATTTGTATTTAAATACATTTTTCCACACAGTATTTTGTATTTGTATTTAAATACATTTTTCCACACAGTATTTCGTATTTTTATTTTTAAAAAATTGTCATGTATTTATACCCATCTCTGAGGCGTGAATTGTAGGGAATCTAACGAATTGTTGGTTCCGACCATTTGCTTTAGGACTGCAATCCGATCATTTTGAGTGGTTCTGAATGGGAATCACTCTCTGTTGAAGTCTAATCAATGTTTATTTCATCTTTGTGCACTGCAGGTCTTATCACTAGCAGTCAATCACTGGCCTATGCCATTAGCAAGTTCATAAGCGATGTGCTGTCCGATCAGATGAGCGCACAAATGCTTTTCTCTGTTGGGCTGTTTATGGTTGGTGTCATCAATGTGGTTTTCTCACAGTCCTCGTCGGTGGCAGTGTTCTCAGGCCTGTGGTTTCTGGCAAGGTATGGATCTGATCCTGTAATCCATGGACTTGCATTGTACATACAAATGTATATACACTCTTAAAAACAACATGTTCTTTATTGGCATCTATGGCTCCATTAAGGACCTTTTACACTGATGGAACCATTGCACAGAAGGTTCTTTATAGTGGGAATTTTCAGCATCATTACTCCAGTCATCAGTGTCACTTGATCCTTCAGACATCATTCAAATATGCTGATTTGGCAATCAAGTAAAATGTCCTATTGTTATCAAGGTTTGAAAACAGTTATAAAGTGTAATATATTGTGGAAACCATGATACATTTCTTTCAGGAATCTTTGATGAATTGAAAGTTCAAAAGAACTGCATTTATTTGAAATTAAATCTTTGAAACATTATAGATGTTTTTACTGTCACTTTTGATCTTTTTTGTTGTTGTTGTAATACTAACGCCAAACTTTTGAATGATATTGTACATAATGCATAAGTTTCAGGTGCATTTCTAGAGTACATATAAAATTAACTGAATCAATTGTTTAAATAGAGGTTTGAGCCATCTCAGTTTGGGACCTGGTGGTCATTAATATCCTGTAGTATGAATTTGGCTGGGGGTCTCGGGCCCATAATTGCCACACTGATGGCCCAAAGCTACAGCTGGAGGTTTACGCTGTCCATCTCCGACCTGACTTGTGTGGTCATGTCCATCTTCTGTCTGCTCTAAATCCAAAATGAGCCCAGTGAAGTTGGCCTGCCAAATATCGAAGCTGGTGCAAACAAAGTCAAAGGAGGTACAAAAGACTCCACAATACACATGCACATGTATTTTATGAGTATAACCAATTCCACTGAATAACCTGCTTCAGTAGGAAATACATCACATTAAGGAATTAAAACTGGCAGGGAATGTGGTTTCATGTTATCTTAATTTTCCATACTTAGTTGTTTACTACGGCTTGTTTTGCTTATATAGGTCATTGCTGTTCTATGACATTGTGAAAGTCTGCATCAGATCAAAGGTTTCACTTGCTAGTTCTTTAATGAACTATTTTACCAAAACAGAGTTCAAAGGGGCGTGTTTTACTAGGTCTGTGTGTTAATTAAGGTTTTTTGTCGAAGGTCACTCATGTAGAACTATTGGAGTTTTCTATCTGTCCTCCAAGAACAGTTGTACATTTGATCCATCTGGTATCTACCCCCTAATTTCAGGCAGCAGCAAAAATTTAAGCACCTTTAAAGAGTTCATCTTTTCTCCATATCTTTGGGTGTTGTCATTGGGATAATTGGTGGTGTTTGGGGTGAAGACTGCTTACACTGACTGGGGGCAACTTTTCCTCATCCAGGACGAGGGCCAGTCGGCACTAATGGGTACTGTGTGTTGTCTAATATATTTAGTTTTTAGCTTTTCAGTATCCACCTTATTTTTAATGCAGCAGGTGCAGCCATTTTTAACTTGAATGTGCAAGGCTTCCATTGTCATCTGCATCAAGTTATTTTAGCTGTACAACAACAGCCTGTTATGCTGCTTCATATTGTAAACTGGGGCATGTTTCATAAAACAAGTTTACCAAATAAACCAGGTTTATTTCAGTTAGTCTGATTTATTGTCAGTTGATTTGGTTCGAAATAAGTCAGACTAACTGAAATAAGCCCGGCTTATTTGGTAAACTTGCTTTATGAAACAGGTCCCTGGTGTGTCTTATCATATTATTGTAGTTGATCATAATCATAAACACTAGTTTGTAGTGCAAATAAATGTATTGTTTAGTTTGTTATTTAACACGCTTTGTTATTCATCTGGTTTTCTACCTATAGCAGCTAATAAATCTAAGTTTTGCATATTCACAGAAAATAGCTTACTCCAGCATTGCACAATAAGGGGGATAGGCTTCCAGAGTGATATAATGAGAGTCTTAAAGAGGTCAATGGCAACTTTTTGTAGTGTGAGGACATTTTCAGTTCTGAATGTTACAGTATGTTTTCATAATTCCATAATACAGTGAACTCTCAACTTAAAAGATCCAGCGAAATTTCTCATGATATGTCCTCTTTTAGAAATAGTCTGCTAAGTGTGAGATGAGACTTTTTAGGTTATGGACTAAAATGTGTATGTTCCTTTATGAGTGCCCTGGAGATGGGAGGACTGCTGGGTAGTTTAGCCGCAGGATTTCTGTCAGACAGAGCAGTGGCAAAGATGAGTTTATACCACCAATATCCATTTATATGAAATTCTAATACCATGCATGACAAACCACAAGCCATAAATTATGACCACAATATCAAATAATTTTTGGACTTTAGCCAACAACCTAGAACACAATGGAAACATTATAGTAACCACCCAAATACATTAACAGTATATCATAGAAACAAACTAACAACCACTCAGAATATCCTTGTCAGGGTTATTTTCTGTTTTGGTTTAATTCTGTGTTCCTTGTTTAATTTGACCCAGTTTCCTTTGTTCCCATTTTCCCTCCACTCATTTGTTTCCATTGTTACTTATTAGTTCTCACCTTTTCTGATTCTGTTAATCATCTGTCTGTTTAAGCCCTCAGTTTTAGTCAGTTCCTTGTCTGGTATAGTTTGTATGTTTCAGTTGTTGTGTCATGGTTTCATGAGTATTCCCATTGGATTTATTTTTAGTTTGTTAACTTCTCCTGCATTATGTGCTTGATCCTGTACAACACGTTACAATCCTAGCTTTGGGTGTGCTTTTGTCAAACAACACTCATGTATCAGAAAACTTACAAAACATTTTGTATACACTACCGTTTAGAAGGGTTGGTGCTTTTTTGTTGTTGTTGTTGAGGGAAGTACAGAAAAACAGTAATATTATTTCCATTTAAACCAACTCCTTTTTATTTTTATTTATTTTAAAATGTAATTTATTCCTGTGATGCAAAGCTGAATTTTCAGCAGCCATTACTCCAGCCTTCAGTGTCACATGATCCGTAAGAAATCATTCTAATATGATAATTTGCTCAAGAATGAATTTATTATTATCAGTGTTGAAATAGTTGTCTTTGCTGAATAAACATATTAAAAATTATAATTTTTTTTTTTTTTGCTCTTTAATTTTCAGCATGGATTGCATCTGTATGGTAACCCTCGCCATGGGCTCTTGCTCTCCATGATGGCTGGGATGTGTGTCTCCATGTACCTCTTCCGCACTAGTCACAGCTCACAGCTAAAACGTAAGTTCAGTATCACTGACACATTACAAATTTACAAAACATACTGGTGTTTTTGCTGCAAAATTTCTTAAAGTTCTGACCTCTCAAATAAAATTTGCAGCAATATCATGATGTTAACCATTTGCCCTTTTCAAAGAATACTAATGTGTTTTTTTTTTTGCTGGCAGTTGGTGGTTTCCTGTCAGGGTTGCCATTCGGCACCATTGCAAAGCACTATGGCTGGAACACAGCATTCTGGGTAGCAGAAATAACCTGTACTGCCACCACAGTCGGATACGTCCTGCTCTGGAATATCCGCACCAAGATGGGAAGTGTACCCAAGAAGGCCAACTAAACATGATTATAGTATTATTTTTAACGTCTTTCAACTAGTTTTTAAGATACTGTATAAAGGGCACAACAAATAAAGGGTACAACTCGTCTAGGATTTTACTTTTGTTTATGAAATATAGATGAATTACGTGTGGATATCTATTCCTAAGATAGTACACTATTTTAAGCGACGTCACTTTCTGCACATCATGTTATTTATTGTCAAATTAAGGTTTATTTAAATTTTTTTAAGGTTTATTTTTGGCGTTTTATTTAGATAGGACAGTAGGTCAACAGGAAGCAAAGTGGGTGAGAGAGAGGGGATTGGGAAAGGTCTGCGAGCCGGGACTCGAACTCGGGACGCCCAGAGTGCAAAGGCGCTACGTGTCGGCACGCTGCCCACGAAGCCATCAGCGCTGACGGATAACAGTGTTTTACACTGTTCTAAATTTTCTCACTCAACACTTACATTGCAGAACTTTATCATTTGGTTAAGGCATGTTAAAGCCATTTCTTCAGTGCTATTGACATTTTATTACTGTTAAAATAAATTTATTTCTAGTATTTCTTTATTCGTTTTAGAGCTTTAACTGGTCCTACCTCTGTATCTGCAGTATTACAAATTCATAAATGTGTAGGATGAAATATGACAACATTTTAGATCACATGAATGTTTAATAGCACAATGTAATGAGTTATTATTAATGAAAAATGTAAGACCAAACTTCAGAAACAGATTTTCATAATCTCCTGACAGAAAGCAAATGATATGGAAGTTTCATTACATTTAGAAAGACGCTAATAAACCTGTTTCAATAACATGTATTGAGCTGCTTCATCTTGTATAGATGTTCTGCACATTACAAACATAAACTGTGTCCATGCAGATTATTTACAAAGGTTATGTGAAATAAGTTTCCAATATTTGGGACTTAATTTCAAGAAAAAAGTAAATTAACCAAACACAGTGGTCTTAAACTATGTTCAGTTGTTTGAGCTTGAGGAAAACTCTTGTTCGTATTCCTTAAAAAGTTGATGGAAGTATTTATCCCATTTTTCTGGACAAGTTTGACAGCAGAACGTTTGGAGATCCTGTCAGGTGGATGTACATACACGGTGCAAGTCTGGTTCAAGACCCGGGTCCAAATGCCCCAGCTTTCTCTGCTATTTCCAGGGCACTCTTTAGATTTTGGTCAAAAAGCTCACATCTGAAAGAAATTTTTGTTACACACAACACCTTTGTGGCAAACAACAAATTGGACAGCATGCAAAGCTCATAACATTATGACTAGTGATAGTAAAAAAAACATTACACACCTGATAGGCATTTCTAAAGAGTAGAAAGGATTCTTCAGTGCAAAGTCTGAATAGATCTCATAAATCTTTCTTAGGAGGGCATCAATACCAGACTGTCGAGGGTCTGCCAATACAATGAACTTGATACCTGCAAAAATAAGAAAACAGTTCTGTCAAAATCACTGGTTTTGTTCAGCACAAAATTCTACATTCTGACTAAATTGAACCTTTTCTTACAACGAGAGGAAAAAAAGACCTGTGAGTGTTTGAAAGCAGTGCAGTTTGAACACATCTGTCTCCAGCATTTCAATACCAGAGCTGCCGACTTCAGGTGATAACTGTGATCCAATGGCAAACAGCCTTAGAAAAGACAAGAAAATCCAATCATCACAGGTACAACAGTATTTTGTATTCATGATCAGGGGTTTATTATGAATGTTATGAATCTTATAATGAGTTATCTATATATTACACTACCACTCAAAGATTTGTGATCAGTAACATTTATTAAGAAATCAGCACTTTTACTCAGCAAGAACACGTTAAAGTCTTAGTTAGCATTGGGTTTTTTGTTGTGGCATTGCTTCGACAACATTATGCAACATCACAACATTTGTTCCCACCAAGAGTTGACCAAGTTGGGAGAGTTGAACCACTCAGTCAAGTCAACTCCAGCACATCCTGAAACTTTCAAAAAGCTTTAGCGCAGAATTCATACATGAAAATGATTTCTCATGCTCACTGAACCACTTTTTCACAATTCGGGTCCAATGAATCTTGGCATTGTCATCCTGGAATATGTACACGAGTACGTCTTCCAACATGGTTGTTGAAGAAATGAAAAGCTACACACTGCATCAGTTAGGATTAAAGAATTGCTGCAACTGCAAGAATAAAAACATACCAAAATAAGATAACACAGTTGTGCTGTTCTGAGAACACAAAAGTGAATGCCTAACATCTCCTTTTGTGTTTAAATCTAAAGAAGTCAGTACCGTTTAAACAACATTAGCAAACATACAACAATGGTTGAACTAGGGTGTTCATATATATCGTTTGCGATAATATCGTACTTTTTTTTTAACGATGTGCGATTTGACATTATCGTGTATTTTGCAAAAACCATTCAAAACAGCCCTACAGAGCGCACGCATACAATACGTGAAGTCTAGACTAATGCGTGTGCGCATTTAGTGTGTTTTTGTCAACCTGCATGATTCAGTTCTCTTACAAGGCTTTAGAATGATCACAAATGCAGAATGATACAGAAACCTTTATATATTTAGACACTCATAACGTATCAATTTCACACGAAGAGTTGGCCGTTTTTCCTCCAAAAATTACAGGATTACAAATGTGACATTGTACTTCATAACATAAGTTCATTAAGACGCTAATAGACTTACTTTTTAGACACCATATTGCTTGTTTTTGCTCTATTTCACCAACAAAAAAATCATTCCAAACACAGCCACAGCACTGTCTTGTGTCTCTGAGCAACATGACGCGTGTTTCGTTTCCCTGAATGAAATCACCGTTTAAAGATCGGTCATTTTCGCAATGACTCACTTCTACAGTGACTTGCTGCCACCTACTGGGATTTAAGTTCATATTCAATGTCTCTTTTATTATTTAAATACTGTAATATCAGCTATCACCATTTTATGGTATATATCAAAACAGTATTTATGCCTATATGGAATTGCAGGTTAATGCATTCATTTCTTCTTAAACAAATACTTGTGTAAAGACAGCAATGCCACTAGACAGCTCTGTGTGATTTCATTGCTTGGTACGCCCATGTCTTATTATTATATTCCCTGATACATGTAAAAATTTGACTCAAGATATTGGATGGACGCTTTTAGAAAAAATGTGGCTTTATAAAGTAACAATGCCCATAAACAGTGCAAACATCATTTAACTTATTGAAAAATATTAATGTCTCTCAGTATAACTGACCGACCACACGAATAAAACAGTAGATCAGCGTGTCTCGGCAGTCTTAAAGGGGTCATATGATGCGATGTCAAGTTTTCCTTTCTCTTTGGAGTGTTACAAGCTGATTGTGCATAAATAAGATCTGTAAAGTTGCAAAGATTAAAGTTTTAAATCCAAAGAGATATTCTTTATAAGAGTTGAGTCAGCCACGCCTACCTAAAATGGGCTCGTTCTAACACGCCCCCACATATCATCCTCACTATGTGGAAATATTAGCATAATGTGCCCAAATGTGGACGCAAAGAAAGAAGGTTTGGTTTCAGTAACCGCAGTTAGTGTTTAAGCAGCCATGTCAGGGAGACGGTGTGTGTTTCTAGGTGAAAGCAAAAGCACTTTTATTTGGCCTTCCGAAAGTAGATACAATTAGGAATCATTGGTCAAGATTTATTTACAACAGAACAGCACAACTGTTGAACGACTGTTTCGTGAACCTAGGAGAGAGGTAATTCTGACTTTGCTATGATAATCTGGCGCTTCTGAATCAGCTACTTTTTTTTTGTTATTAGTTTAAGTATTTGCTATTTACTGTTCAAATGCGGAGTTTTGCGCACGTGTGTGTGTGTGTGTGTTGTGCGTGTTGTGGGAGAGCGATAGCGCGAGAAGATCGAAGAGAAACAGAGAGAGAGAGGCTTGTGTACTGCAAACACATACCAGCTTCATCCACTGTGTCTGTCACGCGACTCTGTTACCCTTCCCCTTTCAGGCTCTTTCTTTACATTATTTTGAAAGATGAACTCGGATTATGTCGTGGCCGTGATTCTCGACGAGTGCTTGCGGTGTTCTCCATCACAATTCACTGGTCCTGCCAATCAGAGCATACTGCGCTTGTTCAGAAGAGGGACTTTGTAAAACGAAGCTTTTGATAAGCGGGGCAGGAGACCTACAAATGGTATAAGTATTTTAACATTATGTGTTTTTTGAACATTAAAGCATGTCAACATATTCTGTTACACCAAATAATGATCTTTAAAAAAGCATCATATGACCCCTTTAAGGTACCAGCACAATAACACACTCAGACTCCGCAAAAGGAGTCTAATTATCGTTATCGATAAAATCCCAGAAAATATCGAGATATTATTTTTTTGTCAATATCGCACACCCCTAGTTGAACCATGTTTACTGAAGTCTACTCACGAGTGAAACATTGAGGCCAGCATGAGTTTCTCGTTGGAGGTAAGGCGAGGTCGCCCGAATCTGATGGACACTGGATAGTTGGCAGGATCTTTCAGATATTCCAGTATCTCCTTCCCTTCAGCCGTGTATTTACCATTCACATCCACCCCGTTAATGGACAGAACCGCATGACCCACTGCACGCGACAAAACACGTACTGTATAGCTCACAAGAACACATGCTGGACTCCAGCGATGGACCTATAAATGTGTAATAATACATGGGATGGGTTGCACACACACACATACGCACCTCTGATCCCGTCCCGCTGTCCGAACGACACAACTAGCTTCTCATCGTAAATCTTTAAAACTAAATCAAGCGGAAAGCTGAATGTTTTTTCAACTTCAGCTCGAGGTACATAATTATCGTACTGGTAGATGAGTCCACCGGCCTTATTGACAACATACACACTGAAGATCGCCATCTTTCTTCCTGTCAGCGGAGCAGTCATGTGACTTTGTTGCGTGTGGGAAACTATAAAATAATAGTAATACAAATACGATAAACTATAATTTAGTAGTCTACAAACTATATTTTTATTATAACCATGAATTAACTGTTGCGGTGTATTTTTGTGAGCGAATAAGTGAATGTAGTTTTGATAGTTCAATAGTTGTAAAACTTCATTTCCCATAATGCCACACTCGCCGAGCGCACTGATTGGCTACCGCCAAAGCCTTTTGATAAAGCGCATATTCTGTTATTTTCAGAATATGAATGGACAGGGCTTTGCACTATGCATGCACAATAATAATGGTCGTTTTATTGCGTTTTCCAATTCTCATTTATCATTACTACTGTGTAAATTATTATGCTGAGGAACAGTGAGTGGAAGTCACACTGTCACATGGTACCTGCTACTTTTCTTAACGCAATCAGAAAGGACGAATCACAACTGTTTCTGATTACATAGTAAGGATTTTTTTGTGAACATCTTAATTTGAATTTCAGTTACCAATATATAAAATTATTGTTTTTAAACGCTTTGATGTACGCATTTAAAAGACACGTAAAACAAACTCTGCATGCGGCTCAAAGAAAGATTTGGGTTTCTGAGCTTCAATACCCAAGCCCTCTGGAGACAGACAACGATATTTCATGCTAAACGGTGATTAGGCAGTAACACAACGTCCATACAGTAATACAGTAGTTTATTTCCTGCCACTATCAAAGTAAAATATGTTTTTAAATGATTAATGTCCTTCTAGTAATCATACCTTCGAATTGATTGAATTTTCTTGCATCAGTGTAAGCTATGTAAAGATTTTGAATGGTCCTGTTTTGAACGAAAAACACGCAAGGCTCGAAGCAGTGGCCTAGAAAAAAAGTTTTTACCTTTGAGGTCTGGGATAGAAATAAGACACATTTCTCATCCTCCTGACCCCTTGTTCGTCATGCTCCAAAATGACCAGGTATTTTATGCTTTAATTACTTTCCACAGAAAATAATAATAATGAAATATTTATTAGAATGCTTTATATCAGACTAATCTTCATTGCCATCACACATTACACATGCATTCACACATCATTACACATGTAAACATAGACTAGATTTACGACAAACAGCCTTTTCTCTTTACTGTGCATCAGCTACTTTATGGATATTTGCCCTCTATATAGCATTACCAACACCGGGATTATTCTGGTCTTTATTATACATTCTTCTGTTTTCAATATTTGCTACAGACTTGAACGCAATGAAACATGTGTTGTCTTTGCTGGCCGAGGGAAGTCAGAGGGCAGGTATTAAAGGGGTCATATGATGTTGCTAAAAAGAACATTATTTTGTGTATTTGGTGTAATGAAATGTGTTTATGCAGTTTAAAGTAAAAGTATTTTCCACATACTGTACATTGTTTCTCCTCTATGCCCCGCCTTTCTGAAACGGGTCGATTTTTACAAAGCTCATCGTTCTGAAAAAGCGAGGTGTGCTGTGATTGGCCAGCTATCCAGTGTGTTGTGATTGGCCGAATACCTCAAGCGTAAGACGGAAATGTTACGCTCCTCACCATACTGTCATGCCATGTCCCGGCTGGAGCGATGAGACAAAAAAACATTAAAACCCATTATAAACGAGGCATTTGTTGCATGCAGTGGGGACATAATTATGGATTATAATGACTTATACTGTCTTTTTACGCGTTGCGTTGCATCGCGCGACGTAAACAAAACCCTGTCTGCATCTGTGATCAGAGAAATGACAAACAACAAGTGCTACTCTACACTGCTCAAAACTCACGTTTGAAACATCAGTGGCAAAACCTTTAAATGAAAACGTACTTACATGAATCAGAACAGCCGGCATTTTAATCAAACATTACTCTCCCAGGATCAGGAAACAGTCCTAAATATAAAATGTGCTGCAAACCACATTGGATATTGGGTTAAACTGTTCTGGCCACAGTGTGTGGAAATACAAACCGTAACAAGATTTGTAGTCGGGATTTGGAAGACCAAATAAAGTAGTTTCGCTTTCACACCGAAAAACACAGCGGCCTAGCTTGAGCGAAAGCCCCGGCTTAGCGTGAACTGAAGCCAGGCAAGAGTGAGCTGAGGCGGCGGAGTCGAGAACGGCGCGCCCGGCAGATGCGACGAACCCTTTACCCCCCCATGAGCTCGGCACAACACCCTATTTGACGGACCCCGGGCTGGACTCCGCTTCGTCCACAGGTGTGGAAGTTGAGGTATTCCCTCAGCGAACCAGCACAGATCAGCTCCAGGCAGATGAAGCGTAGATCGCTCCTCTTTTTGGAAGACCAAACAAAGTAGTTTCACTCTCACAACGAAACACACAGCGTCTTCACGACCTAGTGGCAGCAACAATACTACAGCGAGAAAAAAAAGTTACGCCTTCTTTCTTTGCGTGAAAATTTGGGCCCGGCGTTACGGCGAAAATCTTCCCACATAGTGATGTAGATATGTGGGTGCGTGTTAGAATGAGCCGTTTTAGGTGTGGCTGACTCTGAACTTTGAAGAATATCTCTTTGGATTTGAGATTTTTGTCTTTGCAACTTTACAGATCTTCTTATGCACCAAGAGCTTGTAACACTCAAAAGAGAAACTGAAAATTTTAATTGCATCATATGACCCCTTTAATGGATGTGGTCAGCTATTTGTCTTATCATTACACATTTGTGCCTCCAGCCACAGGATGTGCGCCATCCAGCATACACTTTGACTGAGTTTCTACAAAAATAAGCGGCACAACTGTTTTCAACAGTACGAGTGAATGATGCGAAATTCAGCTTACCATTCACAGAAGAAATACATTTCAAAATATTTAAAAAGAAACAGTTAAAGAAAGGTAATATAATTTAACAAATAATTTGTAACTAATTTAAAATTGTAATCATATTAAATATTTCGTTTTTAGTTTATTTTCGGATAAAATAAATGCTCGCCTTGTTCGAGCATAAGCGGGGCTTCCTTTTAAAAACATTCAAAATATCTAAACAGAAACAAACGTTCAGTGTATATAACACCTTTTTGAAAGAAAATGAGAGTACTGCCCCATGCAAAATTCCCGAATACGCTATACTATAACACTGGCATGCCACTGCGATTCGAAGGGGTACCAGTGGTGGTACGTATAGTGTGTTTTGAGTGTTTGGCAGGTGGTTCCTTACTGGGCCCACATGAAAACAACCATACATTTTTACCCCTTCCATAAGGTGTTGAAATCAAAAGTTGACGAAGTCTACCTTAAAAAATATATCGCACATCATCTTCTCAGTGCACTGAGATCTATCATAACCCGTGTGGACTTTTATTCCATTCTCTCTTATATATAACGACTTTCGAATGAGGCGAACACATTTGACTCATTAATACCTGTAAACTATGGTAAGAGAGACAACACAAAGCCTCACGAAAATAACAAGCCTCTGAAGCCTATGCTGGGGCAGATAGGCACTCTATTATATCCATCCTGTTTTAGTGTACCGTCTTTTAGAGAAAAAAATTGCTGTCAAACAGACAGCAGATTTCTGAGTGAGCGAAAGCCACTAACTTCGCTTCATAGACGGAGATCGTGATAAGGAAAGGACTCACATGCATAAAACGTAAACAAGTGAACTCAAAAAAAACCCCACGCTTATGTAAATTCTCTCTTGGCAGTTAATTTTTCATTCTTCCCCGCTCGCTCTACTCTCCCCTCCCCCAAAATAAGATAAAACATCAACTAACTACTGCGTGTGTGTTTACGGGTCTCACGAAATGAACTCACCTATTGAAACGTGATCATTACAGACTTGCATTATTTGCGTAACATGAGTTGTAGAAATCTGAAGGATATGTGAGCCGCGACGGAAGTTTGGGGGGTGGGGGGGCGGCACCCCCAGGCCCCGGTCGCGCGGTCAGGGTCGAGATGCTCCAGAATCAGATTTTTATGGAGGAGGTGGTTGGAGGGTTACGCAGATCCGGCATAGGCCTGCACTGTCTGCGTACACACAAGCAGATGTGGTTGCAGAGGAGTGTGTCAATCACATAAAACAGCAGGGTAAGTCACACTTAGTCTAATCGTATTTTTTGGTTCAAGGTTGTTTTCTGACGATCTGATTTTACTGTAGCAGTATGGTTCTCATGCCGAAGTACAGTCACATATTACCAGAAAAGTAGAAAATGGAGATGTAATGATATGCCAAAAGCTGATTATAATCCCAGATCCCTTTTTAAAACAAGTTCATGTGCCTTAGACATTCTATCCCTTTATAGAATATAATCCAAGAACTCCGTACGCAACCTGCCCCCCACACCTCCCCTGAAATCAGGCACCTTCTTTGGCACGCTGATTTTTTTATCACTTTTTTCATGTGCAAAATCTTAAATCGCTCACTGACATGAGGAAGAAATTCCAATGTTTGGTTGTTTTCTCTTTCAAATGAGAAGCAGGTCCTGAGACCTCTTTTTCGAGGGCGTCCGGCATCCGGGGCCGCTGCGTATACAGACCGGCAGAATTAGGACGGTAGTGGTGGATTTCGAATCATCCCGTTGTCACTGTTGCTCTCTCCCCCCCTCAATAAACTGTTACCTCCAGCAGACTTCCCCAGACCACAGAGCAATTTATTATCGCCAGCTCCGCTCTGGGTGCTCTGATATGTGATACGTCCAGCGTTTTGCCCCACGCAGATCCAGAATCTCTGGAACCCTCTAAAGGTACCCTTTTGTCATGGGTTGTCGACAGGACGGTTCAGCTGTAATTTTTCTGGTCGCCTAGAATGCGGCTGGGAAACATGGGGAAGTCGCACACTTCCGTAGGGTGGCTTTCTGCTTTAATGGTAACAAAACGATTTCGTGTGGCTGCGTTGACTCGCCCGTAGTCGAGAAACAGATTGGAGCGGCTGTCTGTGAGAACCGTTGTGGCATCCTATGTTCCTTTCGTGTTACGTATCCTTCTGATCTGACATGATTTCCCATCTGAAACCGTTAATTATGGCTTTAATATGTTTCCAAGGGCTCGGAAGATGGGCATGGATCCTCTGCCACCCACACCCAGGAATGTTGGAGGATTTTGTTCATGGGACATGGACGCTGTGTTTCAGTTTTCACCAGCGCTGTGGACACTGTTTCCCCGTACTTGATAACAGTGACATGCCGGTCTCCCACGGCATGTCCTGACCCTCCATCAACCCCCCCAGCCCAGTTGCCAGACAAACACTAATACTATTCGTGAGCTTTACATTTATAAGACAGAAGCACGCTATGTTAATGGTCCCGCTTGGACCGTGTTTTCTTCCGGGCCTATGTTTGTATTTCAGCTTCCGGGGTCATTAGCGTGCTCCACCCGCTATTGTTGGTTTCGTGGGACGTACGGACGATCGCGCCTCTGCTAGATGGGAAGTTGCTATTATTTTATTCACGTTCTTTCTGTTCTCCAATCGCCCCGTCGACCCTATCTGAATTTCAACTACTCCCACCCACCGACCCCGGCAGTCTGGACCCCAGTGGGTACATAAACCAGATATAATGCCTGTATGTTTTAACCGCCCATGCGATCCGGTCGCTGTCCTCCTAAACCATGTGCTGCTGTTCCGGTCGCATACACTACCGACCAGCTGGCCCAACCCCATCCTCCCCATACGTTCTCCGCCGCGTGTGCACATTGTTAACCGTATAGTCCACCCACGACTATTAGACTATACGACTTCTCTAATACGGTGCGCTCTCCGCGCCCGACTCTGCCATTGTGCTGCCAGGGGATAGAAAATCGCTATAGAGAGGAATAAGCCGTGACAGCCCATTGTCGGCCTACTAGTTCAGTTGGCATCCCTCTCTAAAGAGTAATAGAGAGTCTGGCCATGCCAGTGTGGGTGGTTGGTTTTTTGCTTTTTTGTTAGGACGGTCAGGGGTAGTGTTGTGTTTTTATTTTTTTGGTGGGTGATGTGAGTGGACTGGTTATGCGTGAAATTGACCGAGGTTTATTTAGTTTCTCTATTCACAACGAAACAACACGTCCACCCACGGCGGGCCTTGAGGTGAGCGGCCGGCGGATTCGAGAAGGAGGGCTGGCGGGCGGCAGGCACCAACAGTGATGACCAACGTGCTGCTGCGTTACTCCGCTTCGTCCATGGTGAAAGCCAATCCGGCGATCCACAGCGCGAAGTTGATGAATTTCCTCAGCGACCAGAACAGATCAGCTTTAGGCATGACGAAGCGGATATCGTCTCTCTTTATTATTATTTTCTTTTACTGGCACCCAACAGTGACTAACAGTGCATTACTGCCATCATCAGGTAGCTTGGATCAGAAACATTTCCTACATCTCTTGGATATCGTCCTCTTTTGGAAGGACAAGCAAAGTAGTTTCACTTTCACAACGCTTTACACAAGCGTTATCCACGAAACATGGCGGCCTAGGACGGCTGGGGGTGGGTCGGCAACAAACAATACTACAGCGAGGAATTAAAGTACCCTTCTTTCTTGGAACATTTGGGCAGGTGTAGTGTGTATGCTAATATTTCCACATAGTGGTGTAGACATGTGGGGGCGTGTTTAAAGGAGGCATTTTAGGAGGGCGCTAGAACCAGTCTTAACTTTTATTAAAGAATATCTCTTTGGATTTGAGACATATAGTCTTTGAAACTTAGGGATCTTATCTATGCGTACGACGAAAAAGCTTGTAAAACTCCAAAGAGAAAGGAAAATTGAAATTGCATCATATGACCCCTTTAAGCGCATTGCTTCTCTGCTGTTGAATAGATTGGGCTCAGTAAGAATTTTTCCTTTTATTCAGCAAAGATGCATTAAAATTATCAAAAGTGACAGTAAAGACAATTATAATGTACAGGGATGTGCTATTTCAAATAAATGCTGTTTGTTTGAACTTTCTGTTCATCAAAGAATTCTGAAAAATCCATAAGCATGTTAAGCTGCACAACTGTTTTTAACGTTGATGATAAAATAAAAGGGTTTTTATTTTATTTATTTATTTTGAGCAGCAGATCAGCATATTAGAATGATTTCTGAAGGATCATGTGACACTGAAGACTGGAGTAATGATGCTGAAAATTCAGCTTTGACATCACAGGAATAAATTACACCTTATTTTTTTTATTTTAACAACCATAAACATTTGAATGGTAATGTATGTGGTTGCAAGGGTGTTTTGGGTAATTTAGAATAAGAATTCTGCATACTACCATTTACATTTACATTTAGTCATTTAGCAGACGCTTTTATCCAAATCGACTTACTAATGAGGACAATAGAAGCAATCAAATCAACGAAAGAGCAACAATATATGTGTTGTGACAAGTCTAACACAGTGCATGTTGCAAGATTATTTATGTATTTTATTTATTGTATTAATGTCTGCAAGTGGTATTTTTATAGGGTTTCCATTATATCTGTATCACACTAGCCTAATTTTTCACTGTTTTATCTGCTTCATGGTACTAATCATTTGATAGGTATGTACATACCAGTTTTTTATATAATATTTGTTGTTCATAAAAATCTGTAGTTTTTAGTTTGTGGATGCTCATTTTGTTATCCAGATATTCTGAGAAATACATTTGAAATCCAATTCATACACACTATTACTTGAACATATGTCTTCTCTCAGTGTGTGTGTGTGTGTGTGTGTATATATATATATATATATATATATATATAGATATTTATGTGGGAGTACCCAAGCACTCATTAGCGTTGTCATGGTGAGGGAGAGGATCCAATTGCCAGGAGGCGGAGTCTGTGAACTGGAGCCACCTCAGAGCCATCAGGAGAAGGGGATATAAACAGAGCAGAAAGAAGCATCAAGGGGAACAAGATCTCCTAAGACCAGGCTAACATTGTCTCTGGTTCTTTTCCTCCCGCAGGCCCCAGTGATTATTAAGAGACCCCAGATCACAAGGTTCCTGCACCTTCACTTCTACACTCTTCACAGCGGATGATCTGCCTCTCTGATCCTCAGAGCACCTTCACCACTTTCATTATTGTCACTCAATAAATGCCCCTTTGGGGATATTTCACCACATGTTGAGTCTGAGCCTCCTTTCTCCCGCCACAACAGGTGGAGAATGTGGGCAAGTGAGAATTGAGGTTAGATTCTGTCCTAACGTGTGTGTGTTGTCTCTCATTACCTTACAGATCCAGCTCTCTCACACTGTCTCTAGTGCAGCATGGAAGACATCTTGCGTCGGCTGGTCGAGGTCTCTCTCCGTCAGCAGAAGTTTGCAGAGGAGCTGGCTATCCGACAGGAAGGGGCTGAGCATGAGTTTGAGCGGCTCCGTCAAGAGGCCGCCCAGCGAGCCCCACTCCCCAGTACCCGGGCCGTAGCTGGCCAGCTGCTCACCAAATTAACAGATCTTGATGATGTAGAAGCCTACCTCCACACATTTGAAATTGTGGCAGAGCAAGAATGGTGAGATGAGTCTGAGTGGGCTGGTATTATTGCACCCTTTCTAACAGGAGAAGCGCAGCCTGCCTACTATTCGTTACCCTCCACCTCAGCCACTGATTATGCAGCACTAAAGCAGGAGATATTGGCCCGGGTGGGGCTCTCACCTGTGTGTGCAGGGCAGCGGTTCTTTGAATGGGTGTATGATTCTCGGGCCCCCGTTCGAGTACAGGCCGCCCAACTCTCCAGGTTGGCCCATCTATGGCTTCTCACTGGCCAGGCTGCTGCATTGCAAGTCGCAGAGAAGGTGGTGGTAGACAAGCTGCTCCGTTCTCTGCCCCTGGTGCACTGGAAGGCTGCGGGGACGCGAAATCCAGAGTCGCTGGCCAAGTTGGTACAAGCAGTAGAGCTGACGGAGGCAGCTCAAGCACGAGACTTGGGAGAGAGAGCTGGAGCAGGATTTTCTCGGAGAATACAAAGTGACAAATGACCATTGGAGAGTGCCACTATGCCAGTAAGCAGACCAGTCACAACCGGGCCACGGGATGAGCCTATGCCTACCAATCCCAACCCACCAGCAATGCAGGTGTGGCTAGCAGGCTGTATTGTGCATCGGGCTATACCCTCTGGGGCTCCGGAAAGGAAAGTGAGGATTGACAGACGCCTGGTAAAGGCATTGTTGGATTCTGGCAGTTCAGTGAGTCTGGCCCATCCAGACATTGCACCAATGAAGGATGAAGGTAAAATAGTGATGCCCATCACCTGTGTGCATGGGGACACCTGGTATGTGCCAGCCCATTCTGTTACTAACACTGCAGACACAGGGAGCTGGAGGATGGAAGGAGGAGTAGTAAAATATCTACCAGTACCCCTCCTGCTCGGTCGCGACTAGCCAGGGTTCTAGCCAGAACGCCTTCTGTCAACCACAATGCAACCTGCCAGGCAGCATCGACCGTGCAGAGGAGGAGCGAAACAGGAGGCCCCACGTCGCCTAGTGATGCTTGCCACTTACAGTGAACCAGAGGGTGAGTCACATGCTTCCCAGTTAAACGTGTACTCTGATCTGTTCCAACAGGTAGCAGCGGGAGGCTCATTTAGCAGAGAACAGAGAGAAGATGAGCGCCTTAAGAACTGCTGGGATCAGGTTAGAGTAATTAATGGAAAAGAGCGTATACCCCGCCACATCCAACACCACATTTTATTGTGGAAAATGGGCTGCTCTACTGTGTGGCACTTAGGAGGGGTGAGGAAAAGCGTCTGTTGGTGGTGCCTCAAACCAAGACAGGAATGGTTCTGTCCCTGGCCCACTCGTATCCAATGCAGGGCACCTGGTTCCCGATAACACGCTTCAGCTGATCAGGGATCGATTCCACTGGTCAGGAATAAATGCAGAGGTGAGGCGTTTCTGTAGAAGCTGCGATGTCTGTCAGCGCACCGCTCCACAGAAACCACCCCCCAGCCCCTTGATTCCACTGCCCATTATAGAGGTACCATGAGCCATTGCCAAAGTCATCTCGGGGTCATGAACACATCTTGGTCATCATGGATTATGCCACACGGTATCCTGAGGCCATTCCCCTCCGAAAAGCCACCTCCAAGAGTATTGCCAAGGAGTTGTTCCTTCTGTTCAGCTGGGTGGGCATCCCCAAGAAGATATTGACTGACCAGGGTACTCCATTTGTCTCCCGGCTTATAGCGGACATGTGCAAGTTGTTAAGGGTAAAACAACTTCATACTTCGGTCTACCACCCCCAGACAGATGGGCTGGTCGAACGGTTCAATCAGACTCTCAAGAGAATGCTGAGACGTGTGATAGCCGAAGACGGACGTGATTGGGACCTCATGATTCCGTATGTGCTGTTCGGGGTTCAGGAGGTTCCACAGGCTTCGACTGGGTTCACTCCCTTCGAGCTATTGTTCGGGCGGCAGCCACGAGGGCTCTTAGATCTAGCCAAAGAAGCCTGGGAAGGCCAAGTTTCCCCACACCGATCTCTGATTGAGCATGTTGAGGAGATGAGGGAAAGGATTGTCAAAGTGATGCCCTTAGTGAAGGAGCACCTAATCGAATCCCAGCGGGCCCAACAGCGAGTGTACAACCGCCCCACTCAGGCACGTGAGTTTCACCCAGGAGACAGGGTATTGGTACTAATTCCAAATGCTGCTTGTAAATTTCTTGCATCCTGACAGGGACTGTATACTGTGACAGAACGAGTGGGGCCGATAAATTATCAACTGCACTAAACACTAATGAGACAAGTAAATACACTTACAAGCTGCTTTTAACTTCCGCTGATAAAGAGACTGCTTCTCTCAAAGAGTATTTCTTTACACTGTTTTCTGCTGACGCTTGAACGCACTTTCCGAACACACTTCACTTTCACACTGAAGAGATGGGTCGAACCCGCAAACCAAATGGCAGTATTTGCCATAAAGGAGCCGCCGGTGGTGGATATGGGAACACAACTTTCTGCAGTCCAGAAGAAGGAACTGGAAGCTCTGGTAAGCAGTTTTTCGGATGTGCTTTCAGAGACCCCGGGCCGGACAGACATCCTCTCTCATGAGATTCACACCTCACCTGATGTCATCATTAAACAGCGGCCCTACCGGGTACCAGAAGCTCACTGACAGGCTATAGAGGAGGAAGTGCAACGGATCCATTTGGGAGTAATTGAAGAGTCTCGAAGCCCATGGTCCAGCCCTATAGTTATGGTGCCCAAGAAAGATGGAACTTACTGGTTCTGCAATGACTTTCGTAAGCTGAATGAGGTGTCCCAATTCGACACTTACCCCATGCCCCGAGTAGATGAGTTGGTTGAACGCCTCGGCAGAGCCCGCTTCATCTCAACGCTTGACCTCACCAAAGGTTATTGGCAAGTGCCGTTGTCTAAAGATGCCAGAGAAAAAAAACTGCCTTTAGCACACCCGGGGGGCACTGGCAGTATCGGGCCTTACCCTTTGGCCTGCATGGGGCAGCAGCAACATTCCAAAGGCTCATGGACATTGTGCTGTGTCCGCACCGAGCTTATGCCACGGCTTACATTGACGACGTGGTAATTCACTCAGAGCTTTGGGAAGACCACCTGGATTGGCTAAAGAAAGTCTTGATGGAACTACGGAAGGCTGGACTAACGGCCAACCCAAAGAAGTGTCACCTGGGCCGTGCCTTTCTCAGTTTGGCGGGTTACTACCAGTGCTTCATCCCTAACTTCTTCTCAATAACCTGTCCCCTCACAGACCTGACCAAAAAAGGGCAGCCAGAGATATGCTGGACAGAAGAAGCGGAGCAAGCATTCCAAGCGCTCAAGATGGCTCTCACAGCTTCACCAGTATTGCATGCTCCGGACTACAGTTGCACCTTCATCTTCCAGACAGATGCATCAGATGTAGGAATAGGAGCGGTGCTGTCCCAGGTCCAAGCAGTTGAAGAGCATCCCATTGTCTATATCAGTCACAAGCTCTCTGCTGCAGAATCCCGATATGCTGCAGTAGAAAAGGAAGCCCTGGCCATAAAATGGGCAGTCTTGGAGCTGAGATATTATCTGACAGGATGCAGTTTCACCTTAGTCACGGATCATGCTCCCCTGCAGTGGATGGCCCGCGCTAAAGATTCCAATGCACGAGTGACCAGGTGGTTCTTGGCACTCCAGGACTACCACTTTACAGTCAAGCACCGAGCTGGGTCGGCACACGGAATAGTATTTGTCTGGCCGGATGGTCAAGGCTGATCAGGTCTGTCGGTATCTCTTGCCCCTCCCCTCCTCCACTCTCTGGGGGGGGGGGGGGAGCAACCCAAGCACTCATTAGCGTTGTCATGGAGAGGGAGAGGATCCAATTGCCAGGAGGCGGAGTCTGTGAACAGGAGCCACCTCAGAGTCATCAGGAGAAGGGGATATAAACAGAGCAGAAAGAAGCATCAAGGGGAACGAGATCTCCTAAGACCAGGCTAACATTGTCTCTGGTTCTTTTCCTCCCGCAGGCTCCAGTGATTATTAAGAGACCCCAGATCACAAGGTTCCAGCAGGTTCCTGCACCTTCACTTCTACAGTCTTCACGTGGATGATCTGCCTCTCTGATCCTCCGAGCACCTTCTCCACTTTCATTATTGTCACTCAATAAATGCACCTTCGGGGATATTTCACCACATGTTGAGTCTGAGCCTCCTTTCTCCCGCCACAATATATATACTGTATGTATATATGTGTTATTTCTTCTCTTTAAAAACAATTAAAAAAACTTGTCAACCAAATCAAAGTCATGTGGTACAAGCAACATACAGTTAAAAAACAAGGTGTGTCAAGGTCAATACGTTTCTAAAGTATAAGATAAATAAATTTTTTAATGACAAGGCAAGGTTAGTTCAGGTTGCAAAATTTTGTGTGTAGTTTTCATGAATTGTAGTTTTAATGTGTAGTTGACCAATAATCCTCAATCCCAGATGGTGCGTGAGCAGTACCTCACCACCACAGATGAGTCTGGGTCCCTGGCTCCAATCACTGAGTACTTCTACATGATCGGCATCTATGGCTGGAGGAAACGCTGTCTCTATCTGTTCGTTCTGCTTCTCCTCATCATTCTGGTGGTGAACTTTGCCCTCATGATCTGGATCCTGCGAGTTATGTGGTTCAATACGGTGAGAGAACTTCACTCAAAAGATTTCAGATCACATATATAATTCATTTTTAATAGAAAAATGAATCCATAATTAGATTCTGCCCTTGGTTGAGCCTCTTTATCTCAGTTTGGCACTCTGTTATGTCGCATGAGGTCACACTGATGCTGAGAAAGCGCTCTGTGTTATTGGCTGTTGCAGGAAGGCATGGGATACCTGCAGGTCAATGCAGACGGACTGAGACTGGAGAGAGAATCAGATTTTCTGTTCCCTCTCTACGCCCAGGAAATTGACTCCAGAGAGGTAAGAGCTATTTACACTTAAACATGGATAAATAGATTGATTTAGTTGCCCATTTTGTCCATTCTCATCTTCATTACAGGATTCAGCTCTTCTGGTGCACTCCTCTGAAAACGTTACACTCAATGCTCGCAATGCCAATGGTGATGTAACAGGAAGTGTGTCTGTAGGTATGAGATATACAAAACATTTATTTGTTGATTTCATGATTTTGTCAATGTGTTTCACCCTACAAAGCCCACTGTACCACATTTGATATGCAAATGTATAAGGCCTCTAGGTGATCAACATGATTAAAACCTATTGTACACAATCTTATAGTACTGTACATGCCTTCTGTATTCAAATTACGTTAAAAATGCTTTTTAGTAATTAAACATAAGAATACATTTATATTGTAACATTTATACACCCTTAATGGACTAAAGCAATTTAGGTTTCTGATAGTCTTTTTTTTTTTAGAAAATGAGTATCAAATATGGCTTTTGAGGAACAAATAAAAATATGAACTCCATATTCTCACTACATCATAAAATATACACTGTAAAAACAATTCCGTAAAATTTATGGTGAAAAAAACGGCGCTGGGTGCCAGAATGTTACAGTAAAAAATGCCTGGAGGGTAGAAACGTTTTGGTTTTTTACGGTTTTTTTACTTAAAATTTACTAGTTAAATATCCGTAATATTCATTAACTGAAAAATGTTAATATTTACCAACCCAGGGTGGGGAACTTCGGTCCTGGAGAGCCGCCAGCCCTGCAGGGTTCAGCTTCTAAACACTAATTAAACCGCACGCCTTGTAGCTTTCTAGTAACTGTTCAGACCTTGATTAGCTCGTTCAGTTGTGTTTGATTAGGGTTGAAGCAAAAATCTGCAGGGCTGCGTGCTCTCCAGGACCGACGTTCGCCACCCCTCTACCAACCTATTGAAGTACTGAAATACAACTGTTTTGTACCTTTGTAATACACTGAAAACCACCAAAAGCAGGTGGTGATGATAAAGTCACATGATGAACCAAAGCCCATCCCAAGCAGCTATTAAAATATAAAATATAGAGATTGCAGAGTGTCATATCACAACGCTAAAACATATGTGTAACACACTAAAACGGAAATAGCAAGAAACATGAGGTGTAACACACAACCCTAATATAGAAAACTGATAAGAAAAAAATAAGAAGAATCAGTTATTTTAACAAAAAACATCAAATTTGAAATGTAACGCAGGGAATTCTGGGAATGTCAATTTATGGTTATTCACTGTAAATTATATGGTCTTTTTCACTTCCAAAACGGTATACTACCGTAAAATTAAATGTCCAATACATGTAATGTCCAATACAGTTTTTCACCGTATATAGTTGGGGAATTTACCATTAACCATTTAACAAGTTGGTGACGGTTGTAGCATTACTGTTTTTTTACCGTTAAATTCACAGTAATTTTTTACAGTGTAAGCAATAAAAGCCTGAAGTATCAAATATGATACTAAAAAAACCCCCCCACATATTCCAACTTTTTTTTTGTCTAAACGTTCAATAAATGGTTCTAGTATTAATATGTCAGGCTTTACAGGGTTAATCAAATGGGTCACACAGAAAATGCATGAGCTAAGAGCCCAGCAGCAACATAAAACTGGATATAAAATATTCTGTTTAAATATTGATGAAAACTTATGTGATGTCTAGTCTATATATATTCTCTTCTTATTTATTTCTCTCCTCAATAGGTCCCAGTCAGGCAGAGGGTTTTGGCCAACACTTCAATATCAGTTCAAACCATGATGAAAATTTATTTTATGCAGATGCAAATGGAGCCGTTGTGGGAAAAGGAAAGCTCCGCGTTACAGGTGAGCCTGAAACTAGACCTGTACAATGTGCATATAAAAAAAAGTAATGATCTGTCGTGTATTATTAGTACTGCTATAATATTATTGTTAACAGGGTTGCACTTTATTGTGTTACTTCAAATATGAATTCAAAAAGAATTAAGAAAAAGGTGAAGAGCCTAATATTCTAACATATGAAACAATAAGAAAAAAAATAAAGGTTGGCACACCACAGCTTCAAAAATGCAACAATGTTTATTTCATGTTCTCACCACAGGTGACGCTTCGAGTCGTATGGCTCTTCATCAGACAATGAACATGTACTAATGAGCCCTTAAATGCTAGCAAAAATTACATCACATGATAAACCACATGACACACACACACACACTAACTAAACACTCGGGCGACAAATTACATAATTGAAATAAAAGTGAAAACATAAAATTCCAAGAACAAATCACAGCAATCTAACATCTACACCTGATCAAAATAAACAAATGAAATCAGCATCATTAATGCAAAAAAGGATGAATAGCAAACTCTTCATTAAGGCCATTAGGAGATAATGTGTTCAAACATATGAAACAGTCCCATTAATTAACTGGTTAAAACTGAGATTTTGTAAACACATACCTGGTATACCATGATGCACAACAGGTTTACACACTAGATTAAATATTAATACTTCTTCTAAACTAGCCTAGAGCTATTTTGATTTGTTACGCGTGTTTTTAAAATCAAAATTCACCCCAAATTTAAAAGAAGAAATGATCTTGTTTAAAGAATGAAGCCTGTTACATGACTTTTAAGTTATTTAGTATTATTAGCATTTTGTATTACAATTTAACACATTTTGATGCCAATTCTCATAAGTTATTGCATTGTATGCTTTAATGCATACAAAATTTAATACAGTAAAAATGCAATTAGTATAATAACATAGTATAGTACAATAGTATAATAGTGTAGTATAATAACATATTGGATAATCTGTAGTTTGGGCAAATAAAGAAATTATTTGCCCCTCCCCCCCATGGACTGATTTGTCCACGTCCTTTGTATAATTGTAAGTGTTCTGGTGTCTGGACAGGTCCAGAAGGTGCTTTCTTTGAGCATTCTGTCAGGACTCCTCTGGTCAAAGCTGTACTTAACAAAGAGCTAAGGTAATTATACAATAAATAATTATTAAGAATTTAAATTCCAAAACAGCACTTTAATTGGCGGCTTGTTAGTTAGTTTGTTCATTCATTCATTGATGCTCCATTTTTTTCTCTGCATTTGCTGCTGTGATATATATATATATATATTTTTTTTTTCTTGAAAACATTTTTTGTGTTATACGGTCAGCCCCCCCCCATTAAAAGTAATGGCAGTACTGATTATATTACCTAAAATAACTTTTATAGAAGTTTTCAGCAGGGCATTAACCAGCTATGATGTGTGATGAACCGAGTTACCAAGGCATCTGGTTCTCAACAAAGGCTTATTTCTTATTGCAATGTACAGTATCTAAGCATTCTCTATCTTTTAAGACTTGAGTCTCCAACACGCTCTCTCAGCATGGATGCCCCAAAAGGCATTCACGTGAAAGCCTTGGCTGGAAATGTTGATGTGACGGCACGCTTTGATATTCACCTACACTCAACTGCAGGACTGGTAAGCGCACCTGTCTGCAATTTTTAAGCGGTCCTAAAACCTCTGGTTAGCTTTTTTATGAGCATTTGATTAGGTGCAGAGCTAAAATCACCAATCCCCAAGCTGGCATAACTCATAGTATCTGGTTTTGGAAGAATATAATGACATTTGTTTGTAGAAATGGATGTTTTAAACAATTTGAGCACAGTCTGAGACAAATGTACACAATATGTAATGTATATATCTCGGAAACTTTAGTTGAGACAAAGACCTCTTCTTCCAAGGATACACAATAGACTAGGGAAAGTAAGTTAGTAATGGTTAGTAATCTTTAAATCTAACTTTGTTTAAGCTTTCATTCAATACTTCATTATTAGGGTTTCTGTTGTATATTTCAGGTGATTCTAGACGCTGAAAGTGTTCGTCTGCCGACATTACCTGTGGGAGAAGCCAGAACTTCAGGTGACTCTCAGGGAATGTACAACACGTATGAAGTGTGCGTTTGTCCCAGTGGTAAGTTCTTCATTTCCAGAGCTGGCGTCTCTTCGACCTGCAGCGAGCGCCAGGACTGCTGAATGACCTTCTGTCCAAAACACCCACACTAGAAACAAATCGTGTTGTTACATTGTCGCTGGGCAAGGAAAACATTAAAAAAAAATTAAAATCACATTATGTATTAATGTTACTGAAGATTGGAGGGTACATTAAAGGTGCTGTATGTAAGTTTTTGACTCTACGAAAGCATACAAATTCCATATGTTTGCAGATATTTAAGAAACATGCAAGTTAACATACTTGTTTATCTGAAAAACAATGCTACAGTCAGTTATTCTCCTTTTAAAATGTGCGTTCCGGGCCGGAATGTCGGTCTCTGTTTTGGTTTGTGAAACCCGCCCACTGTCAGTTTACCCAATTGTATTTGGGCACCCTGGGTTGCCAGTTGGCGTAAAACACAGCGCATTTCATTTCATTCATCGTCAAGTGTGCTCGTTCCTGTTGGTGTAGTCAATCTGGCAACCTGCGCATGCATCAAGTCTGATGAGGAGGGGCTGGGTGAAAAAAACCCTCTCCAATATTTTGAATTTGGGCTGCAATACCTAGTTCAACCACTCGGTGTCAATCCTACATACAGCACCTTTAATCTGTTTGGTTGGGGTTTTATCATGATAGGATGACACTCCCATAACAATTTGTAACTATTTTACGTTTTTTCCCCCTTTAAATATGTCTATACAAATCACATGTATGAATCACCTTGTAAAATAGTTTTATGTATACAAATTGTTCAAAATTAGGCTGGGCAATAAAGGGGCAGGTAAACAGCTGACATCCTATGCAATATAATTTTGAGGTGCAATAACCAAATTATGTGTGTTGCATATGAGTTAGTTATTGTTTAAAGATGCACTCATAGAGGAATTGATTATTACATGTAAAACATACTAAGACGGACGTGCCATGATCTCCGAGGTTTATGATATACAGTGGTGTGAAAAAGTGTTGGCCCCCTTCCTGATTTCTTTTTTTTTTGCATGTTTGTTACACTTTAATTATTCAGATCATCAAACAAATTTTTATGTTACACAAAGATAATGCAAGTAAATAAAAATGCAGTTTTTAAATGATGATTCATTTATTAAGGGAAAAAAGCTGTCCAAACTACGTGGCCCTACGTGAAAAATTAAATCATGAAAGAACTGCAATTAACCACATTATTTTAGAAAGCTGAGTTAAATTTCACTAGTCACACCCATGCCTGATTACTGCCAGACCTGTTGAATCAAGAAATCACTTAAATAGAACCTGTCTGACAAAGTGAAGCATGCTTAAAGAGCAAAAACACCATGCCACGATCTAAAGAAATTCAAGAACAGATGAAAATTAAAACAGTTGACATGTATCAGTCTGGAAAGGGTTATAAAGCCATTTTTAAGGCTTTGGGACTCCAGCGAACCATGGTCAGAGCCATTATCCACAAATTGAGAAAACTTGGAACAATGGTGAACCTTCCCAGGAGTTGCCGGCCAACCAAAATTACTCCAAGAGCACAACGACGACTCATCCAAGAGGTCATAAAAGAACCCAGAACAACATCTAAAGAACTGCAGGCCTCACTTGCCTCAATTAAGGTCAGTGTTCATGATTCAACAATAAGAAAGAGACTGGGCAAAAATGGCATCCATGGGAGAGCTCCAAGCAAGCCACTGCTGACCAAAAATAACACAAAGACTCAACTCACATTTGCCAAAAAATATCGTGATTATCCCCAAGACTTTTGGGCAAAAATTATGTGGACTGATGAGACAAAAGTTGAACTTCTTGGAAGATGTGTGTCCCATTACGTCTGACGTAAAATTAACACTGCATTTCAGAAAAAGAACAACATACCAACAGTAAAATATGGTGGTGATAGTGTGATGGTCTGGGGCTGCTTTGCACCTTCAGGACCTGGACGACTTGCCATAATTGACGGCACCATGAATTCTGCACTCTATCAGAAAATCCTGAAGGAGAATGTCCGGCCATCAGTTTGTGACCTCAAGCTCAAGCGCACTTGGGCGTTGTGTTACAGTTATGTAGCAGGACAATGATCCCAAACACACCAGCAAGTCAACCTCTTAATGGCTCAAGAAAAACTAAATTAAGATTTTGCAGTGGCCAAATCAAAGTCCGGTCTTAAATCCGATTTAGATGCTTAAACAGTCCATTCATGCTCGAAAACCCTCCAATGTGGCTGAATTAAAACAATTCAGCAAAGAATAGTGGGCCAAAATTCCTCCACAGCGATATGAAAGACTCATTGTCAGTTATCGCAAACACTTAATTGCAGTTGTTGCTGCAAAGCATGGCACAACCAGTTATTAGATTTAGGGGACAATTACTTTTTCATGTAGGGCCAGGCAGGTTTGGACAGCTTTTTTTCCCTTAATAAAATAAAGAATAATTTAAAAACTGCATTTTGTATTTAATTGCATTATCTTTGCGTAATATTAAAATTAGTTTGATGATCTGAATCTTTATGTGTGACAATATGCAAAAAAAAAAAAAACGGGGAAGGGGCAACAATTTTTCCCCCACCACTGTACAGTGGTGTGAAAAGGTTTTTGCCCCTTCCTGTTTTTTTTAAATTGTTTGCATATTTGTCACACTTAAAAGATTCAGATCATCAAACAAATTAATATTACACAAAGATAACGAGTAAATACAAACTGCATTTTTGAAATTATTATTTCATTTATTAAGGGAAAAAAAAACTGTCCAAACCTACGTGGCCCTACGTGAAAAAGTAATTGCCCCTAAATCTAATAAGTGGTTGTGCCACCCTTTGCAGCAACAACTGCAATCAAGTGTTTGCGATAACTGGCAATGAGTCTTTCACATGGCTGTGGAGGAATTTTGGCCCACTCTTCTATGCAGAATTGTTTTAATTCAGCCACATTGGAGGGTTTTTGAGCATGAATGGACTTTTTAAGGTCATGCCACAGCATCTAAATCGGATTTAATTCGGACTTGACTTGGCCACTCCAAAACCTTAATTTAGTTTTTCTTGAGCCATTCAAAGGTGGAGTTGCTGGTGTGTTTGGGGTCATTGTCCTGCTACATAACCAAAGTACGCTTGAGCTTGAGGTCACAAACTGACGGCCGGACATTCTCCTTCAGGATTTTCTGATAGAGTGCAGAATTCATGGTTCGTCAATTATGGCAAGTCGTCCAGGTCCTGAAGCTGCAAAGCAGCCCCAGATCATCACACTACCACCACCATGTTTGAATGTTGGTATGGGTCTTTTTCTGAAATGCTGTGTTGGTTTTACGCCAGATGTAACGGGACACACACCTTCCAAAAAGTTCAACTTTTGTCTCATCAGTCCACAGAATATTTGCCCAAAATCTTGGGGATAAACAAGATATTTTTTGGCAAATGTGAGACAAGCCTTTGTGTTATTTTTGCTCAGCAATGGCTTTTGCCTTGGAACTCACCCATGGATGCCGTTTTTGCCCAGTCTCTTATTGTTGAATCATGAACACTGACCTTAATTGAGGCAAGTGAGGCCTGCAGTTCTTTAGATGTTGTTCTGGGTTCTTTTATGACCTCCTGGATGAGTCGTTGTTGCGCTCGGAGTAAATTTGGTTGGGCGGCCACTCCTGGGAAGGTTCACCACTGTTCCAAATTTTCTCCATTTGTGGATAATGGCTCTGACCCGGGTTCGCTGGAGTCCCAAAGCCTTAGAAAATGGCTTTATAATCCTTTCCAGACAGATACATGTCAACTATTTAGTTTCGCATCTGTTCTTGAATTTCTTTAGATCTCGGCATGAAGTGTTGCTCTTTAAGCATGCTTCACTTTGTCAGACAGGTTCTATTTAAGTGATTTCTTGATTCAACAGGTCTGGCAGTAATCAGGCCTGCGTGTGGCTAGTGAAATTTAACTCAGCTTTCTAAAATAATGTGGTTAATCACAGTTCTTTCATGATTTAAGAGGAGGGGCAAATAATTTTTCACGTAGGGCCAGGTAGGTTTGGATAGCTTTTTTCCCTTAATAAATGAAATTATCATTTAAAAACTGCATTTTGTATTTACTTGCATTATCTTTGCGTAATATTAAAATTGGTTTGATGATCTGAATCTTTTAAGTGTGATAAATATGCAAAAAAAAAAAAACAGGAAGGGGGCAAAAACCTTATCACGGCACTGTATACTTTTGAAGTCAGTTTGATTTCAACTTTTTTTTTGTCAAGTCAAGTATATTTGTCAGAAGAACTACACTACCCACAATCCTGAAACAGTGGCATTGAATCAGTTTGTGAAGCATTGTAATATAATCAAATCCAATAGTCTCCATTCAGTCTTGAATAACTTTGTTTTTGGTGAAAAACCTAATTAGGAAAATCTGTGCACAGACAAGAAAACCAAGACTACTGTCATTTTTGTTAATCAAATGGCAAATGTGTTAGTGGCAAAATAGCTGGTGTATTGCTAGTAACTGCATTCATTTAGTGAAAATCAGCGTAATTGATCTATAAAAACTATAAAGTGTTCTTGAATTTTGAACTTTATACACAATGGTTTGATATCCCCACCCCCTCCCAGAACTGTTTTGTGTAAGATCTGTTTGAAAATGCTAAGAATTATTATTTTTGTATATAAATTTTTTGGGGGGGATCTTCCCATTTACACATTTGTTGTACACTATGTATTTATTGATGTGTATTTTTTTATTTTATTTTTTTGGATGGGGGAAAAAATTGAAAAAATATTTTGAAGTTTACATATTTGAAGTAAATAATAGTAGTACTGAACTTTAAATTATGTTATAATTTAATCAAGCATGCATGAACAAGTGTAAATTTGTTTTTCCACATCCAGTGTTTCAATGTTCATGAGTTGACATGGTCATGTCATTCAAACTTAAAAAAAACTTTTAAAAAAACTTGTGGGAACATTTTGTATTCAATACGTTTAAAAAAAACGTATATTTTGTACCATTATTACCTCATTATATGTCATTGTGCATATGTAAGTTTAATAACATTGAAGTTGGTGGGTATGGAAAGTATTCAGACCCCTTTAAATTTTTCTCTCTTTGTTATATTGCCGCCATTTGCTACAATCATTTAAGTTAATTTTTTTCCTCATTAATTTACACACAGCACCCCATATTGACAGATTTGTTGAATTGTTGACATTTTTGCAGATTTAGTAAAAAAGAAAAACTGAAATATCACATGGTCCTAAGTTTTCAGACCCTTTTCTGTGACACTCATATATTTAACTCAGGTTCTGTCCATTTCTTCTAATCATCCTTGAGATGGTCCTACACCTTCATTTTAGTTCAGCTGTGTTTGATTATACTGATTGAACTTGATTAGGAAAGCCACACACCTGTCGTATATAAGACCTTACAGTTCACAGTGCATGTCAGAGCAAATGAGATTTATGAGGTCAAAGGAACTGCCTGAAGATCTCAGTGACAGAATTGTGGCAAGGCACAGATCCGGCCAAGGTTACAAAAAAAATTCTGCTGCACTTAAGGTTCCTAAGAGCACAGTGGCCTCCATAATCCTTAAATGGAAGACGTTTGGGACTTCCAGAACCCTTCCTAGAGCTGGCCGTTCCGGCCAAATTTAGCTATCGGGGGAGAAGAGCCTTGGTTTGAGAGGTAAAGAAGAACCCAAAGATAATTGTGGCTGAGCTCCAGAGATGCAGTTGGAAGATGGGAGAAAGTTGTAGAAAGTCAACCGTCACTGCAGCCCTCCACCAGTCGGTGCTTTATGGCAGAGTGGCCACGACGGAAGCCTCTCCTCAGTGCAAGAAACATGAAAGCCCACATGGAGTTTGCTAAAAACACCTGAAGGACTCCAAGATGGTGAGTAATAAGATTCTCTGGTCTGATGAGACGAAGATGGAACTTTTTGGCCTTAATTCTAAGCATTATGTGTGGAGAAAACCAGGCACTGCTCATCACCTGTCCAAAACAGTCCCAACAGTGAAGCATGGTGGTGGCAGCATCATGCTGTGGGGGTGTGTTGCAGCTGCAGGGACAGGACGACTGGTTGCAATCGAGGAAAGATGAATGCGGCCAAGTACAGGGATATCCTGGATGAAAACCCTCTCCAGAGTGCTCAGGACCTCAGACCTTGCCGAAGGTTTACCTTCCAACAAGACTATGACCCTAAGCACACAGCTAAAATAGTGAAGGAGTGGCTTCACAACAACTCTGTTACTGTTCTTGAATGGCCCAGCCAGAGGCCTGACTTAAACCCAATTGAGCATCTCTTGAGAGACCTAATAATGGCTGTCCACCAACGTTTACCATTTAACCTGACAGAACTGGAGAGGATCTGCAAGGAGTAATGGCAGAGGATCCCCAAATCCAGGTGTGAAAATCCAGGTTTTTCCCAAAAAGACTCATGGCTGTATTATATCAAAAGTGTGCTTCTACTAAATACTGAGCAAAGGTGTCTGAATACTTAGGACCATGTGATTTTTCAGTTTTTCTTTTTTAATAAATCTGGCAAAAATGTCAACAATTCTGTGTTTTTTTTGTCAATATGGGGTGCTGTGTGTACATTATTAATGAGGAAAAAAATTAACTTAATGATTTTAGCAAATGGCTTCAATATAACCAAGAGTGAAAAATTTAAGGGGGTCTGAATATACTTTCCGTACCCCACGGTAAGATACCATGATTATCTCAAACCAAACCAAGTCCCACTATTAGTGTGTTTCAAACTTACAGAGCTGTAATATGACTTTATGAGATAATGAGACAAATGACAAAATATATTTGTCCAAACAATATAGTAGCCAGTGTTTAATTTCAGTCTCTCACAGTTAAACAAAGGAAATGGATGAAAAACATAATTGACATTGAGCACCATATAAGTATCTGTTCCTCTTACACAAATTTCAGAGAACTTCATGCAAACAATTCTCAGCAGTAGAGGACAAGAGGTTCCCATTGTGAATAATAGAAAATGCATATTTAATCAATGTGTTTCTGAGGAACTATGATGTGTATGATGTGTACACAGCAGTTTACTGACATGTCAAGTTTCTAGAGAAAATGTCACTTACATATTTTAAACCCACCAATATCCTTGTATAGGAAATAAAAAATGCTCTGTTGTGCCCCTAGCCAACAATGTATATATGTATAGTTCAGTTGTGATAAAGCTGATTGTGAAATATGGAATAAATTTCATTCTTGCATACTGTAATCTTGCAACAAGCAGATACAGGAATTGAAGTGGTAAACACTTATAAACCTAATGTCATCTTTAGGATGCAATTTACAGTCTTTTAAATATTTATTTTTATTTTCACTGTTTAATGTTCAGGTTATGCACTGATATCAGTATTACATGTACAGTGAAAGGAGCATGTCAATTACCATATGGAATTGTCAGCTGATAAAACCTGGTATACAGAATATAACCTGCCGTTTTTATTTTAGAATGAGCTACTGGCACATGACTGATATAGATTTCATTAAGAAACCATGAGCTGATTCACTACTCATTACTGGATTGCACATGATTCATTCATTCAAATTCCTGCAATCACTCAAGTGCTACTTACATAAAAGTGCAGTGGAACTCATGCAAATAAATCACAATACCGTCAACTTAATGACTATGGCAGGAAAATACCTTTCTACAAAAGATAAAAAAAAGCAGCATTGGTATTCATTATGTACAAAGGAACAACAATAATCAATAAATGTAGTTAAAATAATAAAACATATTGCAATGCTTTAGAACATTATGTACACTGATGCATGTTAAATAGCGTACACTTTGTCTTTAGGCTCAGGCAACCTTTCAGAGAAATGGGAGCAAATATGCACGCAATAATAAGCATGTGTCACAGCATCAGAGGTGGCACTGTTAAAATAAAATGCCAGCTAGATACATAATTTTACTTTAAAAAAGTATTTTATAATATTTACTGGTCTATATTGCACAGCCACCACTTTGTTAATTTAACTGTTAGTGTTTTGCATGGTCTAATGCTGACATTCAGATTTTTTGCTGGACAAATGTCTCAAGTTTGATGATTATCCGAGCTGTACATTCCATTACTCTCATTGCTACTTCTGAAGTATATCTGTCATTAGGAATCTGAGGGAAAGGCAAAAGGTCAGGGTAGCGAGTTCTCAGGCTGTCCACACCATAACCCTCCAGGATGTGTACATCCTTGGTCAACCCTGTTAGCTGGGTGTTGTACTCCTCTACCTTCTGCGCAAGCGCTGTGGGCTTCACATCCTTGTCTGATTTTCCTCTCACTGCATAATCGGCAGCAATTAATGCAAGCTTTGTTGCCAGGTAGCATTTGAAACATACCCATTCATTGGCATTTTTATGAAGGTCATTTCTTGCAGCAGAAAAGTTGGCTCTTGCTTGCCTTAGCCACCGTCGTGCCTCCATAGGGTTCCCAACAGACTTAAATGATGGAGGTACAAAGAAGCGATTTGAGTGTGATGTGCCTGCATAGCTACTAAATTGTTCTCGGAACTGCTGCTTTTCCGATTTATGGCTTGTTGCTTCTTGGTTCCATGATGTGTAAAATCGCTGAAATGAGAATTTCTCTGACTGGAATCGAGTGGAAGATGCAGAGAAAGGTCTCCTTGATCCTCTTTCAGTGGTCTGCTCCGCCTGTGTTTGCTTCTCCATCCTGCTGATCTCCTTTTGTAGGTGTTTAAAGACTTCGGTAGCAATATCAAGATTCTCTGCATTTTTGTCAGGGTGCCACTTTAAGTATAAGCGGCGGATAATCTTCTTGCGTTCGGTTTCAGAAAGTTTCCAAGCTTGTTCTATGACTGAGGTAACTTCTTTTAGAATTCCTGGTAATGCATTGAGTTTTATCTTTTTGGAGGATGCCTTTGTTGGAGGAGTCCTGTGATTTTCCTTTCCAGGAAATATTGGAGGGACCATTCTGGCACACGGAGAACGACCCTCTGAGGGGCTTGTTGGAGTTGGTGTGCCATCTCGAATATGGGTGCTATCATCCTGTCTAGAAAATTTATACAGATCAAGAGAGCTCACGATTTTGTACTCACTGTACCCAATGTCAATTTGAAAGCACTTGCCAAGGAAACTTGGACTTTCCTCTTCCTCTCGTTCTACTTCCTGAACGATGATAGCGTATGTGTAAGTTGGCTGGTAAGTGCCTAGAATATCACCTCCCTCTGAATCTACCAGGTAACCAACGTATTCTCCAGGGTAAAAGACATTCATGGGGTCCATGAGCAGTAAATGATGAATCTCTGCAGGTATGGGTGTACCAGGAAGTGGAAGCTCTAGCTTTGAGGGCTCAGTTGTGTCATACTTGACACCAAGGTTGTCTAGCTTCTCTGTTATTCTGTAAATGTCATTGCAACCCAGCATAGCAATAAGATAGGAGGTGTCAGAAATCAGGTTGTCTGTCGCTGACTTGAGGGTCATTGCCAAAGCAAGAAGAAAATTAATGTCTTTGCTGTCAGAGTGCTGAATGTACAGATGGATAACAGCTGTTCCATACCTTTTAAGAAAGGCAAGAGTTTCACTACGGCTGTGGGGAATCGGGCTGCAGCCTTTCACTCGCAATGTTGTCTGTAGTTTCTCAAAGCAAGACACCTTTAAGCCCTCACACAGTGCTTTACATAACCGTATTGCTTTCTCCTCATTCACCATGTATGCATTCTCATTCTCGTGTTTCATGATCCGAATTAGTCCAGTGATAAACTGCTCTGATGAAAGAAGCAATTGAAGTCGTCCCTGCAGGGAGCAAAAAGCACCAAATTGGCACATTTTTGGAGAGTCTTCATCAAGTTGCTCTTCCAAGATACTACTTAGAAGCCTGGGCCTCAGTTTCTGTGGAAGCAACATGATCAACTTTGTGTGAAAAGCATGGTCTTTACCTAGGTAACACTGGCTCATGTCAACTAGCATCTGAACACCAACATTACCCTGAATTCGGCTCTTGTAGTGTGGTGCATCGTCAAAGACCAAAGTGTTTGATTTAGCCAATCGTCCATCATGACTTGGAAGGTAAAATGTCAAATCTCTGATATTCTCAAGGTCTTTACGGACCTGTACCGGGTCATTCTGGAGACTTTTGAATAGCCCAGAGACAGTTCTTTTCACTGTTCTCATTTCATTCGGGTCAAGCTGCTTGCCTTCTGAAATTCTATAAATTCGACACAAAACTTCAACATATTGTTTTGTTGAAACAATGTCCTCAGTTCCCAACAGTTTGAACAGTTGGTGAAATGTACCCAGCTCAAGGGGAAGTTTGTACAAGTAGGGTTTAAAGTCAGATTCATTGTCCAAGTTAATGACAACCTCCTCTGGTTTAAGGAGTTTCCAACCCTCTTCAACAATGACGAAGGCTACTCCTCGTAACTGACAGCGAAATTCATGTTTTTCTGCATTCAGAAATTCATAAACGCTCCTCAAGACCTTGTTTCGTGTTTTCACTGTGTCATCATCCAAGTTAGCAATGCTGCATATGTTTTTGCAATTGCTAATTACCTTTTCCAATGGTGGGTCCACATTGACATTTAACAGGCTCAAAATAAGATCAAGCTGCTCTTGGCTGGTAAGTGTGTTTCCTTCCTGGTCTTTTATGCTTGTTGGGGTAGCTCTCTCTGGTAGAATAGGACAAGATGTCCACAACAACTGCATGATATCAGTTTGTTTAAACTTTGGATTTACTTGAGACCCACTGAAGCGAATTAGAGGGATGGTGCCATTCATTTCTTGGTACTGAGCATGGAGGCGGACAAGCTCAGCTGGTGCACGCTCTGGGCATAGAAATGGTATCATAGAGATTTCTTTGAGGAATGCCCCATCAAACAGATCTATTCTGTCATTGAAAATGTGATTTAGGAGAACATCAACAATGATCTGAACTTTTTCCTTGGACCAGCTCTCTGTATGAGCTTTGATGCTGATCTCTTTCGAAAACTGTAGAACTTGCTGTTGTGATATAACATATTTTAAGCCAATATTGCGTAGGAATGTTATCCATGAGGGTAAATAGGATGTCCCACTTTTTGGCTTTGAGACCTGCTCAATTTTTCGGAAGAAATCGTTGGGAATGAAAGCTTTTTGTGGAAGCATTACTTCAAACACTTTAACTGTTTGATCGAAGAAGGCTTTGGCAGGTTTCAGTCTATTGGTGGAGTCATGAATGAAAGACAGACCTTCTAGTTTTTCAAAGAGCTGATCCTTAATGCTGTTTGGCTCCTCCATTGCCAATAACCTCTCCTTCAGATAGATGACATGTTGGATTTTGGCATCATGTGATAAAATGTCAAATTTTGGAATTAAATGATTCAGGTAGACCTCAAGGTCATCAATTGGTGTGACCCCAAGAATCATGTAGAGTTCTTTCAGCTGTGGACTGTCAGCGAGAAAGGCTGAGGATGTATTGTGTGCCCACTTTTCAATGTCGGCAGAGGGAATGCTTTTTGTTAGAACGTAGCATGCTCCGAAGTTTGCAATGCAGATGTACCGGCCACTGACAGCTTTGTAACATGGCAACAGTTTCAGACATTGTACATCATCCTGGGTCAGATTAGTCAAATTACAGTTGAAGTACAACAACAGTGCTTCAAAGTCTTTGTCAGTCAAACTTTCTGTTTTGAAAGCTGATATCTGGATCATGTACTCAAGTGCCCGAATTATGCTGGAAGGACTGTCTATATTTGCTGTATGCTGAGCCAACAGAGGCAAGATGGGACTCTCTTTGACACATATTTTATTCACAGCCAATTGAAAGCATCCTCCCTTCATCAGGGTGTGAAAGACTTTGTCATTTTGTCCATTTGGAAAGATTGCTGCAAAGATTAGGCTCAGGGGTAACAAAATATCATGCTCTGGCACAACCAATTTGTTTCCTGATACCATAAATTTGATTCCTGGAAGAAGTGCCCAGTCTTTCAATATATCCAGAATGGTTTCAAATTTAGGCTTGATCTCTGTCTGGTCATCCTTGGTCGCAAGTTGTTCACTGATAAAATGCCATGCACTCTTAAGCCAAGATTCAGTAGGAAAGTTCTCCTTCCATTTTACGAAGTTTCTTGTTCTGCACTCTCTGGGAAGTACAGATCCCAGGAGATCTCCAAAACCGCTTATGTCAAAGGTCTTTGCCACACCTGCTTTTAGAAGGATATTACTGTACCGAAGGTATAATGTGTGCATGAAAAGCTCCTTCCTTGATGGAACAAGCTCAAGATGAGCAGTCAGAAACTTTGGATGTCTGTAGTCAAACACTTGCAGAATGTTGTCCATTGTTAACAGAAGTGGCAGCCCCTCTATGTTAATGTCGTTTTCCTCCACATCTTTGAAGCAGTAGTCGACAAGTAGTTTTAGACCGTGGAAAAGCATGAAATTGGACTGCTGCAGTCGACATGGTAGCTTTCCAACTTGGCAAGATGTGTCTGGAGACGAGAATGTCAGAAGGAAGCTGCGAACATCCTCAGGAGTCACATAGTTGACTGGAATCCCAGCATCTTCCAGGCAAGAATATAGACTGGTTGTCTCATCACAGCTGTGGATTAGGTTGAAGCCAACATCCAGGAGCATGGTCTTCATTCTGAAAACATTTTCTGCTACAGATTTTCTTGTGGTAATGTTATACTCTGTGTTTTTAAGATGCTGCAACTCATCCTGAAGTAAGTTATCAAAGAAAGCCCGGCCTTTGGTTGAGGTGGAAGTGTTCACCCAGGAGATGTATACTGCAGAGTGCATATCACTGTTATCAATGTGGGGTGCTCTAACAACAGGGAGTAGTCTTTTCAAATCTTCATGGATGCAAAGGTAGACTGCCTTTACCAAACAATACCAATCTGGTTGAATGTCCAGTCTGTTTACAGGAAAGATAGACAAAAATTTTCTCAAAATATCCCTGACAACATGGATTGGAGTTCCTTGAAATATTGTCATGGTGGGGTCAGGGCCTGGAAAAAGCCGACGTTTCAGTTGAATTAGCAGTTCTACACATGCAGGAGCGATTAGCATTTTCATTAGATTGTTGTTCCAGTCACTCCTGACACCAACTCCATTGTCATCCCTCCACAGATTTCTTCTGGCAGAGTCTAAAGCAAAATGGCCATTCACATGAAAAGGCAGGCCAGTCTCCAGAGAAAGAGGAAGAAAACAGAAGGCTCTATGTGGTTTTTTGTAGTTGTGGCTGGTGCATGCAGCAACACCACCACGTGGAAAGAGTGTTATGTCTTCATTTTTGTGAGCTGAAATGACACTTTTAGATACCTTTTCCATGTCAGAAAATCCAGATCTGTTGCATATCAGCCAGGTATTAGAAGTACCATCTGTGTCTTCTATGTCCATTGTGTAGGTAATCTGTTGCACTGGAATTTGAGCCAGCTGTTTTTTCTTGGAGACACTGTCCAGAACTGACGCGTGAAATTGCTTGCGTTTTAGTCGGTCACCATCTGTGATTTTTGCAGTCACAGAATATAGAGTTTTTAAATCCCCAGTTCCATTCTCAATTTCACATATAGAAATTTTCTCCATGTGATTCAAAAACATAAGAAGTTCTGCACCATCCAGTCGTATTTTGTCAAGGAAATTTTGAACCATTCTGTCTGAAGCAGGTGCTGAGCTGATCTCTGAGATTTTGGCCATTTCTACATTTCTTATGGGAAATCTGAACATTGTGCTGCGTTCCAGCTTGAAGTGATTTCCTAGGTATAAGTTGAGTACATCAGAAAACTGTGATCTGAAGTCTGAATCCAAATCTCTAAACATTCTTCCTGGACTGACAGATGTTGCTCCAGGTGCATAACGGGCATGCGGATCAAAGATACACAGAATGTCATTATTTGAGATAAAAGATGGGCAGTCAGTAATGTGATACACTGAGTTAAACCCAATGCCATATTGCCCAGTTTTTCCAGGGTTTGCCTCTTTGGTGCCCCTTCCAAGATTCTGGATCCCCCTAATATCATCCTCTGTAAAAGGTTGATTGTTGTACACACAGAGTGATGGGCCTTGCATGGGAACCCATTTGTCATCAAAGATTCTGTCAGATGGGTGGGTCCTGGGATCAAAGACAAAGTATATTTCTGTGGCTTTTGCATCATCTGCATTCTGCAGGAGCTCTTTCAACATCTCCTTTTCTGATGGATAAGCATTGAGGATACTTTTTATTCTGCTGGTGAGCTTCTCCTTCTGTCCAAACTCACTTCCAAGGGTAGTGAAGCAAACATTGGAGGCATATCTTTCTAAGGCTTTGTGACGTTTTGGAACCGTTCCCAATTTTACCGCCACCTCTCTTGGAATATCACCATGGCAGTATTTAACGGTTGTGTCCCTGACTTTAATCCAAGGACAGTCATTATAGCAAAGTGATTTTGATGGTTGTAGTGTGAAATTGCTGTCAGGAAGAAGCATCTCCCCATAGTTGCTTTGGCAGAATTCTTGATTTTTGTCTCGGATCAAGCTCCATATTCCCTCACTAATTATTCTACGAGACAGCTGAAAGTTTTCTTCAGTAAGAGGCTTTCTCCCACATTCAGTTTTTATCAGCTGTAAAACTGCTGCAAATATTTCAACAGTGAAGCTAGGTTGAACTCCCACATTTTCAAAAAGTTCCCGACAACTATTTCTGTACTTGTTGGGAAGCTGGTAAAGGTATGGAGCAGCATCAAAGTTTAAGTGAAATGCTACTTTTGATGGTTCCACGTATGTGTTCTCGACTAGAATTGAAGAGAATGTTTTTAGCTCCTCCATGATTTCCTCTTTCGCAGCATTGGACTGCAGCAATTCCTCATGGAGATATTTGTAGCAAGCATTGGTTATGTTTTCTTGATACAAAGTTACACCATCAAAGGATTTTGAGAGCTCTTTCAGTTGGCTGATGACTAATGAAACAGTTGGCTTTTTTATCAATCCAAGAAAATCTTTCACAGCCAATGAGATAGGACCACATCCTTTGAAGGAAGGGGAATTTTCATTGAGAATGGGCTTCATTAAACACACAGTGTCTTGATGGTCAGTTGTAAAAAGGTCTTTTGCCGAGAACATGGCAGATTGGGGGAAATTGTTTCCATGCCATGGAAGTGAAAATCCAGCTGGTTTTGTCAAGAATGGAAGGAATTTGATATTTTGTAATTTGGCAAGATACTGATTTGCTGCTGGATCTCTCATTTTTAGTTTTTCATCAATGAGACTAAGGATTATACTGCTCCTGTGGCATGCAAGTGTGTGGTCATTTTCATTTAGAGCCAATACAGACTCAGCCCGTTCAATCAAGTCTTCCCAAGACAGGTCATCCTTGACCATACCCAGCTGCACTAATTTCACCAAGCATACAGGATTGACATAGTCTCTTAAACTTCCTTCAGGGAATCTTCCATCTTCACTGTTGTACAGTTTGGCTACTCTGCCCTCAGGATGTATGAGTCGAGATGGCAAAACAAGCTTCTGTGATGGTCCTGAACATGGAATACATGGGGTTTCCCTCAGTATGGATGCAAAATCCTCAAGTTTTTCATTGAGCACATAATACATTAGAGGATCACGTAGATCCTTATCAATGTCTTGGATATGGGGGAAGAACACATCTGAGAAAAACTGTGTCTCTGTCAGGGTGTTCTCCATCAATTTTCCTTTACAGCCAGCATCATCGAAGCCGTCCTTGACCCAGTCTGGCAGCTCAACAGCACAAAGATCTTGGGAACCACACTTTCTGAGGTATTTCAAGAATATATTGAAGGCAGCAGACCCAATGTCTGGTCTGCAAAGCAAAGAGTCATCCAAAAAACGGACATTCTTGATTGACACCCAGGTTTTTCCATCGGAAAAGACTTTTGCACGGTCATCATCAACACCTTTAGCTATTTCTTGATAAACCCCTTGACAAATCAGATTGAAATCATCATGGACAACTCCAGGGTCAGGCCAGGCTGCATAATAGCTGTAGTCCAATAATTTCCCACTTTCTGCCATTGACCTCAGCATGTTAAGTGCAGCCAAGTATGCTTGGACAATCACATGTCTCATAAAAATGGAATTCCATTGTCCTTTTGTGTCTGTCTTCCAGATCTCTTTGCGATTTGATGTGACAGCAAAGCAACCATTTATGTGCACAGGTAAGCCAGTTTTGATTCGAAGGGGTAAGTAGCAGAACACTTCCCCAATTGGTGTTGCACTTGTCTTTACGGTCCATTTTCTATTGTCTTCTTCAGAGAGCAGCACAGCTACACCTCCACATGGTACCAGACCGAGGCGTTTTCCACTATCACTCAATGAGAACTTCAGAGCTTCTGTCACATCCATGCATGAGCAGATAAGCCAGTTTGTATTTTCCACTCCCTTCTGTGGCATGTCATCTGTAAGTCTTTTAGTTTGTGTGCCCTTAACAGCCATCTCAAAGTAGGATGATGGATCCTCTTCAGAACCTCTGAACAGTGGGGACTGAAGATCAACAATACGTCTGAAGACATTGTGGAACTCCTCCACTACAATTCTGATGATGCAACCAGACTTAGGGACCTCAGCCGGCACTCTGTTGGTGGCTGCAACTTTTTTCATGACTTTGGCACCAGATTTCAGAATACTTAGGGGGCCATAAGCAGCTTTGGAGGACCACACACTCTTGTTTATCGTGACTACATCCTGTGCAGCAGCAGGGTTTGGCTCCTCACATTTCAAATACTTCAAGACCATTGTTCCAACATGTTGTGTGAAGAGAATGAGCCGGTGACCACAGATGCTAAATTCATCCACAAGAGAGTAGATATCAGTGGTGTTGTAGTAAATACTGCTGATTTCACTTACAGATGCCTCCTGCTCAGTTCTGAAAGGAAGTCTGAAGAGGGTCCCATCATACTTGTAAGGTGACTCCAGTGACAGAGGAAGCTGACAGTTAAATACATTGATGAAAGGTTTGAACTGATTGGGAAACTTCCGTAGCCGTTTCTGCTGTTTGCTCCAGTTAATTTTGATGCCTGGATTTGACTTGTCTCTGATGTGTTTGCCAATGTGATCGATGTTGGGATCAAACATGATCATGAATTCTCTACTCATGATAATGGGTATGTCAGTCACATGATAAACAGAGTTGAACCCTAGGCCAAATTTGCCCACTTTGTCAGCTTCACATCTTTTCATGGATCCACCCAGCCTGGTTATATTAAGGAAGTCTGTATCAGAGAAAACAGAATTGTTGAAGGACCACAATGCTGGGCCATGACAAACAATCATGCCAGGGTCAAGCAGATTCTCTCGGATTTCAAGATTCTTTCGCATGTCAATCAGAAAACTACACTCAGTAGCATTTGCGTCATCAGCATTCTGCAAAAGCTCTTTGAAGATATCCGCAACTGATGGATACTCCTCTAGAATGTTCTTTATTCTCACAGTTAGAGGCTCTCTTTGTCCTGACTGTTCAAACCCAAGGTTCTCTGGGTTTATCAATCTCGTGCTCAAACATGGAACTCTCAACCATTCAGCAGTTTTCATTGGAATATCATCATGGACAAGGATGATGGGCTCTGAAACATCATCTAGTAAGTCATTCAGATCCTCTACTTTTATGTCACAGTAAGTGCATTCATGGATAGGTTTCATAACCAGTTTGCTTGGATCTTTGTGGTACAGAATGGGGATGTGCATGTCAGCATCTACTGATATTTGACTGCTGTATAGCCACCGTAAAATATTTATCAGGAGTAGGACATTGCGTTTGCTTTCTTCTTTTGTCATCTCCTGCTCACTCCTTTGCCTGATTGTTTCGACAACTTCAAACACATGACTGGGAACAACTTCTTCAATAGAGCCACATAATTTAAAAAGCTTGGTGAATTTTGCAATGGTCTTTGGTAATGAGTACAAGTAAGGCTGGAGGTCCAAATCTGGTATGGGCTTTAAAACTGTGCATCCAGGGGAAGCAAAGGTTTTCCCCGTCCAAACCCAATCAAAGGGCAAAGACCTCACAGCTTCCCTTGCATCCTCCAAATGAGCTTGCATGAATTCATATATCTCAAACAAGATCTGCTGAAACTGATACCAGTCCTCAGTGGTAAATGCTTGGGATGTGTGCCAGTCATTTACTGCTTTCAAATGCTGGAGCACTTGATCCACCTGAGGTTCTAATGACAACTTCAGGGCTTTTTTCATGCCAGCAGAGGTACGTTCCACAAGGGCAACTGAAGAACCAACGAGCACAGCATGAGAAATTTCACACATTTCAGAAAGAGAGGAAATATTACAGGAATCACCTATCCAAGTAAGTGACTTTGGGTAATTCAGTGGTCTGTCTTTGCAAACAGGCACCCATTTCAATTTTTGCAAGTTTGTCTGAACCTCAGAGGACTTCACCAACTTTGTCTGTTTGTTTAGGATAGTAAGAAGTGTTTTTGCCTTCATTAAAATATGATTCCAATCTGGTTTGCTATTTCCTTGCAACTCCTCAATTTTTCTGGCAACTTGGAGCACATCCTTTTCACTGAGTTGAACCTCATTTTTCAGCCCCAGTTGCCTCAGTGAATGAAGGGCATCAGATGATGATGTATAGTCATCTGGGGGAAACCTAATCTTTTCTTCCATGAAGAAAAGGTTCTGCAAAATCTCTAACTCTGGATCAAAAAAGTCTGTTGCTGAAAAAGGTTTTTCTGAAGAGGTATAAATAAACTTCAGTGACGAAAGCCAACTAATTACTGCCTTGTTTTCACTCTTCAGAAAAGACAAATGAGTAAGAGCCCAGAGGATGATTTTTGTGACTTCCTCTTTGGTATAGAATCCTTTCTCAATGTCTTGAATTATCACTTTTAGACATTCAGTGCTTTTCACTTGTTCAATGTTCAACAGCTTTATTAGACGGATGGTTGCCTCATCACTGCAGTCAACTACATTTATGGACAATTTCACATCTAATGGATGCTTGGCAGTATGATGTAATACTCTGGCTCCTTTCAATAATGTAAAAAGTGAAGGGTCTGTGTTTGACTTCTGTCCAACTTTGTCAAAGATGGGAAGCTCTTGAATTATGCGTTTCTCTTTTTCTGTAACATCAGTAAGACCAGCTAAAAAGCCTCTGAGGGAAATCTTCTGTTTGACAGAGAAAGATGAAACTTGGCTTGCTAATCTCTGGGATGTAGATTTTTCCATAATTTGCAGTAGTGTGCTTGGTGATGATTGGTGAATGTAATTTTTCAGGAGTGGATGGTGCAAGCAGGGATCAAGTTGCTTCAAGATAACACAGCCAAGTTTCTTCATAACTTCAAGTAAGTCTTCTGACGGAGGACCCTCTTCCTCATTTACAAGAACGATGGGTGATTGAGTTTTTAGGCGCAGTAGCTCTAGAGAATCTAAGGTGTCAGTCAGTGGCACATTTGGAATCAAAGGCAAATCTTCAAACACACTAAGGTCATCTGCAAAGTTAATGTAGAGATGCTTCCAAATCATTCTGAGCCAAGATGCTGAGGGATGCTGCTTCTCTTGATCACCAGGGTACCACTGAACTGCAAAATCTCTAGAAGGCCATGCTGCGGTAAGGACTTCTTTAATTAGGCGTGCTGATCTCTCTGGGGTTAGCACTTGAACCTGAGTGCAAGGCCTCCCTGAAAGCACATACAAACACAAAACATGATGTAAGCTGAACTTTGTTATAGATAAAATACAAGAATGTATACCTGCAGGAAAAACTATCTGTGAGCCCTTGGATTTACCTAGATCAGGTCATAAACTTTTATCTAAAGTCACATAAATAGACCAACACAGTCTGCTTAAACAAATGTGGCTGTGAAGTTTACTGAACAATTTATGCAGAAATGCAGGTAAATTCAAGGCTTCACATATTTTTTTTCCTGCAACTGTATATTCTATAAGACACGTGTAGCTTGAAACACTACAAATACACAATCATGGGTAAAGATAACAAATTATGAGAAAATTAAGGATAGTCTTTTTAGATAATTGAAAACATTTACAATCAATACATACAATAGAGAAACCTCTTAAAACTGCTCACATGCTAGAAATATTTTAAAATATTCAAATTTGAAGTTTCAACAACGCATTCATTCCAATTTTCAGCTGTTCAGGCTGCACAAATATGCACAGAACATATGGAAAATTGGCTTTAAGTAATGGGAAAATCTTGCTGTTCGTATGCATGTGCATATGTGTCTTGTGTCACATTATTTCTTGGAATAAACATGTATCAGTTTTCCCGCTTGTCTAGTTTTATTTCTAAACTACTTGTTTTATTTCTTCCCAAATTTCAAAACAAATAGCATATATAAAATAAAGAAATTGGTCTACAACTTTCTAGGTTTGAAGTTATGGATAGTGGAGTGTAGGGTTGTGCAATTAATCACATGCGATTGTCAATGTCAGCTCGCAAAAGGCCGGTTCCGTGATTAGTAGTAAATCTCCATCACCTGCTTTCAGATGGAGCGGCATTTACTACACAGGAGCTCACGTAGGTGGTCACTGCCAATGGTCTTGGCAATAGTCGCGTTCATTATCGCAGGCAATTCAATCTGCGATAATGAACGCGATATTGCATAGCTTGTCAGTGAACTACGGCTCTGTGTAGTAAATGCCCCTCCATCTGAAAGCAGGTGATGGAGATTTACTACTAATCACGGGGATGGGGGGACCGGGCTTTAAGTCAAGTCAAGTCACCTTTATTTATATAGCGCTTTTAACAATACAGATTGTGTCAAAGCAACTGAACAGCATTAATTAGGAAAATAGTGTCAATAATGCCAAATGACAATAGTAAACACTCATTTTGCATTAAAAGGCGTCTCATTGAAGTTCATGATGTCCATCATCCACTCCAGTTCATTTTAAATGGATCCTTAGCAATCGAGGAAAGTCACAACGTATGCGCTGGCAGGATGAGTGTCCCCTACTAAGCAAGCCATAGGCGACAGCGGCAAGGAACCAAAACTCCATCTGTGACAGAATGGAGAAAAAACCTTGGGAGAAACCAGGCTCAGTCGGGGGGGCCAGTTCTCCTCTGGCCAGACAAAACCAGCAGTTCAATTTCAGGCTGCAGCAAAGTCACATTGTGCAGAGGACTTTACTGACGAGATGTGCATGACAATCACACGCGATTAATTGCACAGCCCTAGTGGAGTGTCAACACAATAAAATCTTTATTACAAGCATTTCACATTATTAAATGCATTAGTACTTTTTTGTTTTGATACAGTATACGGTTAATGAGTTAAAATACACAGATGTTAGTGTGATCCAGGAAAGCTATGGTGACACCAGGCACTAGACAACACATTGTGCACTTACCTGAACAACCCCAAAGGTACTGTTGAACTGGAATTTAAATGCAGAAATCAGGATAAAGGTGAAAAAAAAATACTTTTTAGGTTAAATAAATTATTTAAAGAGGTCATATGATGCTTTTTTAAAGACCATTATTTTGTGTATTGGTGTAACAGAATAATTGACATGCTTTAATGTTCAAAAAAAAAAAACATAATTTTTTAAATACTGTACATTATTGTAAGTCCTCTATGCCCCGCCTCTCTCAAACGCTTCGTTTTCTACAAAGTCCCTCCTTCCGACAAGCACAGTCTGCTCTGATTGGCCAGCTGACCCAGTGTATTGTGATTGGTCGAACACTGCAAGCACTCATCGGAAATGTAACACTCCTTTCCATAATCGCGAGCTTCATCTTTCAATAAATGTAAAGACAGAGCGCGAAAGGGGAACAGAGTCACGTGACAGACACAGTGATGAATATGTTTGCAGTACACAAGCCACGGTTAAGACAGCTGACTCCACTATTGATGCGTCCGCTCTCTCTCTCTCTCGCGCTCTCCCTCTCTCTCTCTCCTCTCTCTCTCTCTCTCTCACACACACACACACACACACACACACGATGCGCAAAACTCCGCATTTGAACAGTCAATAGCAAATACTTAAAACTAATAAAACAGTAGCTGATTCGAGCGCCAGTTTGTCATAGCAAAGTCAGAATTACCTCTCTCCTAGGTTCACGAAACGGTCGTCCATAAAATGCATTGCTGTTTTCTGTTGTAAGTAATCTAAAGATTCCTAAATGCATCTACTTTCGGAAGGCCAAATAACTCTTTTGCTTTCGCCTATAAACACACAGCGTCTCCCTGACATGCTGCGTCAACACTAACTGCGGTTACTGAAACCACGCCTTCTTTCTATGCGTGAACATTTGGGCGGCATTATGCTAATATTTCTACATAGTGAGGTAGATATGTGGGGGTGTTTTAGAACGAGCCGTTTTAGGGGGGGCGTTGCAGAGTCTTAACTTTGCTAAAGAATATATCTTCTTTGTTTGAGACTTTAGTCTTTGCAACTTAAGGGATCTTATCTATGCACAATCAGCTTTAACTACCCCCCTCCAAAGGGAAGAGGAATTTGAAATCGCATCATATGACCCTTTAATAAACCATTATGAAGCAAATAATGAGCTATTCCATAGATGCATATATTGCAATGCATTTTGCCGATACTACTAGTCTACTGTAACTATCATAGGTAACACTTTATAATAACTTTAATTTATAAATCATTAACAAACATTATATAATGCTTAACAGATCATTAGTTAATATATAATCATATAGCTAGAAACATGAGATAATGTGCTTGTTAATCTTTACTAATGAACTTACTAAACATTACCTAATGATTAACATACGATTATTTAATGTAAATTTAAGTCAGTAAACTTTGCTCTTAAAAATATGATCTTCATTTCGTTGGTCTTTGTTGGTTTTATAGACTTCTACTACTTCCACATCTTAACAAATCATTTATTAATGATTTGTTTATGTTTTTGCAGTACACAATCTAAAGTGGAAACTATTTATCATTTGCAAATGTTTATAAACGTTTACTAATCATTAATACCATTATAAACAGGCATCTCAATGACAAAAAATTTTCCGAAAGACCTGAATTTACCCTATTCACACATCTTTACTAATCATTTATTAATCATTTGTTCATGTTTTTGCAGTAGCTAATCTAAAGTGGAAACTATTCATCATTTGTAAATGTTTATAAACGATTACATTTAGTATCTTTATGGGCATTGGACTTTTGGCTGTAACAAGGTTTGTGTAAAGGGTGGCAGGTTAATCATCACAGATTGTAATTTTGGTGAAAAATATTTTTTTTATTGCTTCAACACTCACATTATTATACTATTCTTCAGTATATAATTAAACAGGATATTCCTTAAATCAGTGGTCACCAACCTTTTTAGGCCCAAGATCCCTGACCTCGGCCTTTATGAACGACAAGATCTACCTATTGAAGAATTGATAGAAAAAGACATCCCAAATTTTACTTCAAATTTGAGGCCTTTTACTTCTTATTTTAATTAGTGATGCGCCGATCATAGCTGAATCAGAATTCAGAATTTTCTTTTTTTCTTTTTTACACTAGCAAATTGGATTCTTATACTGATTTTTAAGCAAATTTATTTATTGGCTATTTGCTTTATAACAAACAAACTGGCTTTAAACAAAAATATCTAGCCATTTGAAATTAGAGGCAACCACTGCATTTTAATCATGATCTGCACGGCAGTTGTTTTTGATTTGATTTAGATTAATTTCAGGATTTAAAACAAAAACAGAATGGTTTGATTTTAGGTGTTATTTATTTATTTGCTACATAAAACATCTGCACGAAACAAAAACAGCAGACATGCTGAATGAGACGCAGATTCACTCTCTGACAGCAGGTTCGCCTATGAACAGGGTTGCCAGGTTTTCGCAATAAAACTAGTCCAATCGCGTTTCGAGGAGGGTTCCCCTGTAAAATTCACATTCCAGGGACTAAATATCACATTATTGGGGTCGCTTCAACCCGTGGACATGAACAACAACCCGCGGCAACAGTGTTAAAGTAGCTCTTTAAAAAATGCTGACTTGGCAACACTGCTTATTACCGACTAAAGTAAAAATACTGAGTAAGAAATCTAAGTAAAAGGCCTCCATATGGTGTTTCCCCTTGTTTACCGGCTGTAAAACCAACAAAGCAGAGTTGCTCTTTTTATAGGATGAAAGAAAATGCCATTGCCTCCGAGACTTTTTTTCTCAAGACAGTTCCTTCAGATACTTAATATAACCCCATAATGTAGATGCATTTTGTACTTATTTTAACTCTTTTTTTTTTTTCCCGGGATCTACTGGGACAGTGATAAAGATCTACCAATCGATCGCGATCAACGGGTTGGCGACCACTACCTTAAATCATAAATAAACAGGGGAAAACAAGTCATTTTTTAAAAGAAAATACTTGTTTATTTATCAAAACAATATAATATAAACAGATTGAACTGTTCCTTTATAATAATTAAATTGACCCCTGTACACTTTTGACCCCTTAATCAACTCTTAAACCTACCCATACCACCAAACCTGTCCCTAACCTTACCCATATCACACCTTAATAGCAGCAAAAGTGCATTAACACAAGTTTTTAATCATTTTATAACATCTTTTAAAATCATTTGTAGACTTTCAATAAGTGCTTGATCATATGGAATTGAAAGTTTAATGACATTTGTAAGCATTTTAACTTACATGAAATAATGATTTGTTTGCACATTATCTAATGTTTAATAAGTTTATTAGCAAACATTAACAAGCACATTATCTCACGTTTCTAACTCTTTGAATATATATTAACTAGTGATCCATTAAGCATTATATTTATTATGAAAGTTATTATAAAGTGATACCAAATTAATTAACATTGTCCTACATCAAAAATGCAACATGGAGTAGCACCTTCAAATAGACGTGCACAATTATGGCAAAAATAGATCATAATTATATTCATGGCAGGATCACGATCTTATTACGATTCTTTTTCATGTTGGAAAAGTCACATTTTGCAAGTCACTGAGCAGTACAGCCAAACTAATTTCCCTATTTAAAAAAAATGTAGCCTTTAAAAGGTAAAAATAAATAAATAAATCATGTAAGAAATTAAATGAATGTAAAAACTAAACACTATACAACCTTTACTGTATGAAATAAATAAACACTGATTCTTATCAAAGCTACTGAAGTTATTCAGTCAAGAGCAGTGACTGATTTTGTCTATGATCTCTCTTCAATGGTGGATTGTGGTGACATTTTAATTGTTCATGACCCAAATCGTGATATCACACACCCCTACCTTCAAATATTATACACAACAACGTTCGTGTAATAGTAATTACTACATATACAAGGTGTTAATGCCTTTCAAATATTATATTTAGACTTTTGGAAATAGGGAAAAGGAAACTGTGTTCTATGAGTCAAGCTAAAATGAATGCCTGATATTTTATAGAAAGCACTTAATCTTTTTCAGCATATACTAAGTTAACCCTCTGGTAATGTTCATTTGGGGGTCACACTTGTGTTGTTCGTGGTGAAATGTGCTTTTTTTTTTCAGTCATCATGGGAATATATTTTTGTTCATCTATGTTTCTTATTTCTATAAATTAATATTTATGCAATAATTATAATTTTTTTTCCCCGATTGAAAATAATATTATTTTCTATAAATATTATTTATAACATTTTTATATTAATTTTCAATATGGCAGTATTCATGTTAAAATAGGCGACAATGCTTTTAAACCCCAATTTGTCGAAGGCAAATTGTGCCATCGGGTGGAGTAAAAAAGAAAAAAACATCTGCAATTCCATTTTTTAGCCCCGAGTGCCAAAGGTGCATTCCAAATGGGATATATTGCCCTCCGAAGGGCACTCCGGAGTGAAAACAATCATGGCCGCCATATAAGGGTCGTTCCAAACCGAAGTGCTCAAAAACTGGCCACTTCAAAGGGCCCTTCAAAATGAGGGATTTCGAAGGGTACAACTGATGGACAATTCAGGCCCCCATGATCCTTTGCACAGGGAAGTTGTTTGCAGCACAGAATGGGTCCAACAGGCGGCTCGGAGTTCGCCTTCACCCTATAAAGATATGTATATTTTGGCTATACTACTGTAATATTTATACAAGTTAGATTTGATACATTATTATGGTCAAAATGACATTGTACTTCAACAAAAATACTTTACAGCTACCCGGAGCACCCATGCAAGGGTGCAAAGACGAGCACAAGAGACAAAGATACATTATATTTACCGTAAAATACGTTTGGGGTTCAACCAGCATACAAAATGTGCGACGAAGGCGCCTCCTTGATCGTCTCGTTAAGATGACACAGAAGTACGTTTACGCTTTCGAAAAACGAGATTGTTTTTTTGACCCCTACACCCTTCATCCCATCGAAGCTCTCACTCAGGAGGGTAAACTTTTTGAAGGGATTAGGGCATAAGGATGAGCCCGCCCCTTCCTAATGGAATGCAGGGAGAGTTTTGATTCAACCCTAAACACACCTGATCCAACTAATCAAGTCCTTCAGGCGTATTTGAAAACGACATGGTATGTGTGTTGAAGCAGGGTTGAAACAAAAGTCTGCAAGGCTCCGGCCCTCCAAGATTTGAGTTTGACACCACTGGTTTAGCCACTAGATTCCTATATAGCTCTATATAAAAAGGCTTATAAATTCTCTAGTTGTTTTTAGACATAAATACTTATTTTTAATAAGTTGTGGTTTTGGATATGTATTGAGACATTTTCAAAGACAACTTTTTGTAAAGGTTTAGAAGATTTTTTTTTTTAATGTCCGTTTTTGCATTAATTTTACTACAGTCAAACCTGAACACAGAGAAAGACATTTTGTTACACATAACATCAAAATTCAACAAAAATTTAACAGTAAATGTAAATGTAAGTGGCTTGACACTGCACCTGAGAAGGTCTCTAGCTTACAAAAACAGGAGGAAAGAAATTTGACTATGAATAAAAGAAACAATAATTTTTCATGTATTTTAAATCCACATACAGTCCACTGAGTAATGACTTAAAAACTATTATCAAGAGTCATTGGCACGTTATCCAAAGTGATCCCCAGTTATTTAATGTATTTAGTGATCAACCACTCTTTGTCTGACATGAAGTTCCTGGGCATCGAGAGGATTCTTCCTCATAGAAGATGCGGAGATAGAGATAAGAAGTTGTTGCAAAGGGAGGCTTTCTGGATCTTTATTTCCTGAGGGTATGAATGAAGAACTAGAACTTTCTTGTTTTTTGTAAAACTTGTTATTGTCGTAACTACTTTATCTTCTTTCTTTCTCCTGCTGTGTTTGTTGTATTTGTAATGTTTGGTCATTCTTTGAAGTTGTATACTTGTAAATATTCTGCTATATATATGTGAATTATCAAACTTTCTTGGAATTCTGCTTGTGATAATTGAGGGTTACCTGAGATAACTGAATTCAGCTGATTGTCTTTAATTGCTGACCTACTTAAAAGGGTGAATTTGTTTGTTAAGTGAGCACTGAAGATAGCAATGTGCTGAAATGTCTGCTTGCTTGCTTGTGTCCATCTGCTTTTAATTCACATGCACTTTGCACTTTTTGCACGGTGCAATTTATAAAATAAAAAATATGTTTTTTGTAGACTTTTCCAGTCTTGAGTGGATCAGTGTACAGTTAGCCACCCTCTTGTTCATTAACAAAAAATAACAGGAATGCTTCATCAGAGGTTAATAAATCTGATTTCAACCTCTTATTTGAGTTTTCTGGCTCAATTTTGCCATATTGATAGCCACACCAGTTCATATGTGTGTGTATAATAGTGTGTTGTGTGTGTATGTGAATTATTGATTTTATTTCACCCATTTACAAAAACATGCTTTGTGTTACAGTCACACTAGTTCATATATGTGTTTCTGTGTGGGGTGGGTGGAGCGTGTCTATTTTGCACTATTGATATTTTAGAGTGTCACCCCTTCATTGCTGCGCACTTTTTTCTGCATCGTGAATGATTTGTAGATTGTACACACAAAAAATTCTCTCTATTTTCGTATTGTTGTGTATTTCCCATTAATTTCCAATGGCGGTCATTTTTGACCGCGAACAGCACAAGTGTGACTTTTTTTTACGACCATTTAGCTTTTTCGAATCAAGTCAACAATTTTATTTGTTTTTTATTTTTTTGTGGTCACATAGCGACTACCATAAAAGTAATTGAGTTTCGTACCATTCCAATGAAGTAACGATTTTTAAAAATTCTAAACATTTTTTTTTTTTGGTCTATGACCGAACAACACCAGAGGTTTATGCAGGAAAAAGCATAACTCAAAAATCTGACAGCTATAATAGCAAGCATGACGCTAAAAAATGTTACTCCCTGCAGTAAACTATGCATGAACAAGATTAAGTTTCACCACAGAGGAATGAAACTAAGAGCAGATGCTGTATTCTGAATAAGAGCATGTGAGTGTCTACCTCTGCTTTTGGCTGCTTCTTTCAGGCTGGTCATGACATGAGGGGCAATGCTTTCCAAGACAAATCTTCCCTCCAGTCCTGGATAAAGGGACCTAGAGAGAAAAATCAAACTCATAATCATATGCTTATAACACAGTGTATCCTGTTTTCAAGTTTTGGTCAGGGATAAGCATTATTTAGAACGCATTTCAAGAATTTGAATTGAGCTACAGTAGCAAACAATGTAAAGTTGTCATGTAAATCTGAATGAGAAGTGATATAGTATAGTATAGTATAGTATAGTATAGTATAGTATAGTATAGTATATACAAATTAAAATTAAACAGAACAGATCCTGAAGGAAAAATCACGAAGGAAAAAAATGGGCATAATTAGTGAAAATTAATTATGGGAGTGCTGATTTGTTGCAATTCTAGAAATTCTTCATCCACTCATTCAAATTCTCCATCCAGTGGCATGTGGCCAATTCAATTCAAACTCAAGAACTAAAAGGAGACAGTTCTTAAATTCCAAATTTTGCTTAACACTGCTTATAGCAGTGAATTCATAGCAATGAATTAAAACTACGAATGAACATTAGTAATACCAAGAACACAAATACAAATATATTCCCACACCTTGGATACTCCTCTGAGGCGATGTAGACAGAATCTTTGTCATTCACAGAAGAGGAGAACACAGTAAATGTCTCATCCTGTAAAGGTAGAAGCTCCAGTCCAATGAGGTCATTGTAGCAAGCATCGCTAAGGATAAACTCTAGCAGGAGCAGCTTCTCATTAGAGGACCCTCTATGGCGACATTTCCTCAGAGTCTGGCGCACAAAAGAAGGGGTCACTCTCCTCAGACTACCTGGCTTGGTGACAAACATTGTCAGTATTGCATCAATGTAGGCTGGCACCTGAGCCAGCATCATCCCTGAGCTCTGGAGATATTTGATGACAGTCTCTGCAATGTCCATGCTGGAGTCCAAGTCTGAGAATATGGTTTCATCCACCTGAACCCAGCTCCAGTTGAGCGAGTAGATGACCGGCTGTTGAAGCAAGTCATTGAAAAGGGGCTCAAGAATGGGTTTCCAGCGAGGTCGGATTCTGTTTGGATCAGGCCAGGCTCCATAAATACCTCTCGGGGAAAGGGGAAAATCTTGGTCCTTCTTAGTTTGGATTCTCCTGATGGTCTCCATGATGAGTGTGAAGTAAGCCCTTGGAATGACTGTGACTATGAGAAGCTCGTTCCAAAGAGCCGCCGGGTCCCTCCACTGGTCCACCTCCCGCCATTTGATGCTCCTGCGGTTGTCCGTCAGACCAAAGAAACCACTGACGTGGACCGGCAATCCTGTCATACTTTCTTCTCCAAGGGGCAGTGGGAGGAAACAGAAAGCACGTCCTGAGAAACTAGAAGTTGCCCCTTTGTCCTCATCAATAAGCGTAAGGGGCAAGGCAATACCAATGGTTGGGATGAACTTCAGATCATCGGCAAGAGAATCCAGTTCACCGCACATTCCTCGCCCTCCTACGCCATTACACACCAACCAGGTGGTCTTTTGAGTCTCTTTGGCTGTTTCATCCCGCACTTCAATGGAGAGTTGGTAGGTGGCACAGGTGACTGAACTGTTCAGCACGCCATTACTGTAGCTATCTATAGCCTGTCCCAGGGTATTCAGAGAGTTGGGCCACTCCATCTTATCTTCTTGGCTGTAGCTTGCTGTGACCTGGAAAAGCATTCGCTCTGTTCCATCAGATTCCCGTACATGCAGAGAGACCTTCTGCACGCTTTTTAGAAAGAGCAACACAGTGTCTGCGTCAACTCTGAACGATTCAAAGAGCTCCAGAACTTTTTCTTTATTGTAAATGTTGTTACTTAATTGTGAGGGTTTCATACGGAGTGGAAAACGAAAGAGTGTTCCTGGAAAGTTGCCATCCTTAATGGTTTTCTCGGAGCTACCGAGCAGGCCAAAATAAGGGGCAAATTGATCATTAAGCTCGGTTATTTCCTTTATATCGGACTTCAAATTCCAGCACTGCCCAGACTCGTGGACTCCAAACAACATCTGATGAGGGTCCAGCATTGCAATTTGATCCCCACTGAATATACTAGGAACATCTACAAAAAGATAGAACATTTTTAGAATAATAAACATTGTTGTTTTTTTTGGTCCATAATGAATTATATTAGGATATGCACATATACATGTAAATGTATGAATTTGGCATACCCATGTATATAAATATATATGAGTACACACCCAGTGTTGGGGAAAGTTACTTTTGAAAGTAATGCATTACAATATTGCGTTACTCCATAAAAAAAAAGTAACTAATTATGTTGCTTAGTTACTTTTTATGGAAAGTAATGAGTTATGTTACTTTTGCGTTACTTTTTAAATGAAATTTCAACACACTTCAGCAATAAAAAAGACACAAATGTTTGTCTAGAGTAATTTTTCCTTATTATTACGGTTGAACTGGATCATCGAAGTCAAAGCAAAGACCATTGGTTAATAGAATGGGATTAAATTCATAAAGGATATTTGTGTTATTTAACTTATTTAATTATTGCAGGTTTGCGTCATCTTCTGAGTTGCATTTTTTTATTCATTTTGAGGAATACTGAATCTGTGTTTTTTTTGTGAGTGAGATGAATTAATGCATATTTATATTTATTTTAGAACTACAGTAACTACAGGAATTTCTCTCAACATGGGGACAGGGGAGCTGTCAATCAATAAATTAAAAAAAAAAAAAAAAGGAACTTGCGTTACTTATTTGAAAAAGTAACTCAGACATTCTCTTGTAAATTAAAAAGTAATTCTTTACTTTACTAGTTACTTGAAAAAAGTTATCTGATTACGTACTTGTAATGCCCCCAACACTGCACACAACTATGGACACATAACATAAAGGGTGATCCTACTTTCCATCAGGTCCTCTATTTTTTCCACCCTGCTCAACTGTATATTCACAAATTAGAAAAAAAATTATCTAATAAGCTGATATGAAAAAAAAGTTGTCATGAAATATCATTGGGGTTTTGAACTGTCCTGCAATATGGCATGATATACTCCATCTAAAATGTTTTTTTTTTGCAAATACATTATTATGTATGCAGCTTTAAGGAACTGATATTAATTTACAGACTATATGGAACATTTGCATTTTTAAAAATTCATGTGTCACACCACAGTAACATTTAAATTATCGCATAAGAGTGATTATAAATGGTGAAAAACTTGATTAGTCACGTAATACACACATTTTCTCTTGTATATTAATATAAATTCTAACCTAAATTCTTTATGTTGATAAGAGAAAGTATGTTATGCATCAATTAAATAACATACTCTTTTCTCACCTGTTATGTGGTAGACAGAGTTAAATCCAATACCAAATCTTCCCACTTTAAGAGGGTCCTCTCTTTTTCTACTCCGTGCAATCTCCTGGATACCATTCCAGTCTTCTGTGGTGAAGACGGCATCATTATAGACATACAATGCTGTTCCTGTTAAAAAAAACAAAAACATTTCAATTAACAGTGCATTTCAAGATTACTAACCTGTTATAACTATTCATTCTGTTTCCTGCATATTGCCAGAAATTATATTGAACATGTGAAGGGACAGCTGCAATCGATCAGCATATTCGGATTACCCTGATACTGAGCCATATCATTTGACCACAGTGATTCCACTCCATACTCCGTCTCGTCATACATGAACTTGACCTCAGTGGCCCCAGCATCCTCTGCATTCTGAATCAGCTCCTGCATGACAAGCACAACATAAAGTCATTGACAAATTCTTACATTGCTCAATATGTTTTCGCTCAATTACTGGACAGTGAGTGGGCACACTATTTAATGGCTTTATATCCATCCTCTATTTTTAACAAAGCCAAATGATTTCAGCATTACTGCCGACTGCAACATCTTTTATGAAATTCTTGATACAGCTGCTATTTTAACAACAAACAGCATGCTTGTTTCTTTAAATCTATTTATTTAAACTTTATTTATACAAGATTTCCTTTGAGATTAAAATCTTGTTTTCAAGGGAGACAAGGCCAAGAAGGCAGACCGCATGACAGGGCTCTAGACTACGACCATTTTTTGAGAATGTGCGAGTTAAAATTTGATGTGGTCACATTTATGTGTCGTCACACACTGAATCAGTGTATGCCTACCTGTACTTGCATTATCAATCACGTACATGCACATGGCGCACTGATGATGAAACACGCAAATTAGGAATTCAAGAAATTTAGGAATTAAGTCGAAAGTCGAAAAAAGAAAAGGCACTATTTGGATGTGTTTTGGATCACGTTTTACAAGAAAAAATAATTGTCTGTTGTGCTTACATCTATACAATGATAAACTAGAATATTTAACGTTTATTAACAAAAACCAACATGTTCACCTTATCTGGGTTTAAGAAGCGGTCTTTTACTTTACTTTTACATTTCACTTGAAAACCAAATCCTCCGTCCGGCATCGTTTCCTTGTCAATTTTGCTGTGAGCACCTTAGCGCTCGCACTGAAGCGCCTCTCTTACTCTCTTCAGATGATAAGTGAAATCTGACTTCTGCTGCGGCTCTGCAGTGCGCACTGTTTGGAGCAGAGCAGATGCTATAAGTTCACAATTGTAGCATCCGTTGTCCAACTGAACAAAATTTTTACTTCTTTAAAAAAGCAAAACGACAGTAAGGGCAGCACCCTGTTGGGCAAGTAATGTATTCGGTGTATGACTGAACACGGGTAATACCGGTAACACCAACTACCGCAGCAAGCAGATCGATAGATGGATATATCGAGATAGTAAATATTGCAATTAAACAATTCATTAAAAAAAGGTGCGAACAAATCGCACCAGCGTGACCAGTGGGAAGAATAATCCTGCTTAACAAAATGATAAAAAACAAACACACACACACAATAACCATATACAGTGGGGGAAAAAAGTATTTATCGCCACCAATTGTGCGTTCCCGCACTTAAAATATTAAGAGAGTCCGGTATTTTCATCATAGTATAGCAAAACTCAACTATGAGAGACAAATAAAAAAAATCCAGAAAATCAACCTTGTAGGCTTTTTAAGAATTTATTTGCAATTTATGGTGGAAAATAAGTATTTGGTCCATAACAAAATTTCATCTCAATACTTTGTTATATACCCTTTGTTGGCAATGACAGAGTTCAAACGTTTTCTGTAAGTCTTCACAAGGTTTTCACACACTGTTGCTGGTATTTTGGCCCATTCCTCCATGCAGATCTCCTCTAGAGCAGTAATGTTTTGGGGCTGTCGCTGGGCAACACGGATTTTCAACTCCCTCCAAAGATTTTCTATGGGGTTGAGATCTGGAGACTGGCTAGGCCACTCCAGGACCTTGAAATGCTTCTTACGAAGCCACTCCTTCGTTGCCCAGGCGGTGTGTTTGGGATCATTGTCATGCTGAAAGACCCAGCCACGTTTCATCTTCAATGCCCTTGCTGATGGAAGGAGGTTTTCCCTCAAAATCTCACGATACATGGCCCCAATCATTATTTCGTTTACACGGATCAGTCGTCCTGGTCCCTTTGCCCCAAAACAGCCCAAAGCATGATGTTTCCACCCCCATGCTTCACAGTAGGTATGGTGTTCTTTGGATGCAACTCAGCATTCTTTCTCCTCCAAACACGACAAGTTGAGATTTTGGTTTCATCTGACCATATGACATTCTCCCAATCCTCTTCTGGATCATCCAAATGCTCTCTAGCAAACTTCAGACGGGCCTGGACATGTACTGGCTTAAGCAGGGGACACGTCTGGCACTGCAGGATTTGAGCCCCTGGCGGTGCAGTGTGTTACTGATGGTAGCCTTTTTTACTTTGGTCCCAGCTCTCTGCAGGTCGTTCACTAGGTCCCCCCGTGTGTTTCTGGGATTTTTGCTCACAGTTCTTGTTATCATTTTGACCCCACGGGGTGAGATGTTGTGTGGAGCCTCAGATCGAGGGAGATTATCAGTGGTTTTGTATGTTTTCCATTTTCTAATAATTGCTCCCACAGTTGATTTCTTCACACCAAGCTGCTTACCTATTGCAGATTCAGTCTTCCCAGCCTGGTGGAGGTCTACAATTTTGTTTCTGGTGTTCCTTTGACAGCTCTTTGGTCTTGGCCATGTTGGAGTTTGGAGTGTGACTGTTTGAGGTTGTGGACAGGTTTCTTTTATACTGATAACGAGTTCAAACTGATGCCATTAATACAGGTAACGGGTGGAGGACAGATGAGCCTCTTAAAGAAGAAGTTACTGGTCTGTGAGAGCCATAAATCTTGCTTGTTTGTAGGTGACCAAATATTATTTTACTGAGGAATTTACCAATTAATTCTTTAAATCCTACAATGTGATTTTTCTGGATTTTTTTTTCTCATTTGTCTCTCATAGTTGAGGTATACCAAATGATGAAAATTACAGGCCTCTCTCAACTTTTTAAGTGGGAGAACTTGCACAATTGGTGGTGACTAAATACTTTTTTGCCCCACTGTACATACATTCTTCAGATCTGATATTCTTGACTTTTGAATGTCCACCCTCTGGATATCTTCTCAAAATATCTTTCAAAAAATCAACCCATGGTGGCGTAGTCTGTCCGAAACCCTCCCTGCAAAAAAATATACTGAAGACCAAATTATGTGGATCCAGGAACATCACTCCACTTCAATTCTTTTTACAGGTATAGTTCAACCCTTAAAAAAAACATCTTTTTTTTTTTTTTTTTTTTTTTTATCCTTAAATCAAACCTGGAAAAATCTGAAATCCTGTACTTTAAAAAAAAAAAAAGAATAATAAAAAAATAAAAAAATAAATTGATCAATGACTTTATGAACTGTATCAACGGTTCATTGAAAACACCCGACTCAAAAGAATGATTCATTCATAAATTAGACATTACTGCATCTTTAATGAACCCATCAAGGGGAACTAGGGCCGATTTTCAGTGAATAACAGCTTCCACTCTTCTGAGAAAGTTTTTAATATTTGGGGAACAGCTGTGGGGATCTGCATCAGTGAGGTCAGGCACTGATGTTGGGATCTGGCTCACAGTAAACATTCAATTCATCCTAAAGATCAGTGAGGTTTAACTGTGGGCTTTGTGCAGATCGGTGAAGTTCTTCAACATCAGACTCTTTATAGACTTCACTTTTTGAACAGGTTAGATGTTATTTCTCTGCTAGTAATGAGTGTAGCTGAAGTAGCTAAACTTGCAAACTAGAAATCTCCATGTATTTTCAGCCATATAGTGTATTTAAATGTTATCCTACAGATTTTCATGTGAGAGAATATCAGAAATTTAAGCACCAGTCATACTTGATTAGTAAAGGGTCCTTAAACTCTAACCTCCTCCTCTCGGGCCTCGTCCATGCAATGTCATGATTATTTCATGGCTCCCGCGAGGCACCAAGCTTCCAATCTCAACCCCATCATGAACCTATACAAGAAGGAAAAGCAAATTTTCTTTAGTTATTGGTCACCATTTCACATCAATGTCTGGTTCCCTTCTTCAGTGTAAACCTAATTTTTTAACCTGTTTTGTCACCAGTTTCAACTGATTTTTCAAAAAAAAAAAGTCTAACCACTGAGAATAAAAAGAACAACTTTTCCCCAACAATCCACATGATCTGAGGTATCATTCATGTGAGTGTAATACTTATAGTTTATATAGTATTTGTTCTCATCTAAAGCCATAGAGCAATAGGTGATATAGGCACACATGATTGGCATACATCACATTTTCAGTTCTTACGGGTAAAGAAACGGCTGTGCAGGATCATGAAGCCAAGATGAACAAACATTAGAAATAAAAAAGACTGGGAAATGGATTACTCCTTTCTCAAGTTTTTCACCCTCTATCCATTAACCTCTTAGCCTGCAATGCACCTCTGTAAACTGCACTGTGCCATCCATGTGGCTTACCCATAATTCACTGAGATCTACCACCGTTTTTGGTTTATTAAGAGATTGATTTTTCAGGGCTAAGACTGCGCCAATTCAGACAGAGACTGCTGTCTTCAGCTATTCAACGTCGAATCAGCTTCTGATAACACACACTGATCAGCACTTCTGCTAAAACACACTGACCAAGTGCATGCAGAGACCAGATGAAAGGACTACCCAAATCAGCAACTCAGAGTCCTGGTCTTCTAGGGTAAAATCATCTTGTTTTTTTTGGACATTTAGATATTTGGCCAGTTGACATGAAATTTTAAGTAGTTTTAGCAGTGTCCTGCAATGTAACATGTATGGACATGTTATATGTCAACTACCCATATTTGTAAACAAGACAACATGATTTAATGGAAGAAATCTAATTGTTATAGCAATGAAGAGAAGAATTTAGTCAATATAGTCATAATCTAATAATTGACAAATCATCTTACCATTTTTTTTGTACAGAGCCCCACATATGTAGGGGGGGTAATATATATACAGTGGTGTGAAAAAGTGTTGGCCCCCTTCCTGATTTCTATTTTTGCAGGTTGTCGGCCTTTAATGTTTCAGATCATCAAACAAATTAAATATTAGTAAAAGATAACACAAGTGAACACAACATGCAGTTTTTAAATGAAGGTTTTTATTATTAAGGGAAAACAAAATCCAAAACTACATGGTCCTGTAGGGACCCCTCGTTGGTCTGTGATGAAGCAGAGGCGTGAGCAGTTCTGCTGAAAGTCTTAGTTTGCACGACTTTCAGTTCTTTGAAGATTTCAACGAAGTATCACTGAAGTGTTTGAGTTTGAGATGTGGTAGTCGCTTTTGATGGTAAACGTGTGAGCACACGTGGGGTGCTCTAACACAGCGACAGGCGAGAGCAGGAGAACCAGCAAGCCAACTAATCTGTCCTGCATTGGGTTTTTGCTCCACTGCACAAGTCCGTCCCATGGCGCGACCTTCCAATCGACTTCTTGCAAGGCGGAGCGTGCATACATTAACCAGAGGCTCTCATTTATATGAGGACACCTATAATACCATGTTGATACGTCTATAAAGTCTCAATATTAAATGCAAATATTGTACATACTATTAAAGTTTACTTAATTTCAACCTTCTGCATTTCTGGTTTCCATTCGTTCAAGATTAAACTTCACATATTACACACGTTAATATCCTCATTTTCTAAAAAGGGGTAATTAAACACTGGTTAAAGTTGCACTGATTACATGAAACACGTCAAGCATATATATACAACATACAACCTATTATTTGTGATTCTATGCTCTGATAATTTTATACTTTCAATGATTAGCAACAATTGTCAAACGAAATCTTGTCTCTTTCCTTTGGAACGCGGGAGGAAAAGGGAAGGGTCCTTCGGTCACTCTCAGGTCAGAACTGAGCGTCTGCTGGAGAATCTCCTGCAGGACAGGGAGCTATAAAATTGTCTCTTTTGTTGATCGGATTTTAGCAATTTATGCGTCAAATGGTCAGGGGTATCCCTATCTGGTCCTTGAAAGCCCGTAAAACGCTTTTAAGCACTGTGAGAGTACTGTCTTTTTTAGCGTATCTTGAGAGATAGCCAAACAGTCCAGAAAATGCTTCAACCCTTCACTAACCCTGCATGAGTTTTACGACCACAGATGTCTGCATAGGATGCTCCTCAGTTTGTCTCAATGGAATGTGATGGTTTCATGTGTGTCTCCACTTAGGGGTGGGTCGTTGTGAGACATAGCTCCTACATTGTGCACATAAAATATGGCGCTTGCCCTCCTAACTAATTTGATTAAAACTACATAAAAAAAAAAATAGAGCATATGAAAAGCTGCTAAACTATTGGACTAAATTGTTAGCTGTTAATCACAGAGCAATTTTAAACACAGGACATTGTCTTATATTGACCATTTCAGTCACTAAAGTGATCAAATGAAGACATCATTGATATGCTTGGAAGGTAAACAGTAACTCAGAGGCGGACTTAACCATTAGGCAAATGTAGGTGACCGCCTTGGGCCCCCAAAAGACAAGGGCCCCCAAAAATGCTTTTAGGCAAGATACACCATTTCAGTGCGGACGCCAAGTGGTGCTTTTTTTTTTTGGTGTTGATTACCACGACAACCGTCTGTGCGTCCTTGTTGAACGTGCTTCTTAGCAAAAGTATTGCGATGTAGAAAATGGGGACGGAATCGTGGAATCTATTCATAAAAACGGAATTTACTGTAAAGCCGAATGAACGGCACAGACCCGCGTTTCGTTTGCTATTGAAGCACGAGCAACGCTCGCGGTTGTCGTCTGTAGAAGCTAAATTGTATTTTTGCCATTTTAATATTCACATACACTAGTCCATATCGAGGTTTGATTGAAGTGTACTGAATTGCATTTGATTTATTCATTCAATATTTGACGAATTCCTTGACATTGCTCGTTACACAGTAAACTTCTTTTGTGTAGAATTTAGAATGACAAAAATAAAGGTTTTTTTTAAATTTCATGGAAAAAAGATAAGATAACACTTATGCCTTCATTTGATAACCAGACAAATTTAAATACACAACACAAAAACCCCAAAGAAATTTCTTAAAAAATAAGTAATTAAAATTTTAATTTCATAGGGCCCTATTATTGTATACAAATTAATAATTTAAGTTGTTTTTATGAATTCAATTAAGTAGATATGTTTTTGATTTTTATATTTAAACTATTAAAATGGAATACAGAAATATAAAAATGGAAAGCGCAGAATTTGGGCCCTAAGAATGTAATTTTTGTTAAACTTTTAATAGGCCTAAATTGCTGTTAAATTAAACAAGTTTCATGATTATTTTAATTAATAGAATGTTTTTGTTTTAAAATTTAAATAATCTACAGAAAAAAAAAAAAAAAAAAAACTGAATCCAGAAAAATTAAAACAGAAAAAAAGGACCTACAAATATCATGCATCTGAAGCTATAATTTAATACTAAGCAACAGTGCATATTATTAATTTTTTTTTAAATGGCGCTCACTCGTTTTTGTGAAAGACCCAAGAAGGACCATGTCACTTTCCACACAGGCACACTTCATGTTTGGTTGAAATAATCCTTAAGAATGTAAATTTATAATTTCCTTCAGTTTAATTTAAATGTGCAATTAAAATAAATAATAAATTTATATTTTAACGTTTAGAATTAAACAGCCTTGCGTTGTGTAGACAATTGCATAGTGAAAATTACCTCAAGGCACCACCTAGTGTCCAACCTACTCTAATACTATTATGTCCCGTTTAAATGTGAACAAGGGATTTACAACATAAAATAAATCCTTTATTTATAACATGTACATGAAAAATCTAAAAGATTGGACACAACTATGAGACACGGTCGTACAGCAGTGAGCAACAGTGAAAGGAACCTCAAGGTTGTAAATGTGTGAAATTGTATATGGCCCCATTTCTGTATTTTGCCTGGGGCCCCCAAATCACTAAATCCGCTCCTGCATTAAATGATATTGTAGTATTGTAAAGAAGTTCTGTCAGTCAATGGAATCACTTTCGAGGGGAAAATGGGATCAGTCACTGGACCAAAAACTGTTGTTTTGTGTGTTGACTGGATTCTAACTTAAATGACTCTGATTGATCATTGCGATTAAGAAATCAATAGTATGTGATTTGTGGCTACAAAAACCCTCACGAAAACGAATGCACTGGACCATTTGCCAAATCTGTTTCGCCAATACGCTGTTATTACATCTTCAACTGGGAGTGCTCTTACTTTTGTTTGAGGGTGCATAGCACCCCCGTAGAACTGGGCCTGATTTGGACAGGGACAGGAAATTTCATTATCAGATTTTCGTTGTAAACACTCAATTCCATGCTGTCATAAAAGATAGTTTGTGATAACACAATATGGGCAACTAGCCCCTCAAGGTAGTAAAAGAACAATGAGTAATGTATCAAATGTATCATATTTTCATATAGTTCATCTTCCATGGAGGAAAAAAAGAATGAAATGCCTTAGGAGAACATTTGGAAGAATGGAGAATTACCAAAAGCAAAAAATTCCTAAACTTATTAGAAACGTTGGAATGATGCCAAGATTAGTGGTCACATGGTTTATGATCATACAAAATCAGACTGTATGCACAGATTAATCTCAACTAACCCATAACACTATAGCACACCTCTGAAGAATTTTGGGCCAGACTGTACGGTCCGGTCCTCTGTGGTTGTAAGTATGAATGTTAGCTGAGATCTGAGAGCTGGCTTTCTCCAGGCTATTTTTTGAGTCTGACATACTTGTAGGGTAAAGGAATATTCTCCCACCTGCTCCAGTCATTCAGGGACGCTTCCTGCTTCAAGCTAAGAGAAAGGCTCTGAGGCCTGACCTGGTCACAGGAAAAGTAAAAAACAATTTATTCGAACCCCACGCTTATTAGGATTGTGCTGCTTCCATTTACAAGAGAATTAATGTAATCTCGTTCTTTTTTTCTGATCAATATTTGACTATAAGCTTGGAATTCAATGGGTAATTTGAGTAACCAGTTGCGCCACTTCTCCTGAAATCCAGGTTAATAAGGCGCTCAATACACTGAACTACTGCAAGAGAAATTTACATTCAAGTGCCTCCATTATGCCATTTTTAGGGTTCCCAATAATGTTTTGGGAGTCTCCTACAATAGGATTACATGCATGTAAGGTCAAACCACCCTTACGTTTTCTCAAAATATGCATTTAATATCACCTAATTTTCCAAAGATTCTCAAATGACTTGTTCGAAGCAGTTCTAAGATTCAGTCTCTCCAAACACCTCCAATGGTCTACCATGTACAGCGTGTGTCGAAAGCGATACGCCCATTGCCATAGTTCTATATTTTGAACAGTCAATAGAAAATCTAAACATCTATTATTTATCATACTTACAGATTGTGATTTAGTGGAGTCAGCTGGTCCAAATAAACTGGGTACTGAACCATCTTTCAAGTACAAGCAGTTTGTGAATCCCGCATTGAACTCCGCGAGATTAGAGAAGCAGTCGTCAGTAAAATGACGTGTTTGAGGGCGGGTCAAATTGTTTGCACCCGACCAACATAGAATATAGGCGGGTGTAACAACGTTCGTAGGTCGGGAAGAAGGAGATGGGAAAAACCGTAAAGTCGAAACATTTAAAGCATGTAATTAAAATAGACAAACACAAAACGAAAGTAAAGCGGCAGCCCCTCACAGATGACTGCCGCACACAAAACACAAAATAAAATCCAGGCCTGGTCCTCTCTCGTCTTTCACTGTTGTACCTTCCGGAGCTCCTCCGTGGGACTCCGTAGTAGGACCGGTGAGTGCGGTGCAGGAGTCGCTCATTTTAAATTTTTTTTTTTCCCCCCATTACCTCCACCGGGCCTCGCTCGGTTCCACGGCTCTCGGCGCACGCCCACTGCCCCATACCCCATCCCTGCAGGCGAGGTGTACTCCCGAGACTGGCTCTATCCCCTCTGGGGGAGCCGATCACGGCAGCCGCGGCGTACCTGGGGGTAAGGACAGACAGACGAGACGAGAGAAAAGGAGACGGAAGGATGAGGAGAGACAGATACGAGAGAGGGGAGAGAGGAAAAGAAAAAAAAAAAAAAAAGGATACGGCCTGGCCTTCCCGGACAACACTGCCGCTTGGTCATCAAACGGAACGATGCCGCGTTCTCTCACTCGCGGTGCCATGCGATGGTACTGGACATCTTTGGTGGACGGCCCACCGCTCCTCCACCTCCTGGCGGACGGCGATGGCTCTTCCGATTGAGGGCAGCCGGCAGCGAGTCCCCCGTTCCCTGCTCCTCCCCAATCGTGGCAGACGGCAGAAGGCTCCACCCTCCTGGCGAACGGGGCCTCCGCTCCCTCTCGGACGGCAGTCACCCCTCCTCGACACAGGAGCGCGGCAGCGAGCTCTCCGTCCCACCTCGTCTTCCATCGTTCCAGCACCATCGCCTCGGGCAGCCACCGGCGGTCTCTCCACTCGTTCCTGCTGCCCGATCTCCTCAGCAACGCAATCCCCCTCAGCAGCAAGGGCTCTCTGACAGTGTATCCCTCCTTCCTCCCGGGTTTCGGCACCAATGTAACAAAGTTCGTAGTCACGGGAAGAAGGAGGCGGGAACCGGCGAACATTTAAAGAAAACTTTAATAAAATAAACAAAACCAAAACGAAAATAAAACGTGTACTCTTCCTCGCGCACGACTGCCGCACACAAAACACAAAATAACCTTCAGGCCTGGTCCTCTCACGTCTTTCACTGTCATAGCTCCTCCTTTTATCCTTCCGGAGCTCCTCCGTGTGACTCGATACCGGTGAGTGGTGCAGGTGTCGCTCATTACCAATTACTCCACCGGCCTCGCTCCATTCCCACGGCTCTTGGCCCCACCCCCACTCACCACAGCGGGAATTATGCAAATGTTTTACCCTTTGACATGTAGTCATCACGGAAGTGGGATTCAAATTACTAAAGACTTATTTAGGCTGTACAGAGTCAATTCTTTCTTTTGGGAGACAATAACTTTATTTATCATGCACATTTGGCTTTACAACTTTGCAGATCGTTTACATTCACATACAGCTGCATTACACAGTATAAAAGGCAATATTCAAAATGGCATAATAAGGACACTTTAAGCTGTTAGCCAGGTTCCCACTCACATATTTTTAAGATAATTTTATGATATATCACATAAAAATGTTGGATAGAAAACCAAAATATTTCCAAAATGTGCATTATAAAAAATGTATTACACTAATAAGGACCCCTAAGAACCTGAGCACATTGTGCTCCAAGCTAGTAGCTGAGAAGCACCAATATAACCAACTTCGCTCGAGGGGAAAGAGTGGAACATTAAACAGACAGAACTCGCGCCTGTATAGCAGGGACATCTAAGTTATAAAATCTGGCAAATGTGGACAGCGACGATCAGCCGGCGGCCGCACATATCTTACCAATAGTAATTCTGCTGGACCACGCCCAGGAGGAGGCCATCCCTCGAGTGGAGTGGGCCCACTCACACCACTAGGGCATTGCTCAGCCTCTGAGGCGTAAGCCAAGCTATCGCCAAAAATCGACCAACCACCAAGAAAACACTGCTTTGTGCCGCGGTCCTTTAATGGCGGTCCCTCCAAAGCAAAAGAAAAGCTGCTCAGACTGCCTAGACAGGCTAAAGCGCTTTAGGTATACTCTCAGAGCCCTTACTGGACAGAGCATGTTCGGACCCTGCTCACCATCTGTAATGGGGAGCGCCAATAGAGGCCAGAAAACCAACCTGAGCTCTGAACGGCGGTTGAGAGCAACTTAGGAACAATAACCATTGTCTTGGTTTTAGAACGACTTTACAGTCATTAGGCCCAAACTCAAGACATGAGGTCGCTGATTGACAGCGCTTGCAAGTCACCCACTCGCTTAACCGACGCCAAGGCAAGGAGGAGGGCCATTTTAAGCGATAAGGGCTGCAAATCGGCCGAACTGAGCGGCTCGAAGGGGGGCCCTCTTAGGGCCCGCAGGACTATAGACAAGTCTCAAGTACAACACGGTCTGAGGGCGAGGAGTATTCAGCCTCCGTGCACCCTTCAGGAACTTAACGATCAGGTCGTTTCTGCCAATAGATTGGCCAGCTTCGAGAGAATGATTCGCTGCGATAGCTGCCACATACTTTGAGCATGGAGGGGGCACGCCTCTTATCCAGCAACTCTTTCAAAAAGGTTAGCACGTGGGACACGTCACATGATATCGGGTCCAAACTTCGTGCAGAACACCAGTTAAGGAAGACCGACCATTTTAGGCTGTAAAGCCATCTTGAAGACGGCTCTCTTGCCTCCAAAATGGTATTGCTTACTCTCGCTGGGAGCTGATTAAGCTCCCGTCGAGGCACCATACATGAAGGCTCCACAGCTCCGGCCGGGGATGCCAAATCATGCCTTTTGCCTGTGATAGAAGGTTCCTCCTCAGCGGAATGGGCCACAGGGGCTGCTGCTGAGAGCTGCACTAGCTCCGGGAACCAGGCCTGGTTCCTCCAGAGTGGGGCCACTAGGAGGAGAGAGCAGTTGGTCTCCCTGACCCGCCTGATGACCTGAGGAATCAGGGTGATCGGGTGAAATGCGCATAGGCGAGCACTAGGCCAGTCGTGGGCCAGAGCATCTCGCTGTATCGAGAAATATGTTGGGAGGTGAGAGTTGTCTTCTGAGGCGAAGAGGTCGACCTCTGCCTTGCCGAAGACTGACCAGATCTCTTGTTACAGTTGTACCGTAACCACACACCCCTACTTGGACGAGCACAAACGGGATGTAGCACCCATTCGCCTGGATCTACCTTGCCTCTGGACAGCATGTCTGCACCATGGTTCAATCTGCCCGGCACGTGAACTGCACGTAATGAGAGGAGTTCCCTCTGTGCCCAAAGGAGGAGGAGGACGACAAGCCATCCTGTATTGAGTGCATGACCTAAGACCACCTTGGTGATTAATGTAGGCCACCACTGTCATGCTGTCCGACCAGACTAAGACGTGGTGCCCCTTCAAGGTTGGTAGGAAGGTTTTCAGGGCTAAGAAAACCGCCAGCATCTCTAGGCAGTTGATGTGCGGACGCTGCTACAGGACTGACCAGGAGCCGAACGCCGGATTGCCCTCCAACAGGTTTTACTTCGTAAAAGTGCACGGGGCCAGAGACAGTCCAATGGAAGGACTGCATATTGATAGACCACTCCCTTGAACGCAAATCTCAAGAAGCGATCAGTTTGACGGCCCCAAGGGGCACTGACAAGACAGGTGTGAAACTACGCGTCTTTCAAATCCACTTACAAAAACCAGTCCTCGGGGTAAATGTGCGCGATAATCTGTTTGATAGTTAACATCTTGAACGGCCGGCACATAAGCGAGCAGTTCAGATGTCTCAGAACCAAGATGGGTCTGAGCCTGCCATCTCTCTTTGGAACGAGGAAGTAGTGGCTGAAACAGCTTGACTCGCTGTTCACTGGGGGCACTATTTCCACAGCACCTTTTGCAAGCAATGTCTGCACTTCTTGTTGGAGAACGAGCGCTTTGTTGTCCTAACAGAAGTTTGCATAACACCTCTGAAACGAGGTGGCCTGCGAGCGAACTGAAGCGAGTAACCTCGTTAGATTGCGTTTAGAACCCAACTCGACCCATTCGGTATGGCTGCCCAGACCGATAGCCGGGATGCGAGAGGGTTTATTTTGTTAATGAAGGCTCGCCGCACCTGAATTCGCAAGTGTGAAGAGGAAATTTGCTCTTTGGTCTACTACCGCAGCAGTAAAATATTGAGGTCTGCACTGCACCTGTAGGGCGTAACCCGCAGAGAACTAAACTCCATCGCTCAGAGGTGTTTGGAGGGATGGAGGATGAAAGCGAGCTGTTTTTGAGGGAGTTCCGGCCAAGGCGAGGACTAATTCTCTCCTCTTCCTCTCTGCAAAGTTTGCTTTGCTAGACTCAATGCTCTCACAATGAGAGAAACCAGCCCCTGTGACCGCAGCATTAGAGTGGGCATGGTCCAGATGCGTCTAGTCCGAAACGGTCAATGATAATAATCATTGGTGACAGCATTCTCTTTAATCCGCCTAAAAGATCAAACCTCTCAATAGATGAGGGGTCCTGATGATCCTCACATGTAAACACACTGGCAGATCAAAGTGCAGCGTGCATCCGCGCTAGGGGGAGAGTGAAACACGCACTGCTGGCATGTAATCACTCAAACCCGGTTGCTCAGCCCCGCGACTTCACCGTTTCTTCCCCGAGGCAACTGGTAGGAGAGAACATGAGAGCAGGAGGGGTGGTGCCATCTTCATTGAAGAAGGCAACCGCGAGAGAGCAGAGTGAGACACACACACTCCATAGTCCGACGACGCAGCCTCACACCGCGTGGCGGTCCCAGGCGTACAACAAAGGGGTCCTGCCATAGGACGCCCTTCCACTCCGATCCGCCTAAAAGGATTGAGCCGCTCGATGTAAAGATGAGCTTTGTTTTTTTTTTGTTACTTGTAAAACTCGCCAGTGGATAAAGCGGCGCCGCGGGGGAGAGTGAGGTCGCGGGTAGATTGCAGGAAAAAAGAAAAGCCTTTACGTGGGCGTGAGATGATCCCAGCTATCTCAAAACCGCCAGTTGCTCGAAGCTCACCGTGACTTCACCCGTTCCGTCTCCGAGCTGTGCGCTGACCTGCGGACGGAACGAAACCGTTCCGGGAGACGGGGCTACCCTTCATTGAAGGCGCGGAGCGCGAGAAGACAGCGACGATTCCGCTTTCAAGTGCAAAGCAGCTAGTGCGCGTTCGTGACAACGTTGGCCCTGCGACACAGCGACTAGCCAAACCACCGCGAGCCCAACCCCCAACCCGCACGCGAGTCCACCACACAACATGCCAGTAGCTGTGGGCTACAAATCAACCCCGATCCACCCAGACGGGGCGCGTCTCAATGGAAACGAGGGGGTGTTAATCCTTAGTGTACCCCCGGAGATCGAATGCTGCCAGGCGCGAGTGAGGCCGCGCGCCTCTGCCCGGGCCTTTGGATCACCACAACCTGGTGCTAAGACTGTGCGCACCCACGTTCCAAGACCCAGACAATTACCGCACGCCCAATAGCTGCGAACAGAAAGAACCAGAACAGGGGAACGTCCCAGGAGAGCGGGGGCGCCTTTCGATGACCAAGCCAGGCAGTCCGTGCAGCTGGAGAAGGAGAAGAGACTCCTGCTCGAGTGGCGAGCATACCTCTCAGTGAGCAACGCGCTTTAAACTGAAAACCGTGCCAAGAAAGACGCTGCCCAGACAGGTGGACGCACTCCTGCCCTTCTGCATCGTGAGGTATCCCTGCCCACCACCAAGCACGCACTTGCAGAGCGTGACATTGAAACAACGTTGCTAGGAAATTTGTCAGAAATGTGCCTTTTAAGTGCCGGATGGTCACCAGGGGGAAAGGCCTTCCGTTCTTTGCTACGGGGCTTTTCTACGGCGGTGAGCACCAATGCAGGCTAAGGTCTATCTCCAAGAAAACCGAAGCTTCTCGAGTGCAGAGCCAAACACCCACAAAAAGCGTCCGCAAAGAAGACACAGATCCCGTCGCTACAAATTGCCGGCGCATGCATCTGAGAACATGCGCTGCGATGGCGATATCTACACAACGTCCCAAACCAAACACACAACGGCTCCGCCACTTCGGAGAGATAAAGCGCATTGGTTTGTGCAGACCTACAAACCCTCGTGAACAAACCACAAAAAACACCCCTAAGAGAAGTTCATTAAGAGTAAAACAGGAGTTTCCCATACACAACATGAAGTCGCAACAAACCGTTCGAAAAGGGAAAAATCATCTTTGGCAGGGAACGTTCTTGTAAAAGATGAGATAAACTCTCAATGGCGGGGAAAGAGTTTTAAAAATTAGGTATTAAAATTAGGGTGGGCAAGTTACAAATTTTTACATCTTGCGAATTACTCGTGCATGATTTTCGTGATTCATCACGTGTATGCACAAAATTTCTAATAATTGAATGCAAAAGTTCGGTAATGCGCATCTTTTATTTCAACAGTACTTGCGTATGAACCAAAGGGCAAATACCCACTCCTGGGTTCCAACCACATTAAATAAGGGGTTTTGTACACAACCAGCAATATTCCCTTTACATAGTAGCAGTTACAATATTTTTTTAGTTGCGCTCCCTATACAACACCAAGCACGGCGACCTTGATACGCAAAAACAACAGCTAAAGTCGGTCTACACTGGATGCTAGGGGTGGGCGCTATACCGGTATGAAAGTTACTACCGGTATTATGTTGTTCCATGATATGGATTTTGCTATATCGTGGATACCGTTACATATTCATGAATTCAAATTTTGCATTATATAGTTTTGTTCAATTTGGTACGCTTCGCAAACTCACAAATGACGATAAAGAGTCGAGGCTGAACGTTTTTGTCCTCTGTGTGCAACACCGTACTACACAGGCATTAGTAAATCAAACAGAGCATCGTAACGGACCAAATTAAGAGCACAAATCGCCTACTCCAGTGGTTCCCAAACTGAGAGATCGTGTACAAGTTAGAGGTCGACCGAGAGAATCGGTTGTTCGGGGCCGCTACATATCGGACCCGATATTTGTCCTGTTTTAATATACGGGCATCGGCGACAATCGCCGTGTTTGAGTACACCATAGACGGCCCGATGTTAAACAAAAGTCCGACACCACAACCACAACAGGCACGTCCGCGGGCAGCCCCGTGTTATTGGTGCGGTGGAAAGTGTTGCTGCCGCATGTGAAGGACCCCAAGCCAACCAAAAATTTAATATGGGGGGGGAAACAACGACTTCAAAACCACACAAAACACCACCCAACCCAACCAGTCAAACTGGGAGCTAAAGCAAGGCTTAAATTCTGATATTTCAAAGTCATATGGCCATATACTATATATTACTAGTAAACTATGAAGTGTTGCTTCACTTAGTGAAAAAAACGAATAGCATAGAACCGTCGGGAACTGGCATAATGTTACAGCTGGTTAAAGGTTCGCTTACTTGCAGTTAACTTTAAGGACTGTTGTTGAAAACTATCAGCAGCTTGCTTGCTAACATATTATGTTTTATTTTTCCTGTATCGGAGTCGGAGAATTTCACTCTGTGCGTGGGGTGGAGAAGGTGGCAGCTCTCACAAACACTGCAGCATGATTGAGGGCTACGTTACTCCACCCCACTCACAGACAGCACCGTGCTCTGAGACACAGAGCTGTCCTGGAGCAGCCCAGAACAGTGAATGACATTCGTTCGGAAGCATGGTTTGATGCAGACAACAGCCGGGTTTCCATCCAACTTATTTGCATATTGCATTAATGAAAAAAAGCTGAAGAATATGCGCTTCTGCGTGTGTTTCCATCAACTGTGTAATGCGAATAAAAATGGACATCAGCCTAATAAAAGTGACGTGTTCCGACCAATATATACGTCACACAGTTATTATCCTCATTAAACCTGTCTAACGTTAACCGTCAAGAATTTCCCCTGGTCAGAACAATCAACTAAGGGTTACAATCAGTTTTGTGTTGTTGTAACACTAGATTATGGTCATTGGTTTGTACTTTTAAGCAACTGGTAACAAACAAAAACAACCCATACAACTCACTAGCGAAAAGGAAAAAAAATCAAACACGCATAAACATGCGACTAAATCTTCACTCTGGGCGACTAAATGATGTCTAATATTAGCCAATCGCTAATAAATTCTCAGATTTTATGCTAGTGTGAGTTGGAGGCTAAGTATAAGATTAGCACAGATATATTTTCACTCGCAGAACACTTTGACTGAGCGCTTCAGAGTTTCACTCTGTGCTGTTTTTCAGTTCATCTGAATGGATGTGCAACGCACAACGTACCGTAAACTCTAGTGTGAAGCGCACGACTCGCCGTCGATTTGTTTCACACACATGCAGCGAGAGAGGGAGAGAGAGAATTTACGCGCTACTTATGCGCGCTACATGTAAACGATATTTGTTATATTTTGCTGTCAAATTAACGGAGTTCCTTTGGAATTCTTCCGCTTTTAAGAACTACCGCTTTCTCCGCTAGTGGGCGGAACTAAAGCGTAAACTGCAATCTCATTGGCTGGCGCTCACCTATAATCGTCCCGGTTTTGATTTCAGCAAATCAGTTCCAACGAATGCAGAGAACGTGATTAATATTCATGAACCCAGCAGCTCATTAATCCTTAGTGCGTTTTATATGGTTATAAGTAGATTAAGTATCATGATTATCTATCGTAGTTTCGCTTAAGACAATAGTTTTCCCCAATTGCGAATGATCACTGAGTTGACATACCTCAGAAACACTGAAGACCAAAAAGCACAGTCCAATTTAGATGTTCTGTGTCTGTATACCAAAACATAAAGTGGCTGGTTGTAGTGTGTTGCAGCATACCATTATTATTTTTATATATTTAATTGTCAGTTTAATTGATTTGTATTTATAAAGTTGATTTATTATTAAATGTATATTTAAGGTTACCTTTATGTTCAACAAATTATGCTTGTAAATGCTCTAAATTTATGTAAATGATTGACAGTTTTTTTTTTTTTTATATTAACTGTTTTATATATTTAATACTTGGTAAGTTTATTGATTTGTTTGGTTAACTTTGGATAAATATTTTATTTTAATACCGTGCAGTGCACAAAATTAAGATTCGAGAGATGGTTCAAGTCAGTGTTCAATAAATGATGATGTTAAGTTTAGAAATGTTGTGCATCTACTTATTATTAGTGTGACATTTTAGCATGCAAATGAAGGGGAAAACTTCAAGATATCGGCCCTAAAAATCAGTAGCACATATCGGCCATCGGCTGACCCTAACCTCTAAACATCGGCATCAGTTATAGAAAAACCCATATCGGTCGATCTCTAATACAGTCAGCAGATTATTTTGAAAGAAACCACTGCAGGATGATTAAAGACTACACACATAATTTCCTGCTTTCATGCGGCACCATTTCTGAATAAGTAAAATAATTGAGCGGCAAAAATATAATTGACATTTTAAATACTTTCAAAATTGAGGTATAAATTATTCTCGCATTACCCGCTTGAGTGCTCTGTTTCAGTTGTAGCTTTTTTTTTTTCTAGCAGTTGTGGGGTATCAATAAACAGACACTAGATGCGCGCGATGAAGAATCAGAGTTGTTATCCGGGAGCCATGTAGAATATAAATGACGTTGCGAGGGTTCGGCTACTAGAACCCCAAGCATAAGTTTGTGAAAGGACTTTCCAGTGCAGGTAAATGTAAGCAGATTATGAACATACTTACCAGACTCACAAATTAACAAAAAACAAAACACAAAAATGAATGTCTACACCAGACGCGAGTGGCGCTATGTGACAAAAGCAAATAGAACCCAGTAATGTTCTGTGCTGTGGATGCGTCACGACGCGACACGACAAATCCATGACAGTAAACAGATGCCGCTTTCTATTTCTGACGAACTCCAGTGCTCTGACAAAGAACAACTTTACGGGTCATATGATGCTATTTTTTTTTTTCCTTTCTCTTTGGAGTGTTACAAGTCTTGGTGCATAAAGAAGATCTGTAAAAGTTGCAAAGACTAAAGTCTCAAAATCCAAAGAGATATTCTTTATTAAAAGTTAAGAGTCAACCAGGCCATCCTAAAACAGCTCGTTCTAACACGCCCCACATGTCTACATAACGATGTGGGAAGATTTGCATAAAGCTGCCCAAATGTTTTGTACCACGACCCATGGTTTGTCTGTATGTGTATTCAGAGACAGTGAGCAACGGACTTTCATAATAATACAAATCTGTGTTAATGCACGATAAAATAATTGTCGGCGTTAATGAATTAATGCGTTAACGTGACAATAACGCGTTAACTTGCCCAGCCGAATTAAAAGTTAATGTCCCAATTTCTCCTCTGAAGTAAAAACCTCAACATAAAAGAACATGCTAATACGCAGGGGTTTAAAGCAAAAAAAAATCGAGCCTGAACTTTTCAGGGGGGAGGGGGGGTTGGGGGGGGCTGTGGGGGTGGACACATACACAGGGTTATTTGACAAAAAAAAAAAAGAACATTATTTGAAAATGATTTTCCTTGAAAATAACTAGTAACATATCTGCCCTGGCCATTAGAGACCTTGACGGCTCAATGGGGCTGCACGATAAATCGCATGCGATATTTATCGCGCATCTTATCAGTAAAGCCGGTTATGTAATCAGCGGTAAATCTCCATCACGTGCGTGCTTTCACATGAAGCAGCATTTACTACACAGAGCCGTTGTTCACTGACAAGTTGCACAAAACCACGATCATATATGAACGTGGTTTTGCACAGCTTGTCTGTGAACAACGGCTCTGTGTAGTAAATGCTGCTTCATTTCAAATGCTGATGAAGATTTACCGCTGATTACAGAACCGGATTTACTAACAAGATGGGCATTAAATATCGCATGCGATTTATCGTGCAACCCTAGCCAGACTACAGATTATGGTGGGTTATTTGAAACAGCAATACCAAGAAAGTTTATGGTGCAAACACATGTAACATTTAGGATGATTTTGATATCAAGTTTTGCTGGTTAGAGTTGTCCTTGACAGGGTACAAGATGACATACAATCTAAAACATGAAATTTCTGAAATTGCTTTGTTCAAAAGAAATAATAGTAAATTAAATACTATGAAATTAATATAATTCGAGGATTATTAAATTTTAATTTAATTCTAAATTAATTAAATACTAGGAAATTAATATAAAATAGGAAATATACAAAGACAGTTTACTACAGAAAACTGCAGTACAGTTCAGTTCAATTAACAACAACAAAATAAAATGCTCCAAAAACTGGTAACTTAAACAGGGTTCGTACAGATACTGCAAAATGAAACTTTCAAGGACTTTTCAAGCACTACTCTTTTGGTTTTCAAGGACTAAAATCAGATCACTTATGAGATTATCACGTATCAAAAAAAATATTGTTCTAATATATCTATAAACTAATAAAACATATGGTACAAATAAAGTGCAGCACATGCAAAGTATGCAATGACTGTGGCAACTTTAACATTTGCTTTCCTTATTCAAACTGATTTTTTTTTTCACGAGTATATGATTGACCTGAAGAATGAAAACTAGGTTATATCATACACTTGGAAAATTATGAGCTATATCACCGCTTACTGACACTAGGGGTGTGACAATACACTTATGAATGCCCCCCAATTTTTAACGTTTGGAGCAATTAGAACGAGACAATGTTTTATACTTTAAGAATATGGAATGGACAAAAATATTGTTGGTAATTACAAAAAGTAGAACAATGAGGTTATATTTGTGAAATGTTTTAACAAATCTAGGGCTAACTAACAAATTTTGCTAATCAAGTAATCTATGAATTATTTTTGACAAGTATGTTTAGTAAAACAAATAGAACGATAGTGAAAAGCAGGCTTTAGTATGACTATTTATATAAACTAACGATGAGGCAATAAAAATTGGCTCAAATAAAGTATCAAAACCAATTACATGGTTTTATTGAACAACACCGTTAAAATACATAATGTAATATGCCTATACTATAACAAATACCTGCAGAGGGCGCCAACAGCCTGGTGATGTTCATTGTGAGTTGCACGACGTTTTAATCCATTTAATTGGCAAATGTGGCCATATGCAACGGTGAAAACCCCCCTTTGAAATCGCGATGTACAATAAATCGCATATTTAGAAATGTTGATGTAGTCTCCTGTGTTATCATAGGTTTAAATGATTTACGTTACAAATCTAGTTAGATAATGCACTGTTTTTCCAGATGAACGTTAAGATATTCAAATTCACAGCATATGCAGAGGAAGCGTTTTAGCCCCTTTCACACATACAGTCTTCTGGTAAATTGGTAAATTGCCATTAAGAGATCATGTGTGAACAGGAACTTTTCAAAAATCCCGGTAAATTTGTTCAGGCAATCATATCGTTTTATGGAGATGACATGATTACCCTGAGCTGTTTACAAAGCTCCGCTGCATTTTAATTAGTTTTTCTATGTAAATATGCGCTAGATGGAAATCTTTGACCATTGCGCCTCGCAGCTTTTTCAGAATGTGTCGCGCTCATCAGCTACGACTCTGCAGTTGGATACTATTATGCGTGTCTCATGTTTATAGGACAAAAAATGTCTTGATTGGCTAGTAATGTTAGTTTGGTTGAGCGTGAAAGCGGTGTTCCTCTCATACATTGGTAGGCGAACTCATTAACTCGAACGTGATGCCAACAAGTTTTTTTTTTTAAATGTAGGACTATCTTATTTTCCCGCAGCTAGATGCCACATGCCGGAGATCCAGCACGGTGCTGGAGAACTTTAAGCCCTGTAATAGATTTTATTTATATGTGCATTTTGTTGTGATCTCGTTACGTGGAAAGTGCACAAAATCACTGTGGTTTGGCTTTTTTTTTTTGCTGTTGTCTACACTGCAAAACACTGGAACCTATCACGAGCTCTTACCCTGGGCTGCACACAGATTACAACACAATAGAGCACATTTAAACAATCTGGCCTCTGCCCAGGTTCTAAATCAGTTTCTGTGGGTGGATTATAAACCTGTGTATTTCAGGGGGTTGATTCTGATCACATGGGGAAGGCAACGTGAGGTGATGCTCTTCATTTGGAGATTCTCTTCATAGAATCCCCCTAACAGAACATTATTGCTGTTTTTTTTAACTGTATATGAAATATAATCTGAAAAATTTTACAAAAGTTTCAAGCTCACCAGTTTTCCATTGTGAAACAGCTGCTGCTGAGACACAGGATAGTCTGTTTCTTGGCAGATCAGGTTCTTGATGTACCTGATCACTGTAGACGGGGGGACCTGGAAGACCCTCTTGCCTAGATAGTCATGACAGACTATCACCCATGGCAACCTAAAATCACAACGATTCACAGGCTTTAATTTCAAAAAGCCTTAAAAGAACATGCTCAGGTCATATTTCACCTCAAAGAAAACAAATAGAATTTTTTTTTTCTTGTTAAGAAAATACATTTTATTTTTAGGACTAAGATGTTTTGCATTTTGACATTGTATTCATGAAAATTAAGCACATTTCCCCCAAAGTTCTCATTAACATAGTAAAAATACATATTTTTCATTACTGTAATATGAAAAAAATATATACAGTATTATTTAAGATGTAAATTATTTATATCCCATTCAAGTATGCATAATGCCTTTAGTTCATGGTGACTATTACAAAAATGTTATCTTATACACAAAATGGTATGCATTGTAACATTGACTTTATGCTTCTCATTACTGTAATATATATATTACAGTGGTCCTAATATACAGTGGTCCTATATATTAATGGTCCTAAAAACTGGTTTAATGTTCAAAATGAAATACGACCTGGACATTCATACAGAATACCTTACGTCATAAAAATAAAAATATTAATGAAAAAATTACACATTTTCTAGAGTCATTTTCATTCCAATTAAATTCCAGTATCTCAATGGGTCGATAGTTTCGGTCTTAAGACAAAATGAGTCTGACATACAACATAAAATTACAAAGATCACTTTATTTTTGTTCTTTCACTGAGAAGAAACACTTCAAGGATGGTTTTTGTTTTTTTATGGCCATGACTGATGATCCTTTCATGCACTACAAACCCTAATAGAAATGCATGGATCCTGCCACATCACCTCTGCAGTTAAAAATCAAATTACACCTATTAGGGGCCTATTATCAAATTTGAGCCATAGCCATATCATAGCCATATCTTCTAAAAGCCAGAGATTGGAGGAATCTATCTAGTGACAATTCACATGCTAGCAGATTATAAAATAAGAAGTTAATGTCTTACTGAATTTGTTATTTATAACAACTGACAAGGATAACGTAGTTTAGATAGTTACCGGTCTCACTGAAGTCAAAAACAATATCAAGCCGTTTACTAACTTAAACTAATTCATCTCAACTTACCACGGGTCGTGACCGGTTGCCATTGCTTTTCAGCCACACTGCGGTTATTCGCGCACGCAGACATTCATCGAGCATTACACTATGCCGTACCGCTATCCTCCGGAGAAAATCCTCCGCATTGGGCATTCATTGATTTACTCTGACCCTTTTGGTCTCAATCTGAAAGAATCATCCCATCCTGTGCGCTATAAGCTTCGTGTGCCTGTGTTGTGCTCTTGGACCCCTCCTCCTCCTGCGGTTTAATAAACGGCTCGTGCTGTTAAGCCAACGGGTTGTCCCATAGATGCCACGCTTTGTCGCAGTGTTTTAAAAGAAGGATTCTGGAAGAAAGAAAGAAAGAAAATGTCACAAATGCTGCTTCTTCCATGACAACGCCTTCTTAAGAGCGTCTTCTGTGAATGTGAAAGATGCGTGTTTGTGTAGTTGCGGATTTTTGACTCGGACTGAGCGCCATGAATGCTGGGAGTTGAAGTCCTCTAGTGTAATGCGCGCGCACAAACATATCAGTTATTTTAAAGGGGTCATATGACGTTGCTAAAAAGAACATTATTTTGTGTATTTGGTGTAATGAAATGTGTTTATGCGGTTTAAAGGTAAAAAAAAAACATTTCCCACATACTGTACATTATTGTTTCTCCTCTATGCCCCGCCTTTCTGAAATGCGTCGATTTATACAAAGCTCATCGGTCTGAAAAAGCGCGGTGTTCTGTGATTGGCCAACTATCCAGTGCGTTGTGATTGGCCGAATACCTGAAGTGTGTGACGGAAATGTTACGCCCCTTACCATACTGTGATGCCGGAGTGACGAGACAAAAACATTAAAACCCATCACAAGCGAGGCATTTGTTGCATCCAGTGGGTACATAATTATTGATTATAATGACTTATACTTTCTTTTTATGTGTTGCGTTGCATTGCATCGCACCGCGTAACCATTAAAACTCTGTCTGCATTTGTGATCGGAGAAATGACAAACAACAAGCGCTACTCTACACTGCTCAAAACTCGCGTTTGAAACATCAGTAGCAAATCCTTTAAATGAAAACGTACTTACGTGAGTCAGAAATGCCGGCATTTTAGTCTAACGTTACTCTCCAGGATCAGTAAACAGTCCTCCATAAAATTGTGCTGCACACATCTGGATATTTGGGGTAAACTGTTCTGGAACAGTGTTGTAAATACATTTTAACCACTGATTTCTAGTCGTGTCCATTTTGGGAAGACCAAACAAAGTAGTTTCGCTTTCACACAAAAAAAAACCAAGCAGCCTAGCGTGAGGGGAAGACCCGGCTTAGCGTGCGCCAAGGTGGCAGAGGTCGAGAACGGCGCGCCCGGCGGATTCCGACGAAGTGAGCGGCAACCACATGTGATGGCTCCGGGCTGGACTCCGCTTTGTCCACACGGTGAAAGTTGATGTATTCCCTCAGCGACCAGTACAGATCAGCTCTAGGCATGACAAAGTTGATATTGTCCTCTTTTGGAAGACCAACAAAGTAGTTTCACTTTCACAACGAAGCATACAGCGTCTTCACGACATGGCTGCAGTGGCAACAATACTACAGTGAGACTAAAGGTTACGCCTTCTTTCTTTGCGTGAACCTTTGGGCAGCATTTACGCAATCTTCCCACATAGTGAGGTAGACATGTGGGGGCGTGGTGAGAACGAGCTTTTTTAGGTAGGTGTGGCTGACTCTGAACTTTTATAAAGAATATTCTTTGGATTTGAGACTTTAGTCTTTTGCAACTTTACAGATCTTCTTTATGCACCAGAGCTTGTAACACCCAAAGAGAAAGGAAAAAATTGAAATAGCATCATATGACCCCTTTAATTCATAATATAATAATCATAATATATCTTTATTTAAGATCTCAGTCACTATAAGTTTTAAGTGTTGGGGTAACGCATTACAAGTCACGCGAGTTACGTAATCAGATTACTTTTTTTTTCAATACTAGTAAAGTAACGCATTACTTTTTTATTTGCAAGAGAATATCTCGAGTTACTTTTTCAAATAAGTAACGCAAGTTACTTTTTTTTTTGTCAATTTATTGATTGAAAGCTCTCCTGTCCCCATGTTGAGAGAAATCAGAAGATGTTACCGTAGTTCTAAAATAAATATGAATATGAATTAATTCATCTCACTCAAAAAAAAAAAAAACAGATTCAGTATTCCTAAAAATGAATAAAAACAGTGAAATGCAGACTCAGAATATGACGCAAACCTGCAATAATTTAATGTTAAACAACACAAATATCCTTTATGTATTTAACTAATGTCTTTGCTTCTGACCTTCGATGATCCAGTTCAACCGTACTAATAAGCACAAACTACTCTAGACAAACATTTGTGTCTTTTTTTTTTGCTGAAGTGTGTTGAAATTTCTTCTGCATTCTACTGTACGGACGTAAATTTACTTTCCCTTCAGCCTGAGGCTAATTAATTTCACTTTTGGTGTGAAAGGCTTTTATATTTGCCAAAAATATAACTTTTTTATTTTAAAAACAAACAAGCCCTGTCCAGATTTAAAAGGTAACGCAAAAGTATTGTAATGCATTACTTTCCATAAAAAGTAACTAGTAACGTAATTAGTTACTTTTTTAGGGAGTAACGCAATATTGTAATGCATTACTTTTAAAAGTAACTTTCCCCAACACTGCTTATCAACTGTAAATGAAAGCTCAGATTATCTTAGTACATGTCATATTTGTGAACAGTGGGAAACATAGATCTATTTTGAATCTACCAAATTATAATATCGCAGAATTTAAACAGTGTATTTGTCCCATTACAGTAAAAATAAAGAAAGAAATAAAAAGTGAAATTGCTACTTTATTTTTTGTATCCTAACTTGATTCTTGTTGAGCCACTGAGCGATTATTAAGTGTGAAGTGTCCAACTGTGAACAACTGTGAACATTATACTTTCACTAACTTATATATATATATATATATGTATCATTATTATTGAAGAAACATACGTTTTGTTTAATATCCAAGAAATAAAATACAAGTGCACACACTTAGAGCTGGGAATTAAGTGTTTAATGCATCTAAAGTTAAAGTCACCATGCAGTATTTTTAGTTCATCATCTTATGACGCAGTACAATGGATATGCCGAATGACGTCATATAACCTCATTGCACCAATACATTTACCTTTAACTAAACCTTGATAAAAAAGGAGATGCAAACAAATGACAATTAAAATCGCAAACACTTGCACTTTCTTAAACATTTAGAATATGTTTGTATTAAATTCTCCACCTAGTGTATAGCCTACATATTTTGTTACATTATTGCTGTACTGAATGTTGCCTATTTGTTACAACCGTGATGTTACATATAAACAAGGAAACTCACCTTTTGTGAAAATGACCTTATTTTGTAATTCAGGTGCTAAGCTCGCGCAAAGTGAAGTAGATTACAGTAATGACGCTGAACAAATCCAAATCTGTAAATCCACTGCTGCAGCAGACAGTTCCTCACAGGACAGGACGGTCAGTGCGATCTGCAGAACTGATGATGGTCTTCACACGCATCCTTTCAGCATGCTGCGATGTTTGCTCTTGTATGGATTGTTTATGGCACATCATGCACGATCCTTTACTGCCTGACACACAGAATTCACTATGCTCATTCTAGCAGATCTTCGCGAGTGACCGTCTCATTATCAGCTGTTAGAGCAACCAGCACTCTTAAAGCTACAGTAAACACATTAGTCAGGGTAGAGGTGGATATCAATTTCCACGATTGTGGCTGTGAGGGATATAGCTGTACAGTCTGTTAGTATGACGGCTGAACTGCTTAATTTTTCGTGGACCCCACTGGAAAGAAACAGACACAAATGAAAAATGCAAATCCTATTAAATAATGAAGCAGCAAGTTTTTCTATGGATGTGTCCGAATTTGCATACTCTCTCTCTCGCTGAGTAGGTAGGCAAGCCTATTTTTTTTTTAAATAGACCATTAAAAACGTTTGTTCTATATAGTATAAATGTAATCCAGTGTTCTGAAGTAATCAGTTTCTAATGGCGCTTTCCACTGCGTGGTACGACTCGGCTCGGTACGGCTCAGTACGGCACACTTTGTAAAAAATTGCTGTAAAAAAACGGCCAAAATCTGACAGTAACATACTGTTTTCCATTAAAACAGTAATGTGCTGTAGAAAACAATGCATTCTGGGCAATATTTTGCCATTTAAGAAATTGCTGTTAATTTACAGCCAATTTTAACAGTCCTCTACTGTATTTAAGTAATACGGTTTTTTACTGTTTGCAATGCATTGTGGGCTGCGTTAAATACAGTACAATGCAGTATTTGTATTTTTTTAATTGGGTGTACAAGTGCGAGTACAAGTTTGGTCAAAGTGTGTTACTGTTTTGTTAGTTTGGTTAATTTGCCATTTTCAAGCATCCAAAATAATTTTCAGTCAGGTACTTGGGATGACAATTTTTTACAAACATCCTTTAAAAAAATAAAAGCACTTTTTTCCCGAAGAGGACAAGTTCGAAGGACATCTGCTATACATTGCCATTTGCCATCCGAAGTCCTTCAACTGCATTGACCTGCATCTGCACCTACACGGTAAAACATTTTCTTATATTCCTCACCAGTATTTTATTCAGTAGTATTACCAGAAGTAATGTTATGAAATCGATGCATGGTTTTAAAATGGCCCTTTAGTGCTGAAATTTGAATATTTCAAACAAATATTTGCAGGCATTTACAGTTATCAGGTTTGATCAATTATAAAACGTCTCTTCAGCGCCAAAATGTGTGAATAATTCAAACATATACACGCATTTTACAGTCACCAGGTTTTTATCAAGTATTAGATCATCTCTAAACTAAGAGTTAGTTGTTGTTGAAAACTGGCCAGTTAACAATCTGTTGCCTGTTGTTAATGGTTTCAAATTCCACACAAATCACTTAACAAACTTGATGTATGAAATGTTGATTATTTAATGTAAGTTTAAAAGTGGCATATGTTTTAATGGAGAATAGTTTTAGTGTTAAATATCTACAGCAAAAACATATATTTTGATAACTTGATTTGCGGTTAGAAATTTAGGTGCGAAGATTGATACGGGTTGTAACCAAAATCAGCCATTATACCCGTCTTCTTTCTGACGTATTTTAGCCGAATATCAAAGGATGTTTAGTGTAAACACTTATTCAAAATGTTGATTACATGGAATTGACTGCCTTGAGCAATTGTATGGCTTTATTGTTTTCTTCAAATTGACAGCAAAAATGTTCTCCTGTCAGGCCTGTGGTCATAACTGTGCCACAGTATTGGCTTATGTAAGGCACATGAGAATTCATAAAAATACACCTAATTTAATTTTTAAGTGCGTTTTGCCAGATTGCAGTAGGTCTTTTTTTAAGGTTTCCAGCTTTTAGGTGTCACATTTACAGACATGGCAAATCTGTGGTTAAGCCTAGGTTGTGTCATGAAGTTGAATTGACATGTCATGTCGATTTCTGTAGGGAAAAGTGTAAGAGCTTGAAGTCATTTTATTCTCATTTGAAAATACACATCAGAGAGGGGAAAACAGTTGCTTGCCCTTATAGACATTGTGACAAAAGCTTTCGTGTTTTATCCTCGTTCACATCTCACGTGAGTAGGACACATAAAGATGGTGCTGATGAACGTCTGGTTGATTCAGTAGTGAATCCCGGCATGTCCCATGAGAGCGAACAAGAGCAGTCTGACTTGCAGATTGACCCTCCCAGTGATGCAGATTATGAGCCATCAGATGTAGTTGCAGAAACTGCTGATGAATCCCTATTCTTGAAAAATTTAGCCCTGTTTTATTTGAAATTGCAAGCAAAGTTATTGCTTCCATCCTCCGTCATTCAAACAATTATCGAAGATATTCAGGAAATACATGACATAAGCCAGTCACATTTGCTTTTCAAACTGAAAGAGAAGCTGGTTACACTTGGGGTTTCAGAAGCTGACACAAGCAATGTGATTAGTGTCCTGAAAACTGAGGATCTCTTTAGGTCCTGCAACACTCAGTCATTGCAAACTGACCAGAGAAGAAAAACTGTTTTCAAGAATAACTTCAATTATATTGAGCCAGTTCAGATCTGTCTTGGTCAGAATGAGGCAGGCAAAGAGTGTTTCGCTCAGTATATTCCCATTAAACAAACACTCCAATCTCTTTTTCATTGTGAGTCAGTGTGGGAACAATATAAACAAGTACACTCAAGTATTGGATCTAAGGATATTCTTCGGGATGTGTGGGATGGCAGAAATACTGCAGAGAATGTGTTATTTCAGACAGAGAGCTCATCATTGAGCTTAATCCTATATCAGGATGCGTTTGAAGTGGTCAATCCACTGGGATCTGGGAAGAAAAAACATAAGATACTTGCAGTGTATCTCACTCTTGCAGATTTAATGCCACATAATAGATCAAGCACTGAACACATGCAGCTTGTTCTTCTATGTAGAGAACAAGACTTAAAGTATTTTGGTCAGGACTTGGTTATGGGCTCCATGGTCAAAGACCTTAAAGATCTTGAGCTCAATGGCGTTACCCTGTCGGATGGAAACGTCTATAAGGGAACTTTGTGTGCCATGGCAGGGGACAACCTAGGCTCACATAACATAGGAGGCTTTGTTGAGAATTTTAGCAAGAGTTCACACTTCTGCAGATATTGTGAGATCACCAGAAATGAATTCAATGCAGATCCTCTTATTCGAGGAAATGAACGCACAAAACAGTCATACAGTGATCATGTTCAGACCTGTGATGGACAGTCTTCATCCAGTGGAGGTGTTAAATTCGACTCTTTATTTAATACACTCACATACTTCCATGTATGTCAGCCAGGGTTACCTCCTTGTCTTGGCCATGATCTTTTTGAGGGTATTGTATCCTCTGATCTGGCATTGTACATTAGCCACTTTGTTAAGGTGGATAAACAGTTCAGCTATCTCTTGTTGAATCGGCGAATAAATCAGTTCAAGTATCTTGGTAAGGATGCTAATGACAAACCCTGTGAGGTCAGTCCAGAGGGTGGAAAACTTGGAGGGCATGCTGTGCAAAATTGGTGTTTGCTCAGAATGTTGCCTGTCTTGATTGGAGACAAAATAGAAAATCCAGGTGACAATGAAATATGGCAGTTGGTATTACAACTTAGAGAAATTGTGGAGCTCATTTGTGCACCAGCCATTTCAACTGGTCAGATAGCCTACCTAAGAGTTATTATCGATGAATATTTGCATTGCCGAAAGCAAGCCTTTCCTAATCACCCACTGAAGCCCAAACATCATTATGTCAGTCATTATCCAGAGCTCATTGTCCAGTTTGGGCCACTTATTCGTCTATGGACTTTAAGATTCGAGAGCAAACATACATATTTTAAACAATGTTTGAGAAAATTGCGAAACTTTAAGAATCCATGCTCTACTCTTGCAGAGAGACATCAACTTCTACAGGCCTTTTTGAGTGCTGGAAAGTTCTTCCCTCCAGCTGTTTTAGTGGAAAAGGGCACACCGTTTTTCTCAGGAGATTACAATGATGACATCAGAGAGGCAGTTGCACAACATAATTTTGAGGCTGTAAACACTCTAATAGCACATGAAGTGGCTGTGAAGGGTACTAAATACAAGAAAAACATGTTTATTGTGATCAATGATGAGGATGAGGGATTGGTAATTGGAAAAATCAAAGTGATTCTCATTCACAAAGATTTAACAGTATATTTTATTGCTGAAAAATATCATGGTATGCGTTATCCTGACATGGGTGTCTATAGTTTTACACTGATGCAGAAAAGCTACAGTTGTGTTAATCAGGAGAATCTACTTGATTACTACCCCTTACCTGAGTACTCTGTCCATGGCACACCAGTGATAATTCTTCACCATTCTTTCCCTTTACTCCAGAATAATGACTAATTTGAGTGAAGAAATCAAGGGGATCATCCACAAGACCTTGCCAAATCTCTCAGAAGAGACTCAGTTACAGATAATTTCTAAACTTCAGAGTTCTGGCTTGGAGTCAAAAGAAGATCTAAGATATGTACAGAGGGAAGATATTGCTGATCTGTTACCCGTTATTCAGCTCCGAAAACTCATGGATGTGTTTAAACAAGGTAATAAATGAATAACATGCTAAAATATGGTAAGCACAGAAAACTTCAATAATTTAACCATAAACATTCTGATACTAAAAGACGTGTGTAACAACAAAACCATACCAAGTTTATTTTGTGGATTCATCACAAACATTTTTCATAAGATGCATCCTCTTATATTTGATCTCATTTGTTTGTGTTTATTATGGATCAAATCAGTACTTGATATTAGTCAATAATTTTCTATTACAGATATGCCATGTAAATGTCACTGCATTGACACTGATATGTGTTTTATTTTTTTTTATTTTGTTTGGAGACAGAGACCATCACATTGAATCTGCAAGTTATTCCACCCTCTTCACCACTGAGTAGTACTTCATCAGTTTCAGAGTCTTCATCAGGCACTCCAAGTCGTTGTAGTTCATCACATCTGCCAGCCACCGAAATATTGTCAAGACAGACAAGAAACAGTGATCCAAGCAACAGCTCCTCCACATTTCAAACAATCAAAACATGGCCAGAAACCTTCCAGGTTCCATGGGAAAAAATGCCACAGGAAATAAGATCTGCAATTGTGGATGTCAAAAGACCGAAACCAATGGAGCGACGCCAGATGGTGCGAGTACTTGTTGATGAAATGAGGAGGTATGAGGCCAACCCAACTCGCTCACAGTGTCTCTCTGTGATTCGAAATATCATCAGGCAGTACCCGAAGAGTTTTGCTGATATGGCGGCAGACGGGTCACTTTTGGGTGGAGGTTATACATCACTTTTGATTCAAGTGAAAAACCGCATCGAGAATGTGAACCGTGAGGCAAGCTTTACACGTCACAGAGCCTCTAGAAGCAGTTCCAAGAGGGGGCCAAGCGACAGTTATGGTTGTACAAGATTTCAGCCAGACCTCCCTCCAGAAGAAACTGACGAGACACTGGAGCAGAGCCGCCAAAAACTGGTGGAGATTTACAGTCAGGAAGGTGCAGGTGGAGCTGAAAGAGCAGAGGTCAAAAATCTAATGGAGCACACATTCTGTCTACAACGCCATGATATTAATGCCCTTCCACCACCTGACGTTGAAGATTTGCGAAGCAAATGGCCCTTTCTTTTCACTCAAAAGTTCATATATGCTCATTTTGAGTTGCTTACAGACATCACTGTGCTTCGTAGCTTGGAACTCAGTATGGAGGAATGTGGAACAGCCATCACACAATACTTCACACAAAAACCTACCAATCAAAATATCAAGGATGTCCTCTCTAAAAGTAAAGATGATGAGATGGCACTTCGTGTTGTTCAGCTGCTCATGGCACATTTTGGAGAGAAACTAACAGGGCTGGTCCTTTTTACAGATGTAAGTTTATGTTTTCTTTCTTCCCTGTCTTTCAAATTCTGAATGCCGTGTCTATTTATTCACAGCAGGTTTTCTGATAATTGCCTGTTTTGTTTATTTTGCTCTTTAAAAGGTTAGTTCACCCAAAAATAAAATTTCTATTAATTACCCTCATGTCGTTCCTAACCCGTAAGACGTCCATTTATCTTCGCAACACAAATTCAGATATTTTTGATTAAATCCGAGAGGTTTCTGTACCACACATAGGCAGCAATGTCATTGCACTTTTCAAGGCTCAGAAAGTTAGTAAAGACATTGTTAAAATAGTCCACGTGACATCAATGGTTCAACTACTGTTATGATATGTTAATTATAAACTAATGTTAATCCTTATAATGAGCCTGCGTTCTGACGTAGAACCTGGAAGCGCTGAACTGTGTTTACAACATCAACTGACAGGGAAGAGAAGAGATTGTTGAATAAACTCGTTATTTTTGTTTTGTTTTTGCGCACAAAAAGTATTCTTGTCGCTTCATAACATTAAAGTTGAACCACTGCAATCACGTGGACTATTTTAACAATGTCTTTACTAACTTTCTGGGCCTTGAAAAGTGCAATGACATTGCTGCCTATGTGTGGTTCAGATACCTCTTGGATTTAATCAAAATATCTTAATTTGTGTTCTGAAGATGAACAAAGGTCTTACGTGTGTGGAACGACATGAGGGTGGAATTTCATTTTTGGGTAAACTAACCCTTTAAAAACATCTTTTAAAATGTCTGTTCCCTACAGGTGTGTGCCACTGCAGCTGACATTGAGACAACCCTGACTGTACCTGCAAGTCCTCGCCTGATTCTACTTGGTATACATTTCATTGATAGACATATTGCATTGCTATTTTTCTTTGAATGTACAGATGTTTATGAAAGGTGAGATGCATGTTGCTATTACTTGAAGTTTCAGGTGGAACAGGGCAAGTCACTATTGGGCGCTGGATGATCACACTTGAGGGTCGTGTCATATCTGAAGGCATCACACCAACCTTTTTGACGGGACTTGCTGCTGTATTTGCAATCTACTATATGCTTAACCTCCAATATCAAGAAGAAGCAGCCTGTACTCTGGAATTCATTCAGAGGTGAGACTGCTTAAATTTCTTTGTCATCATTATAGCTTTTCTTGAGTTATAATTGTTGAAACCTAAACCACCAGAAACCATTACTTTGCCTAAAGGGACAGTTTGCATTTATACCAAGATGGTATTTCCTACTTATGAGTAAATACCTGTGAGTACTACCATCTTATGTTAAAAACCATCTTATGTTGCTTATTGTGGCTTGCAAAGTTTTTGTTACCTGACCCCATGTTCTGCTATTTTTTGCTCAACATTTAACCAGCTGACTAGGAGATTTCTGATCACAGGCCTGCCTTAGTTAATGTCAGGCTTGTGATCAAAAATCTCCCTTTCAGCTAGGTAACTGCTGGGCAAAAATGAGTAGCAGAACATGGGGTCAGATAACAAAAACATTGCAAGCCACAACACAACAAAAACATACAAAGAACAATACAAATGAAATACATGAGCTGCTTGATGCCTTTGTCTGATCTCACTGCATCTTGATTTTTTTTTTAAATTATGCTAGATTATTACTGCAGTGGAGCTGATTTTCAAATCACACTGCATATAAGCTTGAATAGAGGCATAATATGTGAACTGTATCCTGTGCATAGTACTACACTTGTAATTTTTAACAAGTAAATTACTTCCAAGATATAAAAAAACAGGCAGCAAAATTTGACAAAAGACCTCATGATGTCAGTACTAGTTATTAACATAATGTGCAAAACCCAAACTACCCTTTTAAGTTTACAAGGTGTTCCTTATAGTTTTTAATTCAGTCTCTGACTATTGTAATTTCAGGCGCTTCATTGGCATCAATCCCGAAAAAGGCACAAAGGCCACCCAGGGAAAGGTTACCTCGAAGAGGACAGGGGCGATTGTCCAGAAAAAATTCTCCACAGTGAATGCACATGTCTCCACACTATTGAAGAACCTAATCGACTTTCAGTGGGACTTCATATAGGTCAGTGAGCTCTCCTCTTGTTTCTGTCTGTGTTGTTTTGACAGACTGATGTTGCCACATTAAACCACAAAGTTCATTTAAAAAAGTAAAAGTGTGCTAAAACAAACAAACAAAAGCAATACAACCTTTAAAAAATGTTGCAGGAGTGTAAAGGAATGAAAATCTAAAAAATTAAATGCTATCAAATCAAATAGACCAACCAAAGTTGATTCCATTGTAGCTGAACATTTGTCCGGGTGTTAGTTATTCAGTTTCATTACCATCTATACAAAAGGTAACATCTTAGGAATAATTTTGTGCTGTAATATAAACATGGACCATTCAGTGAATCTGAACAGAAGAAATGTGTTAAAAAATAGTTGTTATGGAAGTAGCAGTGTTATGGAAAAATGAGTTGACTTGAGACATGCAGGAAGCGTTTTGTTAGTCAACACTATCAGCCACCTCCTTGTTATCTGGGTTGTACTCTACACTGACAATTCTAGAGTTATTTTGATAAAATATTTTGTTTTCTGATGTTTTACAGAGGTACCAGTTGGAATAGGAGACAACATGCAGCCAGGTCATTATGGTTAAGTGGGTGTAAAATGACAAAGTCATTCACCTTGGACTAGGACTCTTTTAAAAGGTACACATGCCTCCTCACTGAAACGTTTAAAAAAAGTGTGGAAACAACCCTGAACAAATGTTTTTACACTAAACTGTTTTTCATATTTTTCATATTATTTTGTGAATACTGTATGTTTCACTACATTTGTTGCATGTTCTTAGTAGTGCAGATCCAAAAATGTTCAAAATGTTAAATGCTAAAATGTTTAATGTGTTTAATCTCAGGTTGTCATGTTTTTAACTTATTTTGTTATGTTTGTGTCTGTTATTTATTTATATTTTTATTGCCATTGTTTTTATTTTTAAGTTTTTCTTTGTTTTTGCAAAATCTGTCTTCTCCGGGGTTTTTATTTATTTTTTGGTGTTTTGGAAATCTTGTACAACGTTTCCTGCTCTTTCAATAAAACTTTATTTTGATATATCTTTTATGTGTGTGCTTGATTTTTTTTAGATCTTCAATATAATGTATTTTAAGTAGGATGTGGTTAGCCCACAGAACAATAATGTTCTACTGTAAATCTAATTACAAAATCATTGGTTACTTTAAATTCACTCTTTACACAGGCATAAAATAACATTAGATTTAAAATAAATCTAAAAAAGATTTGAAATAAATTAAATAAGTAATGAATCTTCAATCTAATTATTTATATCCATTATTTTATGCCTTTGTACAACAAAGAATGAATTTAAAGTAACCATAATGATGTTTTAAATTGAAATAATCACAGAAATGTACTGCATTTAATTTTTTACAGGAAAAAGCTGTTAAATAATTCACAGTATGAATACTGTAAAATTACAGTAGATTGCTGGCGACTCTGCAGCCAGTATTTTACTGTAAATAAAAAAAAACAGAATTATACTGCATTTCATTTTTACGGTAATAAACTGTAAAATAATTTCACAGTATGAATACTGTAAAATTACAGTAGATTGCTGGCGACTCTGCTGCCAGCACATATACCGTTTTTTTTACGAATTTTTTTTACAGTCACGTTCGTCTCGGCACGGTTTGCGTTTCCACTTCAGTTCAGTACCGCTTTAGAATGGGCGGGATTATTCCCATGTCGTTATAGTTGCGCCGCCTCTATTGCCGTGACTCCTGAAAAACTTTTTCATTCCGCGTCACCCCATCAAGCTCTCGCTGGATCTGCTCCTCTGCTATCAATGAGAGGAACGTCTGTTCTTCCGCAACAGACAACAAAACTTTTTGGTTGTTAAAAAAAAGGTGCGCTCGTTCAAAACAGTTGCGTTCGATCCTTCGCTGGCTGTGCTGATTTAAATCTAGCGGTTCTGTTGTGTTTGTGTCGCAAGTTCAGTGACGCAGATAGTGACGATTCTTTCCGGCCAATCCGTGATCAGCAGAGTTTACACGTCACGTTTTGGTAACGGTACGGTTCACTTGGAACCCCAACCGAGGTGGTACTAAAAAAAGTACCAGGTACCAGGTACTGTACCCAGTGGAAACCCCCCCAAAAGTGAACCGTACCGAGCCGTACCGTGCCATGCAGTGGAAAAGTGCCATAAGTTCCACTGGGTAGCAAATGCTACATGCGTATTCATGAGCTTCTTAGTGCACTCTCCCCAGATTTTAGAGCTGAACTAAAGCTTAATTGTTCATCTCTGCAGATCAATTTATAGATTGCTTAGTGTGTTATGTTTGATTTATACCATGGGGTTGTCGAATGCCCTTGTCCAATTTCCTGAAACCTTATAGGGTAAAGCCAGTTCAATAAACTGGCCAATTGTTGCTACTTATGCAAATCGCATGCAAATACTGACAAGCTCGCGGGCAGTATAAATGCAGTGAGAGTGACAATTGCCTCAGAATCTTCTCCTTCACGTTGCCATCGTCAAAGATGCACCAGAAGATACTACAACTTCTTCACTGATTCCGATGGCAACTTCGGTCATATTTACGCGGGCCCCATTGACCCGCTAGTCCCACACGAGCACTGCATCGCCTGCCTGGGCCCACTCTGAGGCTATATTCTCTGAGTCCGACTGCTTACTCTGCACTGACTTGCCGGCACCTGTTTGAGGACTCGAAGGAGCACTGCCTGTGACCTTATGGGGATGGGGGCCACTGCCGCCAGGAAGCCGCTGGTGGGCCCTACCCTATCCAGACAGTGTTTGTAGGATAGATGCTGCTATCAATGATAAAAATAATAGTAATATCAGTGTATATATACAGTAGTAAAATGTAACACACACCTGTATTAATAAACAGGGTCCTAACGTTATTCATCCTCCTCTGGATGGTGCTGTGAACCCAGACACGTCGGCGTTTGGCTTTCCATTGTATTTGGAACTTTTTGACAACAGGTACAAAACAGTTATTGTAGTTATCTCCACCATGGTTGATCGCGCTGCTTTTATTCACGCGAGTGACACGAAAAACATCCCGCGAGTAATCTAGAGTGAGTGGCGTGATGCGCATATTCGCTTTGCGTCTGGTGTGAACGCACCATTAGTCACATTTTAGTCTTTCATAGTTTTAGTTGACGAAAAGTCATAGCAGTTTGTAACTTTAGTCCATTACTTTTAGTCAGACTGCGTTTTGCCAACATTTCCTTTGGTAGCTATTTTATATGTTAGACTTCAAACAAAATAGCATATATTCTTCTCTCTTTGACCCAATCAGTTAAGCTTATGAGAGATATAATTGAATCAGGATTGATTGGAAAAATTGAATACATTATGAAATTTCATTTTGGGTGAAACTATCCCTTTACAGTATTGACAAGGGAGCAATTTATATTGTTTTCATATATAAGATATTAATTTATAATTTCTGAAAGCGCGAATAGACAATAGACAACAATGAAAGAGATACAAATTAACTCATTTTTTCAGATCCAGTAGGTTTACTTAACATAATTATTTACATCATTTGTTGGTTGAACATTATACACTGATAGTTCTTAATTACGAATGCGTCCCTTTAAGAACGAAGGCTGCATGTACTCTGACACACATTCCCGTTTTCACCCACCTGTTTTCGTTCACTTAATCCATAACCGACTGTGTTTACGTGAGATACTCTACAAAATAGCCATTTGGACTGCTGTGTGTGTATTTGAGCACTGAGAACTAATCGTGCACTGTATATGAGAACTGAAGAAGTGGAGCGTGAGAGAGAGCACTTCTATCAGCGCGATTCCGCCTATCCCGACTTCACTAACTTTAAGTTAATCTACAACGAATGATGACTCCTTGGAAAAACGGGACGTCTGGTCACCTTATCCCTACCCCTTCGGGTGCTGAGGCCATTGTTTCAGATCACTAGTTCACAAGTGCTGGTGCCGGATCCTGCATTATGTTCCCTTTGCTCCTGCAGACAAAAAATGCAAGGTTCATGTTTCTGTTCCGCAAATAAAAACACAAGCACTCTCTCAAAAAGAGCTGTTTCCTCCTCATCCTATCGATACGGCATTATTTGCCCTGCCATAGGGCAGCGCAGATTTGCTGTCTGTGCCTGTTATGGCATCCCGGTGTTATCCTCCATGAGCCGTTTTCCCGTCAGCGTGTTTAGCCTCGCCGGGGCAAGGCGCCAGTATACGAACATCGCTGCCAGTGATATCGCCTGGAGAGATTCTGGCATAGGATCCTCAGGTTAATTCGACTGAAGCGACGATGCAAGGCTAGCTACGCAGTACTCGTTCCCATATCTCAGGGAACCGAGGTTACGTTAGTAACTGAGTATGTTCCCTATCGATACTTCACTTGTGCTGCGTCGCTAGACTCTTATGGGGAACCAATACAATCCCGCCATGCTATGACAGAGGAACGACTATTATGGACTGGCCTTAAGCATCTAAGGGCTCAGCGGGACCAAGTATAAGCAGGGTAAGCCCCACAGGAGGGAAGAGAGCTGAACTCGCAGAGGTCAGTCCGGCCTTGGATAATCGTTCCAAAAACTATCCTGTACAGCCTCGTCACTTAAAAAGGGCCGAGAACGTACCTGAAGTGAGGCAAAAAAGCCTGAAGGGTTGGACCTGCCTTGCAGCAGGCGCGTGCCAATTTAAGCAGAAAGGACCCAAGCCTGTAATGCCGGGATGTCCAAGTTATAGAACCTGACAAAGGTGGACGGCGAGGCTCAGCCGGCCGCACAAATGTCTGCTATGGACACACCACTAGACCATGCCCAGGAAGATGCTACTCCTCTTGTGGAGTGTGCACTTACTCCTATAGGGCAATGTAGGCCCAGGGAGGAGTATGCTAATGCAATAGCGTCAACTAACCACAGAGAAATTCACTGCTTCGTGACCAGAAGTCCTTTTGGTGCAGCCACCAAAGCATACAAAGAATTGTTCCGACTGCCTGAACGCAGCGGAACGCTCAATGTAAATTTTCAGAGCCCTGGCAGGGCAAAGAAGGTTTAACTCCTGGTCCTCTACTGAAGGAGGAAGCGCAAAGAGAGTGATAACTTGTGCTCTAAATGGGGTGTAGAGCACTCTAGGTACATAGCCTTAACCTGCCTTGGCTTCAGGACGACTTTGGAGTCGCTGGGCCCAAACTCAAGGCAGGCAGGGCTTATAGAGAGCGCCTGGAAGTCTCTTAGTTGCTTAACTGATGCTAACGTTAGTAGCAGGGTGGTTTTGGCGACAGTGTTTTTAGGTCTGCTGACTGTAGTGGCTCAAAAGGGGGCCCTCAGGACCATGGGCAGATCCCATGTAGGTACGGTAAGGGGCTGAGGCGGATTAAGCCTCCTGGATCCCTTCAGAAAGTGAACAACCAAGTTGTTCCTGCCCACTGACTGTCTGGCTATAGAAGCGTAGAAGCTGCTATAGCTGCTACATAGACCTTGAGCATGGAAGGGGAGCAGCCCTTTTCCAACAGCTCTTGGAGGAGGGACAATATCACAGATATCACAGATAAGGAACTTGAGCACTGTGCCGGCGTGAGATCGCTCAGACCTGGCTGCTTAGTTCCCTGACTCCGCTGTTTCTTTCGCCGACCTTTGCTGAGAGAGAAGAAACGAGAGAGTGGGACTGCCTTCATTGAAGAAGGTAAGAGAAGAGTAAGAGCATTTCGACTCAGTGAGAGCGCGGGTCTGCATGTGTGCTCCCCAGACAGGTGACGCTCTTCTGCTCTTCTTCGACAGCCACACTCGCAGTGCGTCATTTGCAACAACGTCGCTAAGAAAATTTGCTCTTCTAGAACTCACCGGATGGTGGCAGGGGATGTGCTGAAAGCCGCACAGATGCTGAAGACAGCTCGAGCTGGAAGCACGGAGCGAGAACAGCAGAGCAGCACAGGTCATTGAGTCAGCTTCTATGCGCTGCGAAGGCGTGTCAACGGCGAGTGTCTTCAAGTTTCGTGGATCAGCGAATTAATTAAGAAGAATTAATCTGAGGATCCTATGCCAGAATGATGCTTATATAGCCAGATGGCCCCGCCCATTCTGGTGGACTTCGTGGCCATAGGCTCGTGCAGCTCTGCTACCTCGCCATTGGTTCGTTTTCATTTCACTGCATGAACCAATGCCTGAGCAATTACACTGCGTTATTAAAAAGCCTTCAGTTATCAGATAAAAGGTGAAATGTCGATAGGGAACTACATGCTGTGTGCATGTGAGACTCTTACTTAAAACTGTGCTTTATGCTGGACAGTATTTATTTATCCTGAATTGTTCAAATCGTGGAAATCGAATACGGTTTTAATGATAATTAAAATATGAAACGGTAATACTAAACATGGGGAATTTTATGATTTATCGCCAAACATTTCATTCCATTTCATTGATGTAATAAGATCATTCACAGAGCTGATTTGGGCTACTTTTAAACTGTTGCCGGCTTGCCGCACATTGATATTTGACTGGAATGCTTATATTGAAATATTTTACACATTTTACATAATAACAATCATAAAACTGTGCTAGATGATAAGTTATGGTGGGATAGGCTACTGGTTGGGAGCCTTTGAGTTCATGTAATCTGAAAGAGGCAGATTTTGAGTTTTGATATTATAGGGATATGGCCATACTGGGAAACTTTTGGCCTATTTTTGATTGCCTTTGGACTAGTTTATGCAAAGCTGGCAACCTGTTCAACTCGCTGATTCTTCAAGGCAGTCATCTGCATGGCTTCGATGACAGTGGGTGCTGATTTTAATGGATCCACAGACTTGAAATATATGCTTATAGGAGCCACGTTCTGTTGCAACACGAGGATGAATCCGGGTACCACGGTCCAGACAAAGTGAGAGGTATGAATACTCGACTTGAAATGTCCAGCTATCAACCTGATTAATATAAGTGATTACCTTAATCTAAAGTGGCTGGTGAGAAGTGCTTGTGTTTCCTCGTGTAGCCACATGAGGACAGCAGATATTTTTTGAAAGAAACAAACTCTCCTCGGCATGCTTGATTTTTAAGAAAATTACTAAGTGACACACAGGGTTTTCAAAAAAAATAAAAATAAAAAAATTATGCTAAACTTAACACAAAAAATGAATAGCCTACCCTTATGTCATTTTAAACCCATATGACTTTCTTCTGTGGAACACAAATTGAGATTTTTAGCAGAATGTAAACACATCTCTCTTATCCATACAATGAAAGTTAAAGTAGGGTTCATTACCTGAAATGTTTTATTTATTTTTATTTCAACATTCTTAAAAATGTAATTTTTTTGTGTTTTCCACAGAAGTCATATAGGTCATACAGGATATGAGGATGAGTAAATAATGACCGAAAAGAACATTAAACAAAAACTTACTGTTGTATCATGTCTGCATCGTCAACAGTAAAATGTAATGCAGCAGCCAAATTTGGCCAGACTTGTCATTTTTATTTAATTGTGTTGCTGGATACATATCAGAGATGAAGACAAAATGACCTAGTGTGACAGAGTGCTTTCAAAAAAGCACACTACAGTACTACTTACTATTTCTGCAGTATGCAGTTTCCTGTGACAAATGATCCAAAGCAATATAAACACTTCAACATCTCTTTCTTTACCTGTTATTTGATCAGAATGGCAAATGTCAAGACATTTTGCACAAAACTGGATCAAATGTAAAAAGCTCACTGAATTATGGCATCAGCCTTTATTACAAAATAGCATACTGTATTCCATACATTGATTGCACTATGCCATAAATGTACAGTGGGTACGGAAAGTATTCAGAACCCCTTAAATTTTCACTCTTTGTTATTGCAGCCATTTGCTAAAATCATTAAGTTAATTTTTTTTTCCTCATTAATGTACACCAAGCACCCCATATTGACAGAAAAACACAGAATTGTTGACATTTTTGCAGATTTATTAAAAAAGAAAAACTGAAATATCACATGGTCCTAAGTATTCAGACCCTTTGCTCAGTATTTAGTAGAAGCACCATTTTGATCTAATACAGCCATGAGTTTTTTTTTGGGAAAGATGCAACAAGTTTTTTTACACCTGGATTTGGGGATCCTCTGCCCTTCCTCCTTCAAGATCCTCTCCATTTCTGTCAGGTTGGATGGTAAACATTGGTGGACAGCCATTTTTATGTCTCTCCAGAGATGCTCAGTTGGGTTTAAGTTAGGGCTCTGGCTGGGCCATTCAAGAAAAGTCACAGAGTTTTTGTGAAGCCACTCCTTCGTTATTTTAGCTGTGTGCTTAGGGTATTTGTCTTGTTGGAAGGTAAACCTTCGCCCAGTCTGATGTCCTGAGCACTCTGGAGAAGGTTTTTCGTCCAGGATATCCCTGTACTTTGGATTCATCTTTCCCTCGATTGCAACTAGTTGTCCTGTCCCTGCAGCTGAAAAACACGCCCACAGCATGATGCTGCCACCACCAAACTTCACTGTTGGGACTGTATTGGACATGTGATTAGCAGTGCCTGGTTTTCTCCACACATACCGCTTAAATTAAGGCCAAAAAGTTCAATCTTGGTCTCATCAGACCAGAGAATATTATTTCTCACCATCTTGGAGTCCTCCATGCGGATTTTCATGTGTCTTGCACTGAGGAGAGAGGCTTCCGTCGGGCCACTCTGCCATAAATCCCCGACTGGTGGAGGGCTGCAGTGATGGTTGACTTTTCTACAACTTTCTCCCATCTCCCGGCTGTATCTCTGGAGCTCAGCCACAGTGATCTTTTGGGTTCTTCTTTACCTCTCTCACAAATTCTCTTCTCCCCCGATAGCTCAGTTTGGCCCGACGGCCAGCTCTAGAGGGTTCTTGGTCGTCCCAAACGTCTTCCATTTATGGATTATGGAGGTCACTGTGCTCTTAGGATCCTTAAGTGCAGCAGAATTTTTTTTGTAACCTTGGCTATATCTGTGCCTTGCCACAATTCTGTCTGTGAGCTCTTCGGGCAGTTCCTTTGACCTTATGATTCTCATTTGCTCTGACATGCATGTGAGCTGTAAGGTCTTATATATACAGGTGTGTGGCTTTCCTAATCAAGACCAATCAGTATAATCAAACACAGCTGACTCAAATGAAGGTGTAGAACCATCAAGGATGATCAGAAGAAATGGACAGCACCTTGAGTTAAATATCCGTGGATTGTCACTCAAAGGGTCTGAATACTTGGACCATGTGATATTTCAGTTTTTTCTTTTTAAAATCTAGCAAAAAGGTTGCCTGCAACAATTACGTGAAATATCCTCTTTTCTGTCAATATGGGGTGGCTTTCTTGCTATGTACGCCTCCTGGTTCTGATTCTGCAAAAAAAAATTCACTTAAATGACCTTGTTCTTACGCACTTGTGCTTCCAATATTACAAAGAGTGAAAATTTTAAGGGGGTCTGAATACTTTCCGTACCCACTGTATATTATGGTGGCCAACCTTTCTAATGAGCTACTGAGAATCAGATGTTTAAATAGGGAGACCAGGGCCAGAGTTTGGAATCATTGCTTTACATCATACAAAGTTAGATGTGTTTATCACTCAATAACAGTAACTAAAGATTTAATATAATACAGAATGAGTCATTCCAGCCTGTGCCAGTAGGGGTCAGTGGGGTTTTGGGGATGTTCAGACTGCAGGAGTCACAGGGAGTGGCCCATTATCTGCACTGTCATGGTGTGGGCAAATAACTCATATCAGCCTGTACTCATCACAACAGCACTGGATGTTCTATGTTTAAGACTTTGAACTAGCACACATTACATTATGACACTTGCAGAAGGCCCAGATTTTAATATTACATTTTCAACTATACCATGTTTGGATTTTTTTTCTTTTATTAGTTTGAGTTAAATCCCCCGGATTATCCCAGATATAAAAAATAAAAAGAATTTAGTAGTTACATTTCTTGTATCTCACAATATATGCCTAGGATGCTGGAAATTGTCTGAAGTGCCTTTATGTCTTAATCAGTGAAATTAATGTTGCTGTCTTTTAGGTGTAATTGTAAACACATCTTGTTGATCATCAGGGCTGCGTTCAGCGTTTCAAAACGGTGCAAAACGTTTTTTAAACGGAAACAGTGGTGCGTTGAACACCCTGTTCTGATGACGCAAGAGTTGCAACTATGGCAGCTGAGAAGGCCATTCTTTGTGTTGTTTGAAGAATTTTCTGAGCCTGATGAAATCGGTATAAATACATGTTTAATACTGCAAAATACGCCCGATGTTACAGTCACTGCCCTTGCCCTCCAGAATAAAAGAGAACATCCCAATCAAATGAAGGGATTTGTGGAATCTGTGGTTTCTAATTATTGTGATCCAACATTTGCCTCACATTTCAGGATGAAAAGACAAACATTTCAGGTGAAGGATAATCCACTTCTTACCTCCGAGACTGTGTTATGATCTATATGACCTTATTATTTTTATTGTGAGTATTAGGCTTAAGATTATTGCTGATCACTGTTGTTGTGCTATGTTATTGTAATATTTACCATTATATAATCAGAGGGGTATAGAAAAGTTTATGAAAGTGTCACTCCACAATACAATAGCTAAATATGTATAGTATTTTTATGTTGCATTAATCAGTGTCTAGCACACCTTCCTAAGGAAAGGATATGGACCATATGGTGGTTTATATACATGTTGCTGCTGATTGGGCTGACATGTTTGACACACCCACCAAACAAGAGAAACCGTTTCCAGGAAACATGCTGTTCAAACCGGAAACCGTAGCAAAACGTTGCGCACCGGTTTGAGCTTGAACTTGCCCCAGCATTCTCATTAGCCAGGTTTCCATCCATACATTTTATTGCCAATTAAACATGATTAAATAGTGTAAAAATGGCTTATGGAAACAACAATAACATTTCCAAATTGTGCATAAAAACATGTTCACCAGAGATAAATACATTATTTATTGGTAAGACACGCAAACAACAATGGAAACAGTTTTAGCAAATACATTCCTAGATCATGTGATGCATCATGTGATTTGACCTCAAGTCATGTCAATTTGCTCAGATGATTGGCTTCTGTTACCTCTTAGAACTGTCTCCAAGACATAAAGGATTTGCCACAGATCAATACTTAACATGAACTTCGTCTGTGCTACAAACCCGATCTCACTGGAAATCAAGAGTATTTTACAAAGTGGCGATTTTGTAAAAAAAAAAAAATAAATTTCTAAAAGTAAGCATGAAGGTCCACCCCTAAACCTAACTGTAAGTGTGGCATAAGCAGACTGTACTTTTGTACATATGCATGAGATTGTATGAATTCACATGAATTAGCCACCAATTTTCCAAAATATAAACCAGTTACTGTACTATAAATTGCTATATGGGAGTGTATTGGCTACTTTCATTTAAACTTTTTTCATTCAATTTCTTTTGAACACATGGGATGAAAATGCTACTGTATTCACAAATGGTTTCATATATTCCTATTTGCCCATTTTTAATTCATTAAAATTAATTAATTTCACAACTTGGATGAAAACATAACTATTGTAGTATATGCTAGTGTTTCCCAACCCACACCAGTTGGACATTTTGGATGTTTGATTAGGAAAACATATGAAATGTTCAGTGGGAGTGGCACTCCAACACGGTGTCCAAATATGCATACTTTTCTACGATATAGTATGCAATAAACAGTATGACATCACTTGAATCATCAGTTAACTGACTTTAGCTGGAAAAATGACTCTGTTATTGGCTTCTTGCATTATTGACAAACTATTTTCCTGTTTAACACTGTAAAGCTGCTTTGACACAACCAGTATTGTATAAAGCGCTATACAAATAAAGGTGACTTGACTTAATAAGTAGCTGAAATTCATAGTATTCATAAAAAAACAGTAGGCAAAAAGTACACAGATGACCTACTTAATACTTTCACCATGATTCTGATGTGTGCATCCAATATGCCATTTACTATCCCATAATGGCACAGGAGAGTAGTTGTGAATGGCAGTAAACCGACACAACTAATGATGTATGTCAATGACAACACAATGGATATGGTATGTCTAGACATTCATACTTTATAGAATGTATGTTTTTAACAGTCACAAAGTTTGTTCTTCATCAAATGTAGTAACTAAATCAAATTAGCTACTCGGTGTGTCTTTTTAGACACAGCAGCACAAGACTAGGGTTGGGAAACACTGGAAGGCTTTAAATGGGGATGTTGATCAGCATTGGAGAATCCAACTTATAAACGGGCATTACACCATTTTAATTAGGTCTGTCATTGGCTGAGATACACAGTGGACTGCATGTGTTATACATCTGATCTTCAGAACTGACTGTTCCTGCTGTTATCTGTCAAGTGATGAAATTGGATCTGTTTGTTGAGAGTGTAGTCAGTTTCCAGTATCTACATCAGTTGCCATAATGACATAGGCATCAGTATGGTCTCATGCTGCCTTTACGTCATGTCAGAATGATTGTATTGACATGATAAGCACAATGATGTAACAGTAGGAAACTCTAGATTTTCTTGCAGCCTTTTCAAACTAACTAATACTGATCATAAGTTTTATTAGCCTGTATGCTTTGGCCAGTCTCATTTTGTGTGCCAATGACGAAAAATAGCAATAAAATTGGCCAGAAAATGCAAGTCATTTAGCAGACCAACTACATTTTTCAGGTTTCTAAGAAACGTAGGATATACAGGCAGGTCTAATTTTAAAAAGACGATTAATTAACTGCAATTGTTTACTCTGTTTGATAAAAATGGGTTTTATTTTTTCTGCGGTTGAAATTATTTTGGTCAAATTTTTAAGTATACATCATAGAACAGCATGACAAAGGACAGACATCTCAAATGTACCACATTTGACCATTTTACTGGCTTTGCTTGGCATATTGCTTCACAAAATCAGCACATATAGCATAAATTAATGTTAGTAGAGCCACAAATTCATTCTTTGTACATCTTTCGTCCACCTGCAAAACACACAATAAATTAATAAATTAATTCACAAGTGACCAAGAGTTGAACAGAAATGCTTTACAGGAAAATCCACTCAATTAATGACATTTGTCAAAGTAGTTTTTCTCATCTGCCCCTCTTTGACCCTTTAACAAACTACAGCATACATTCTACTACAGCTCACACACAAGTATTATATTCATTTACTGGTACTCTCCCATAACAATACATTACATATTTTCAGAATAGAAAAAGACATTAAGAAACCACTTTTAGCCTGTAAGTTCACTTAAACGTTAACGAACCGGTAAAGGCCAATGCCAGCGCCACTGAATGTCCCACAAAGTTTAACATCATAAAACAATGGCAGTCTTGTAAAGCACTTTTTTTTTTTTTAATAATCCACCGAACACATGAAAGGATTTGAATCTAACAAACAATCTACACAAGGTTTATTTAACAAGTCCAGACCACTTACAACCTCATATGTAAAGTTTAAACTAACTTAATACAAAATGGTTTTGGAATATGAAATGAATAAAAGGCAAATAAAACATCTCCCACAATGCTAGAAACTGAGTATTTGGAGGTCCCAGCCCGCCATAAAATACTGAGTGAAATGACAAATTCTACAGTCTTCTTTATTAAAAAGTAATAATGGGCTACTTTGATTTCGAACTGAAAATCATCGCGCCTTTTTTACCCCTGAACTTGAGCAAGCACACATTTAAATACAGTTACATTTCTAGCAATATCACCTTTACCTAAAATGATGCTAATATACTTTCTGTCAGGATCACTATCGTCAAAGATGATTGACAATTAGCATACAGTTTGGATTGGCAGTATGACTCTGTTCTGGGCAAGAACTCCCTGCGCATCCATGCAGCCTAGCATGGATGAGAGCAGGGAGAGCAGCGATACCCCTCCCCAGGGTAAACAGAACAGAACCAACATAAATGTATTGCAGATATCGTTAAAGTTCAATAATGTTATGTACACATTTTAGAACTAGTCTGATTCAAAGGAGAATCAGAAGGCTGAATCCCGACTGACAGAGGAGGAGCTGGGGATGGAGGAGGTTAATTAGCTATTGAGCAATGCGAAAACTGCTGATAATACTGAGGGACCTTATATATGAATGCTTAGGTGAGTGTCCTATTCATGTAGATGGGGATCAGCTGAGAGTCAGCTGATGCGAGCTTGACTAAAGTGACCTGACAGAACTAACGCTACGCTTGATATTCTCACGCATTTAGGCTGCTGAAAGAAATGTCATCATACTCATTTCTAAATAATTGGCACTGTTGTCCAACAAAACAGTGTTTTAATAGAACTCTCCACATCTGAATCATTGTAAACCCTATATCACAGTTTAACAGTGAAGTGTAATAGCTGTGCCCCTTCATTATGCTCCACATCCAACATTGTTCAGAAAACAGCTAGTCCAGCCCAAAAAAACATGTAAGGTGTCTATCACAAAAACAACACGCTCCGTGTAAGAGTCATTCCGCTAATCTCAATAGGCATAAAGCATGGCTGATTTACAGCTACAGCTGCTCACATTAACCAGCCAGTTTGCTGAAACTAGAAACAGTTTATATTTGGAAGCCTTTTGTTGTAATATCTTAAAATAATTCAAACTGTTCTGAGAGCAAAGTATAACATCTAAAATGCTGATAAATGTGAACAGTTTTAACTGTCTATACATCCCCCTGACAAAACTACAGTAAGGACATTAACAAACAGTATGTTTTTATTAGTATATGAATAGATCATTTAATGTTCTTTTTGAATATGTAAGTTTGCTCTAACCTATTCTGTAATGGCAGCCAGGGAAGCAATGTGTTTTAGGGAAAAATAGTCAGTATCCCTGTTCAGACTGCATGCAGAGTAAAGAATACTTTGAAGTGCATATTTGTCAAGCTAAAAGGAGAAGGTCTGTTAGTTAGTACATGCTGCTGGACTGAAAAGTCCTTAGTTCTGGAGGATCCGGAACCATTCTGAAACCTTAAAAGGAATAGTTCACCCAAAAATAAAAATTATGTCATTGTTTACTCACCCTTATATTGTCAACTTTAACCTGTAGGACTTTTTCTTATATGCAACTAAAGGCCCATTCACACCAAGAATGAGAACAATAAAGATAACAATAACAATAGTGTCCACACCAAAGCACAATAACTTTCTGTTTATTATAAGTGTGCACTGCATTTTTGTCATCTGCCACTTTAAATGCTCATGCTCTTCAAAGTTGGCTGGATTTTGATTTGCTGTCAATGTTTTATAGTTCTATAGGAGGAAAAAATATTCTGAAAGTGATCCCAACAATATTGTTCTTCTGTGCTGTTATCATTATAGTTGTGGTGTAGACTTTGGTTCACATTGTTTCTCATTCCCATTCGCATTGATTTAGTAAAACTTTGTAACACTACAATGATAAAAAGTTATCTTTATAGTTATTGTAATAGTTACCGTCCTTGGTGTGAAAGAGCCCTAAGGCTGTCAAAATATCAGAATTTCACTACACGATTATGGCGATATTATCACACTCAAAATAGTGTAGGGACGCGGAGAGACAATAGCGTACAAAAAAATAAATTGACTGTAGATCGCCACTTCCTCCAGACTGGGGTGTCTAACAAAAAAACTCCCTTATCGGCAAGCACATATTTGCTTTGTTATGACTATGGGCCGTTCACACAAAACGTGTTTTTCCATTCCGATGCGCTACTTTTCCATTGTTTTCCTATGTAAATACGTGCTAGACAGACTTGTATGACCGTTGTGCTTGTGTCTTGCATCCTTTGTAGATTTTTTAAACGCTGTGTCAAGTTAAAAGAATTTCAACTTTTACAGGCAGCGCCGCTCATCAATGTCAGTTCCAAAACAGTGGACCAATCAGAAGACCCTGGAGGCTGGAGCTTTATATTTAACTGCTATTGAATCAAGTCTCAAAAGCGCATCTTGAGACCCTCGCATTCTGCGCTGTGCTTTTTTTTTTTTTTTTTTTTAAACCAATCCTGAGCACTGTCTCGTTTTTTGTTTTTTTTTTAGATGCAAAGATGCATTCTGTGTGAACGGCCCTTAAAGGTGTAATGTATCTGGAGTAGTAACATGCATATATCATTTTTATTAATACTGGTGTATTGGCGACACCACTATGTGGAACAACAAAGGTCTTATAAAGCAGAATATCCAACCTCCTTTGAAAAAGAAAAGATCTACTTCCAATGTATGAAAAAGAGCCACTTGGACATTTTGCTAGATAACTCCTTTTGTGTTACATACAAGTAAATGATACATAATTGGAGTGAAATAACAATTTAAATTTTTGTGTGAATTGTTTTTTTTTACAGATCAAAATTTGACTTTTGTGGTTGTGTGTGAGCTTTGCATTTACAATGCATCGTATACGTGAACCATACACAGACCACCTCCTGAGATGATCTGAGTTTGATATTTTTTGAACATTTTCTACATTCCTTGACTCAAAATTGGAAAAAAAGTGACCTTCTCTCTTCCGCTGAACTAACAGACAAACTGCAATTCAAGTTGGCAGGCAGACCACCATGAATTCATAAAATCCTCTGTTTGAAGTGCTGTTCTGCCCTTATAACACTGTTAAAGGTGAGGTGTGTATTTTCTGCGCAACTAGTGCCACTAATCAGATAAAAATGTTGAATTTCAAACAGGTTTCCTGAACACACCCAATGCATGCCATTGGTCAGATAGTCCCACCCGAAACTAATGGCATTGGTCGAGCCAGTGTTGCTATGTCAGGCTGGACAGGATGCTCAAACAAACAGAGCTATGTTTTAATAGAGTCACAGCGTTTACATTTTTCAAATAAAATAAATCAAATGGATTTCTAGCATTCTCAGAATTTTATGCTGTGATGAAAGTATATTAACATTGAAAAAATTGCACACGTCACCTATAACTAGATTTAAATATTCACTGCTTATGGTTCTTCGCTCACACTCAGAGAGAGCAAGTAGCTAAAGTTTGGTTGCACTGCACTTTGAAAAGTTAAACATGTCTAACATGCATGGCAAGACAGTCTAGGAGGTTCAGTGGAGTTTTTTGTCCTAAAAAAGACCAAATGAAGTGGATCTATGGCTTTAGTTGGGGTTTCATTCGCTATTTTGTCACAGGTAAATCAGTTTATATCATGGTGTAACAGTAAAAGAGCATTTTGAGTGACAGGGAGGAACACATTCAGTGTGAACATTTGAAAATCATCAGGACTTGATGCCTTTAGCCGGCTCGCTTGACTGTCGCACATCTGTCCACTCCTGCATGGTGTTCTGAAGGGCCTGTGTCTTCTCTTTGTCCACTTGGACGTAGTCCACTTTTTCATCTGAGGTCACTGAAGAGGTGGACGGCTATAGGAAAGATAAAAAAGGTATAGATTGTGAAAAGATGTGAAGTGATGTGATCAAATATATTCAACCAAACAACTCAAAGTGCAAAGATTCACACAACATTAAATACAATTATTTTATGATTTTGTTTGTCTTGGAATACTCAAGGTGCCCATAAGGGATTCATTTTGAGCATTTGATGATGAGCTTTTCATTTGGTTGATATGAACTAAGGCTAGACGTACCTTTCTGTGTGGACCAGGGGAGCCAGGCTGAAAGTCCAGGGCCAAATAGTCCACATTACCACAATTCCTGGGCGCAGGACTGCTGGTACCACTCATCGCCGGGGAGGTAGACACTGGGTTTTGCTGCACAAATATAAACATGTTTTTTTTTTTTAGAAATAGCTGGCTGAAAAAAAAAAAATCTCAAAGAATGTTATATGTATTGAAAGGTAGTCTATTGTTGAGGAACTTGGTAACTAACTACAAGGTTGGGGTGCTATTCCCAAAGCACATTCAAGCCTTTTCATCACATTCTGAAACTCGACTTATTGCCCTCACCATTGCCACATAATTCTCCTCACTGTCTGCAGAATCAGTGCTGGTGATGCTCTGGGTTGAAATGGGCCGACAGGGCTGCGACGAGATGGAGTTCACAGGCCTGTAAAGAAAGTAACAAAAAAAAAAATCACTTAACATTTACTGCGGTGGTTACTATATAACTAGTCTCAGCCAAGACTATGGACCGTTTGCTAAAAATTGCAAAGTCAGAAGCCTAAATCCAGTTGTCTTTAAAGGGTTAGTTCACCCCAAAATGAAATTTATGTAATTAATTACATAGATTCCGAAGATGAACAAAGGTCTTGCGGGTTTGGAACGACATGAGGGTGAGTAATTAATGACAGAATTTTCATTTTTGGGTGAACTATCCCTTTAACAGTCTGCCGGGCAAAAAAGCCATGTTCACAAAGACTGACACCGAGCGCTTCACGCGAGCATGTAAATCTGGATTTTAAAAGGTTTGTGAAAGAGAACTTGTGAAGAAGGGTTAGAAACAAGAGTTTTGTTTGAGGAACTTAGTTAAAAATAAAAGTCGAAGTACCAGCATGTACTGTACTTTACCTGACAGTAACGACACTGACATTGCAGCAGACTTATTTAGCATTGTATTTGGATCACCCAAATTGCTTGTGGACACTAAAAATGGGGAGATGTGCTTATAACGTGCATCTGATTAAGCAACACACTCCAAACATCCTCTCAAACTTAATGAGAAGTATTTATAAACCTGTTGTTGAAAAAATTATAACATGATTTTACTCCACAACATCAGTCGAGTGTTTTGAAATAACTTAATTTTTTGATCTGATGTGGCTTCTTATTATGGAATGAGGCACAAAATATACTCTATACTGCAATAATTGGCTATGTCGATTAACAATGCATTATACATTTACTTTAATATTATGAAAATACCCGAGATCGCATGAAGAGTACAGATAAACCATATATTGCCGTTGGTTTATTGTCTTCATGTTTAATCAGTTCATACATTTCTTTCTTCTTTTAATTCAGTCACAGCCATAACTGGATGCCTTTGTCCATATTAGGGATCTGTGCGAGGACGCCCTCTGGTGTCCAGTATGAATGAAACAAACATTACATGAGTTTAGCACTCAGTAATGTGCACTTAGCTTGGGCATGAATAGGAAAATAATACTTCTCTCTAAAGAAATTTGATGTAAACATATGATAATCCATGTTTTTCTCCAGTCTACAGAAGTGTACAGGAGTTTTTTTTCTTCTTTTTTCTTTCCCCACAGTGGATGTATAAAGGCTCATATTTCATATTAAAGACATGGACTCCATTTTTTATTTTACATACCTCCTGATAGAAATTCCTGTCAAAGATTTGTATCATAAGAGTATCATATGATGTACAGTTATAGGTCTGTATGTTAACAAGTAACCCTGCAGTTTTCTGTAAAACAATAGTTTGCTGTAAAATTAAATTTGTATTATCATCTTAATTTTTATCTAATTATTATATTGTTATTTATTTGTTCATTTGTTTTAAAAATCAAATTTAAATCGCAAATCGCAGAAAAATTGCAATTCAATTTTTTCACAGAATCGTGCAGCCCTAGTATACGCCATTGAAATCATTATTCTTTAAAGATTTTCTTATTAATTTTAGGTAGATTAAAATTCTCAGAAGATTCTGTTTTCATGCAGACTGTTGTGGCACTATTTGCTTTAACTTTATACCAGTCTTGATGGAATGACATTGCATTATGTCAGTTTGTTATTGTAGCGACATTAACTTGTTCCTAAACATGACGTTGAAAAAAACGAACTTAGATTGGTTGCTTTACATGTCAGTCAGAGAGTCTGTCCCTGTCTAAGTGGGCGGTTCTTGACTATAGAACCCAGACCTTATGTCATCAGGCAAAGGTATGGCTGTGCAAGACTACTATATAACTGATAAAAATAAAATGTTACCACACATAATGTTTTTAATAATTATGGCCAAGCACTGAAGGTGCATGAAATTTGGCACACAGATAGAGAACAGTCTCAACATTAACCATAGCAAGTTTGGAGTCTCTAACTCAAACCCTCTAGCGCCACCAAGAGCTCAAATTCACACCCATGTTCATGCTAATACCTTTTGAACCATAAAGTTTAGACACAAAATTATTTTTTCCTCTGATTCCTTGGCTCATGCCGAGCCGAATGCATACCAAAATTCAAAATTCTACAGGTCAAGATTTTTCGCAATTTTGAATTAATCATACAACCTACTTTTTAGAACTGGTCCTAGATGGTTTGTCTGATTTTAACCAAAATTGGCTCAGATCATCTTCAGACCATACTGACAAAAAGTTCCAAAATTCAAGTTGATTAGTCAAACTGTTCAAGCATAACGAATTTGATGAAAAGCACACCAATATGGGCGTGAGGCTATATCTCCACAACACTTTAGCATATTCAAACCAAACTTGGTGTGTGTTACATTAACCATGGCCTGGGCGTACCTGCACAGTTTCGGCACATTGTCACCTAGTGATCAGGATAAATGAAAAAAATTGGTATTTTTGACAGATTTTTAGCTTGTAACTTCTGAACGGTTTGGCCAAAAATCACAAGACTTGAGACAAGATCTCTTTAGATAATTTTCCCATGTTGGCCTTTTTGAATACCCTGAAGGTACTCAAAAAGTTTTGGGGCAGCACCACTTTGTGGTAAAAAATTATAATAAAATTTTGATTAGTTTTGCCTATTGTCATGCCACTGGTTTTGATAGATTCCTCGAGTCATGCAGAGAACATCAATAAGTTATGTAATCAGCTGAACTTCCCATCTGTTATTTTGATTTTCTATGAAAACATACTTTTTCAAACTCCTCCTAGATTGTTTGTCCGATTTTCATCAAATTCGACTCAGATCATCTTCAGACCATGCAGGCAAAACGTTATGAATTTTGTGTTGATAGAGGAAACGGTTTTTATTTACCACATCAACAAATTTGATGGAATGATGCCAAAACGGCATCTGAGGCTGTATCTCTGCAAAGCTTTGACATACTGACACAAAACTTTATGTATGCTATGATCACCTCACATTGGCCACACCACATTAATTTGGTAACAGCGCCTCCTATTGGTCAAAATTGGTAAACTATTAAATCATATTACTGATGATTGAATTTATAATTTTTCAGCAAGTTTGAGTAAAATCACCTGTAGTTTTACTTTATTACTGTAATTGTGAATAATAGCACTGCAAAATTATGTTCTAAATTGGGAGACCCACTCACGTTGGTCTGATCCAAGACATGGTGATGGGGCTCTTGAAGGGAAGTTCATCAATGATGCCATTGTTCCTTAAGTCAAGAGGTGTTGGTTTTGCTGCAAACCAAGACAAACAATCATCTTGTGTAAATAAATTGTGCAGAAGAAATTTGTATAATTAATCATTCTGTTCTTCTAATCTTTATTGAATGTTCATATTTTCAACAAAGACAGAAGACTGAGAAGTTCTGTTAGTGCCACTCACACGTCCGGTTGGGTTTAAGGTTGCGGTTGATCGGTGGTGGTGTGACGTCACTGAGTCGGCCGGGCCGGAGACATAGTGATGCTGTACTGCCCTTCCTGGCTGGCAATGTTGCTGAAAATCCTGGGAAATCAAAGTGGTGAGGACCTGGGCTCATGGGAATATAATTATTTTTAGGACTGTCAGCCAGGGCGGCACTGAGAGGGGAGGAGGACGAGCCGGGATTCATGGGTACATAGTTATCCTCAGAGCCGGCACTATCGGAGCGGGTCAATGGGGCTTTAGTTCTCTGTAAAAGAAAGAAGAACAATACAGCTTACACAGTTTCCAGATCAGTGGTGGAAACCACTGTGACACACACCATTTGTTCTTGTGTAGTTTGAATAGACTTGTTATTGTCAGTTTGTGACTCTGGGAATTATGAGGTCACTGTCAGGAAATGGTGCCATTTGTGTCTTTATGACTTACTACGGACATAATTAACAGGATACTGAACTTAATCACATTATTTGATAGATGTGACTCAGTCACATTTTGTGAGTAATGCTAAAGTGATTTTAGAATAAAAACTATATATTTTAAAATTTGTAAGTCATTGCAATTAGAGTAATGGTTACACAGAAATGATTTCAATACAAAATATATATTAAAATTGTATTTAAATTTACTAGTTGGCACGGATTGTAAATAATATGGTGCGTTGCACTGATATATTGTACATTATTAGATATTTTTGCAGTGCCCTTCAACCATGTAACAGTCTCCCCCAAAACATTTTAGATGTAATATAGTTCCCCCCAAGGATGGTGCTTATGGCCCTGGTACTTTCAGATTGATATGGAAAAATATGATGTCTTAAAAGTTCAGCAGTAATCTTTTCAGTAAGGCAAACAAAAGGTACCATTTTCTTGTGAATGACCCTTAGGTGTAGATATGTAATAGAAGCTGCTTTACCAGGTATGAGCTGAAGCCATCATTTACAGACTCCACTGACTGACCAGAATTGTTGAAATAGACTGGCCTTTGGTGACTGTTGGTCTCAAAAGAGGATCCTAAAACACAGGAGATGGTATCCATGTAAAAACAAGTTCACCAAGCAAGGAGTTCAGAGAAAATGTTTACCTTAAGCCTGGGTCACAATCAAAGGAAAAGTCACAAGACACATGAGCTGTTCATTCTGTACAAATCAGACCGGATTTGTAAGTGATCCAGCTTTCATTCCTACATAAATTATATTACACTTTCACACAAAGGCATTACTTATGTGGCCATTTTCTTCACATTCCACATTGCCTCCCAGTTTACCTCTCTGGAAACATGGCTACTGAGCACAGATGTGGGAATCAGGTGAAGATGGTCAAAAGGTCACTTCCTGTTCCTGCAGACATACTAGTCTGGCCTTGCTGAGCGCAAACCACTAGGAAATCACCGAATTGTGCCTGCTGGGTTTTTTTCACTGCTTATCAGGCCGGAACAAGCCATTCTGGGGCTGCCTGCATGGCTTGAATTTCATTAGCTTCCTAGCAGAGCAGAGTAAACCTTGACCTGATTGCCTCTTGGTTTCAAATCAGATGTACACATTCAGAAATGAAACAGAACGAAAAAGAAGTAAAAAAAGAGAAGTAAAAAAAAAAACAATATTAATTGAGCTGAAAGCTTAAATTGGCCACCTGATAAGCATAGCGGGGTAAATCATTTGGTAATAACACTGATCTACAGCCTTTATGTAATGAGTTCATTAAGCTTAAGGAGCATTGGAGAAGAGGAAAGATGAGAAAAGAGACCAGATGAGAAGAGGAGAGATAAATCAAGTAGAGAGGCAAAACAAGATGAGCGAAGATGAGACTTTAAAATAAACAGGCAAAATTAGTAGAGCAAAGAGAAAGAAAAGGAGAGACAAAAGTCTCTTCTCATCTTGTTTTTTCTTGTCTCATTCTCAATTTCTCTCATTTTGTCTGTTTTAATGTATCATCTCATTATGAGATGAAAAAGTGGCGATAAGAGAAAACAAAATGAGAGACGTGATGAGAGGAGAGACGAGACGAAATGAGAGGAAAAGGAGAGATGAGAGGAAAGAATTTGAGAAAAGGAGAGATGAGAGGAGACAATGAGACAAGTTTAGAATAAAAAAAAGACAAAAATGAGAAGACAGGTGAGACGAAATGAGAGGAGAGCCCACAGGAGAAAAGACATAAGACAAGAGGAGACAAGATGTTAAAAGATGAAAAGAAAAAAAAGATGAACAAATAAACAAACAAAATGAGAGGAGATACTAGATGAAATGAGGAAAGAAGAGAGGAGAAAAGACAAAAAGAGACAGGACAAAAACAAAAAAGAAGAGAAGAGACTAAAGAGAATGAGACAAGAAGAGATGAGATTAAAATAGACCAAATGAGAGGAGAGACGAAGCGAGAGGAACGGGGTGAAAAGACAAGATGAGAAGAGATGAGACGAAAGAAGAACATTAGAGACGCAGAGACAAATTGAGATAAGATGAGAATGAGACAAGGTGAAAACAGACAAGACGGGAGGAAAGAAAAGACAAAAAAACAGGAAAGGACAAGAGGAGAAAATGCAAAATGAGAAGAGAGACCAGAGGAGAAAAGAAACAGACAAAATGAGAAAAGATACTAGACAAAACGAGGAAAGGAGAGATGAGAGGAAAGAAGATGAGAAAAGGTGTCACGAATTCGGTCCATGGACTTCCATTTATTCACCACCAGAGGTCACCCTTTCCTTTACATTGACTCTCGCACAACACAAACTGTTGCATAGCACCCCGGACTACATATCCCATCATTCATTGCACGATTTGCACACTGCACTGATTGCACTCATTGCACACAGCTGTTTCTTATCACCTCACTCACTATATAACACCCACTCAAACCACCATTCTCTGCTGAGTATTGTTTAGCCTGTACCCCTTTCCGAGTCTCCGTGTTTTCCTTATTTTGCCTTGCCTGTTTTTGCGGTTTCTGATCTTTGCCTGTTTTTCTGGATTTTTCCCTCTCGTCTCGCCCCTGTGATTCTGTCTGCCGATCGGTGACCTACGCTAGCCCTAGGACTATTCTTGTGTTTTTGCCCGCCATATACCTGTTTGCCATTGTTCAACCCTGCCTGTTATACCACGTCTCTTTAATAAAAGCTTGCAGATGGATCCACACGTCTCACGTCTCGTCAGCCTCGTTACAAAAGGAGAGATGAGAGGAGACAATGAGACAAGTTTAGAATTAAACAAAAAGACAAAAATGAGAAGACAAGTGAGACGAAATGAGAGGAGAGCCCACAGGAGAAAAGACATAAGACAAGAGGAGACAAGATGTTAAAAGATGAAAAAAAAAGATGAGAACAAACAAGAAGATACAAGACTAAAATAAACAAACAAAATGAGAGGAGATACTAGATGAAATGAGGAAAGAAGAGAGGAGAAAAGACAAAAAGAGACAGGACGGGAAAAAAAGAAGAGAAGAGACTAAAGAGAATGAGACAAGAAGAGATGAGATTAAAATAGACCAAATGAGAGGAGAGACGAAGCGAGAGGAATGGGGTGAAAAGACAAGATGAGAAGAGATGAGAAGAAAGAAGAACATTAGAGACGCAGAGACAAATTGAGACAAGATGAGAATGAGACAAGTGGAGACAAGGTGAAAACAGACAAGACGGGAGGAAAGAAAAGACAAAACAACAGGAAAGGACAAGAGGAGAAAATACAAAATGAGAAGAGAGGAGACAAAAAAAGAAGAGATGAGATGAGACAAAATAAGACAAGACAAGAATGAGATACAATAAGAGACAAGAATAAAATAAAGAGACAAAATGAGAGGAGAGACCAGAGGAGAAAAGAAAGACAAAATGAGAAAAGATACAAGACAAAACGAGGAAAGGAGATTTAATAAAACTGATGAGTGTATTACCTCTGTGAAGCTTGACGTTCTCCACCGCCGGCAGTGTGTTCCTCCTGGGGATGACGGACACTGTGGCGACCTCTCCATTTTGAGCCCCCACGGACAGCGGGCTGCCCCACTGTGTCTCTGAGCCCTGGCTGGGTTTGGGAGGTCTGGGAGGAGGCGCATTTGTGGAGTCGGCACTGGATGGCATCAGGGCATTGTGGTTCTTATCAAACGTGCGGGGGATCTGGTAGATGGAGCCAGGAATGCTAGGTAAATCATAGTTATCGAGGGCCCGCTGCTCATTGGTTTGGGGGGCTGCTAGAGTGTTATTGGGGGTTTTAAAGGTGTAGACATCTTCTGATTCAAGCTCTGACGCCCCTTCTGAGCTGTAACCCCTGGGCAGAACATAGCAAGCGTCACGCGAGTCAGTCCGCAAAGGGGGCTGCTGATGCTTGCTGGGTTTGGGAAGGCTGTAGAAACCGTGAAGCTGGGCGCCCATGCCGTTCAGACAGTGAGAGAAACCATGAGTGAGTCTCTGAACCGCCGAGTCACTGCCCACCAGAAGACTGCTGCGCGAGGCCTGCGAGAAACTGGCACTCCTTTGGGACCAAAATTATATTGGTTAGTTATTTATGATGGACATATTTATTCAGTCAAACATTCGTTTATGATCACTTATTTTCTCACAGAGCCATTATTCAAAGAAATAAACAATCTGATCTACAATAGCCAAACTATTATTAGCCTTTGCTATAAATAATACTAATCTGTCATTCAAATGCTGACACAGCAAACTATACTTATAACACTGAACTGACCACAGGTCAGATCTTTTAATATTAAGCACAATATAGTATCTGTGTCAAAATCTCATGAATTAAAAATTGAATCTAATAAAATAATGTATTTGAGGTCACATGACCTTATTATGTTTATGTGTGGCATTCAGTTATCATCTTGGGGGGTATTATCTTAAATTTACTTACAACTCATTAATCACACTAGAAATGGAAGGTGAAGTCAAATGCATCACATTGTGGGATACAGTATTGCATGAAATGTGCTCTGTATAGTGCATACAGTATTTTGGCAAATCCAATGCAGCACATTTGCATACTGTGCACAGTATTCATGCTCTATATTATTCTAGTATGCTAGCCAAGGGGGTCTTTAAAAAGGTAAACAGTGTTATTTTCGTATGCATTTACTATTATAGTTTTTATTTAATATTTTGAAGTAGCTTTTATTTCTATTTTCTGTTTTGCATACATTTTTTTAGATTTTCATTCAATATTTGTATTTTATTTCAGTTAGTGTTTTTTTATAGTTTTAATTAACAACGACAACACTGGATGTAAGTACACACAAAAACAAAACAGTATTTGTGTAATGTTAAGATTCAACCACTGAAGGCAGTGTTTCTCTGTATCTCATATAACAGACACACTGTGTCTGGCTTACAGAGAGACTTTTTTTTGGTCTGCTGTATGAATGTATTGACTGTTAGTGCATGATGGTGTATGATGGAGAGTGTTTATGACACTCTGGGTAGTGATGATATGAATATCATGGTTATTACCCCAGTAAAACTGGCAAGGCTGGTACACATAGGATAAAACATAGTTTGTTTACTTTCTGCAGGTTTTGAGTCAAATGACTTAGTTTGGGGGGGGAAGAAATAAATAGTGGGCATAGTAAACCTTTGATGGGTTTATTAGCCAGAGGCATTATAACACAATTCTGTTTCATTTGGCATTATTTCAGTAGGATTATAATCAAAGGAAGTAAATCAGGGTGAAATGACTGATGAGCACATCCTGTAAGTGAATCCTTCTGCAAACACTACAATACGTCACCGCCTGCTCCTGAATTTGTAGGAAGGTCACTTTCGCTTATGACCTAATAACATTAATATCCCTGCAAAGATGATCTCATATCCCAGTGACAGATGACAAGAATTAAAACCAATATATATCTATATTGAGGGCTTTGCTTTGCGACATTTTTTTTAACAATTAAACATTATATATAATTTCCTTACTGAAATGTGGGAAATTACCACAATTCAGAAAAAACCCATTCCCATTACTGTAATGAAACCAATCCTGTCTTAAAAACGATTTTGCTATGAAAGGCAATCCAACAATGTATACTTTACAATTTAAATAATATAAAAAATCATATTTATTGAAATATATACGTAATTTATTTAAATAAACATAATATTAATAATAAACATACAGCAGACTACTGACAGTTGAGGAATGCAGAGGGGTGTTTAGTTGTCATAAAATAATGCTGCAGTGTAAAAAATAATTTAGGATCAGTCATTTATTTATTATTTATTGATAAATTTTTGTGCATTTAATACACACTGTATTCTGTCTTTTATACGTACACCACCATCAGCTTCTGATCAGTTTCCATCAGCAACTATTTTCTGTCGTAATGGTTTATCAATATCCAGCATAATTTTCATTATATGATTTTTGATCTATGCGCGGTCCTCTACAGATCATACATCAGTACATGACAGCTCTTTAGATGAAGGATGATTCATCTCTGGATGCTGGTATCTTGAATAAAGAAGCCTCTGTTGGATCCCCGACATTCCGGCAAGTGAGTTCACATAGAGGTTTTCAAGGGCCGGTGTGAATAAATCTAGATTTAAATTCACAGAGACAGGATAGTCTGTGCATATTTTATTTGTATCCAGAATGAGGCAATGTGAACGTCATGGAGCGCTTAACATTTTCATGCAGTGTATGTTTCATTCATACTCGAAGCTGGAGTGCGTTCTCGTGCAGAATGTCTAAGATGGACTCATTAGCCCCTTTCACACAGTAATATATGTAAATTGCCGTAAAATTACCAGAACGACTTTGCTGGTAAATTCAAAAATGCACTGTTCACACAGGCAAACGAGTCAACGACATTCCGTCTTTTTACCGGTAAAGCACCATTCACACATCAATTTCAAAATACCGGTAAATTCTGTGACATCATTAACTGGAAATGACCTCTAAACGGCTGTGCCTCCCGGTGTTGTGTTTGTAAACATGGATGGTGATATGCGGTTAGTGTTATTGTTGTTGTTTTTTAATTTTTGTGTCAAATGTTCACATTCATGCAGCTGCTTTTGGCCCAGAAACAGCGTATTAGAGGACTTTAGACATTTCTTTTACTTCTGTAAACCGCATGGAGTAAATGTGTCATATGCGTCAGAATGTTATGACTGGCCTAGAGTAGACGTATTACGTCAGCGCATTTTGAACTCGTATGTGCTCATACCGGAAATCTTGTGCTACGTTCACACAGAGCACATTACCAGTAATTTACTGGTAATTTTACAACTTCTCAAACCGGTAAATTGCTAGAATGAATTTACCAGTATTTTTGAAAAGGTCTTGTTCAAACATGATCTTTTAATGGTCAATTACCACTAATTTACCAATAAAGACTATATGTGTGAAAGGGGCTATAGAAGTAATAACTAATGACGTGCCAGGAAATCCCTAATACGGACAAAGGCATCTAGCTATCACTGCATAAGCTGAATAAAAAGCAAACATTTTGACTGATGAAACGTGAAGACAATAAACACAAGATTGCAGCAATATGGTTTATGTGTGATTTGCAAGTCATCTCCAGGCAATAAATAACATATATGAATAATGCCGTGCTAATTGCCATTGTCACCTCACACAGAACACACCAAAATGATTTGATTACAGTGCCACTTGTTGGTCAAAAGTGATCGCCTTTAATCATTTACTAAGTTTGTTTAATTTTCAACCTTTTCAATTACAATCTCCAAAAATTTGCTTTTATTACTCATTGTTGCATTTGGTCAGATGCTCCATGCCATGCTTAGCTCCTCATTTTGCCTTTGGAGTGCTTGGCCCCGTCATTGCTGCTTGCAGCTATATTTGAAATAGCATTTATTACAGTATAGCAACTATTCTGCCTTATTCTGTGATAAAAATGGAAAACAAAGTGTTTGTAGTTTATTGGTTTCTTCGCCTATTAAAAGTAAGACATACGAGAAAAAGAAAACTTGTCAATAAAAAAAAAGGTATTACATTTGACATCTCTGTCCCCCTCTCTTCTGAAATGATGGCTACGCCCCTGGATGAATATGTGTGTGAGTGGAAGAGTCAGATTCATCTGCTGAGATGGTTGAGTGAGCATGACAGGAGCATCTCTGAATTTTGAGTATTTTTAACAAATATCATTATATATTTACACAACATTTAAGTATATTCAGTTGTCCTTTGGGGAATTGCACCACATGACATTTTACAACCTAAATTACCCTTGCCCACAATAAAAAGGTGAAATGATCTGATATTTTAAGAGACTTATTGACCTTGATATGAATTCTGCTTTTTGTCTACATGTTGCACCACTTGAAATAAAGTACTGAAGCTTCCAGTACTGAAGACAATATCTTGTTAGTTTTTTCAGTCTAAGCTATAAAGGATGTAATATGAGCACATCCCCAGAGATCATGGCTCTTACCGTGCACTCTCACTCTTGCGGCTCATGCACTGATGGAGGAAGAGGTAGTCCTGAGGAGCACTATTAGACAGAGAACTATGGGAGTGGCGTACAGGTATGTCGAATGTGAACAGCATTGGCTGGCTGGAGTGGGCAGGAACAGATGTTTTACGTTCACCAATCAGCGGGGCCAGAGAGCCACCCAGATCATTAGCCAAGGATCGGGAAATGTGGGTGGTTGACGATCTGTCATCTATAAGAAAAAAACAAGAAAAACAAACCTTTAGGAATTTTGAGACAACCAGTTTTGCTTTCATTTTAGTAAACTGTGCGTTACCTCATAAGTCTTTGGCAAACACTCAACATTGTCACAAAAGCAGCAGGACATTGATCATCTGAATGTGAGAAGTTGAGCATATTTGATTTATTGACCAGATTTTTCAGATCTATAAAGTTCAATTACATAAGCCACATTTCGTCCATTTTCCCGCAGTGATCAATGAAGTCAAGAAAAAAAGTCAATTGAGGGTTTTGGGCAGTAATATCCATGTGTGCATTCCTAAATTCAGTCAATATAGATGTCACATCTATCTTCAGCAGGAGTGGAAACACTGTATCTGCATTCACAGGAGACTGCAAGAATCATTATTCTAATGCTGCAAGTCAAGCCACTTGATTGGTATGTGATTTTCTACGTCATTGCAGTGCTATGTGAACATCATGGCCTTTGCTTTGGGCTGTTTCTCTGTGACATCCTTGATTTGTACTGTATGGGTTCAGCAAAGAAAAATCTCAGCACTCTGAACTTAAAATAGACCAGGCGGTGAGCCAAACCCAGGAAGTGCATATGACCCTCCTCCTACATCCACTCCAATCTGCCCCTGAGAAGGGCAGAGAGTAAGAGGGGAAGAGAAAGACACAGACAAACAAAGGAGACAGAATGAGGAGGTAGAGTGGGTGGGAAAGCAGGTCTACTGCACTTGCACTGTAGTACAGCATGCTTGCAGCAATGAGAAACAAAGCTTCTATCCGCACATCCTGGGAATTGTTGGGCACATTACACACTGAACTTTAACTATTGTGCTCAGTTCCAAAACTAAGCTTGTTGCCTACTGCATACAAAGGCAGCATTCTAACCATGAGCGATTTAGGTAGCAACTCGGCTAGTATGCATCATGCAAATATCACTTGTTGAAGTACACGAGAGACTCAACTAACACATGGTTAATTTTTTATATAAGTTGACATTATCATGCCGCTAAGCTAATTATTAAGCACAACAATACACAGCACACACAAATATTGAAATCCAAAAGTTGCTAACCATGTTGCTAAGCTAACGTGATAGACTTATAGGCTGAAAAATACATACCACAGTCAAGTCACCATTATTTCTATAGCACTTTATACATACAGAGTGTGTCAAAGCAGCTTTACAGTGATAAACATGAACATAAGAGAATCAATTTTGGAAACTCAACTATGAAGACAGATTCAGATTCTGAAGGCAATAGTGTTATTATTTAGCTCAAGTCAGTTCTGTGTTGGTTCAAATCAGATCTATACCCAGGTGAAGTTCATAGGTTTTGTCATTGGTTGTTTATGTCAAGTGATTAACCCATAGTCTTGTATTTAAGCACTTACTGTGGCTGACAACATGCATTCAGTGTGAGACTCAACACAATTAACACTGTTCTCATGCTCTCACACCTCACAACTACTTTCTTACGCAGAGAAAAAAAGCACCCTCAAACGAAAGCAAAATCATCCTCAGTTGAATCTGTAATAATAGGATATTGGCAAAACAGATTTTGTAAATGCTCCAGTATGTATTTGTGTTTGCGCTCTGGATAGCATCAAAAGTTTATATTTAAACATGTTTTTGTAGTGTTGGGCAATATAGCCAATCACATATTTACCTGTTGATTTCTTGAACACATCTGATTGACCATTCCATTCAAGTTAATCAGAATTCGCAGATTTTTTCCCCCTTTCGCACGCTCGCAAATCCAATTTTTTTTTAGCTACTAAGAGGACGAACGCATTATGCATTATGCAATGTAAATGCAGAATAAAAGATCAATAGAAAAACTTTTGAACTTTTGTATCAACATATTGCGAAATGCGGTTGCAATTATTTGTAAAAGTAACGACTTGTAAATGTTTAAATTCTCACTGTACATTTCTATTTTTGTTGTGGTGAAAAGTTATTTTTCAGCACTGCAATATTTATTTTACATAATCTTATGATAAAAACACAGTACCAGTAATCGTGACGTTGACTAGCCGATACATTGCTGACAGTTTTTCTAACTAAACCCCACCCAACCCACCATGGGAATTCTCACTCTTAAGTTGAACTCAAAAGTTGGCAGCCCTGCTGTATGTTTGCCACGTTACTTTGTTGTGTATTGAAGTACGTTATACTGTTCTATGTTTTACGTGCCAGGTCATTGTTTGATGTCTAATCAAGCTCATAGTTCATGTTGATATTTTGTTTGCCGTCTAGGATTAAGTTCATAGTTTGTTTATGTTTTTGGTCAAAACTGCACTCGGGTTCGCTACGCCATCGTCCTTGTCTGCTTCATGCCAGCAACAGTACAGTTAATGTGTTTATATTAACTATTTATGTATTGATATTTTGCGAGACAATAGAATATGAACGTTTTCCACTGAGCTTGTTGCAGTGCATTCTGGGATTATCTGCAATGCTGTCAGTTTGGCCAAAATAAGGTCTTAGAAAACAGCATAATTTGCCTACAGTTTGAGACAGCTTTAGGGTGTGATGCCTTAAAAACTGGAGTAGGCTAAGTTAAGTTTACTGGGCTTCAAAATTTAGTGAACAGACTAAGTGGAGATGTTACAAGACTTCACAGTTCTGGTAGGTCATTGGGGTTTGATTGACTACTAGGCTTGTGCATGTACGTGATAACAGGATATCAGTAACCACAGGATGGGACTGATTTGTGTCATAAATAAGGCCACATTGCTGCCTGGGGCACAGGGAGCGATGTACAGAGAGAAGATAGAGCTTCTTTTTTCCTGTCTTCTGAACAACAGAACACGACCAGGCCAGGCCACAGTGTCAGGGGTCTGCTGTAGGTCTTCAATTAGTCCATTGTTTCTCAGGAGCCCAAAGTTCCCAAGGCTACATGGAGCAACACTCTTCAAGTTGCTTCAGAGAGCTCTGTATATGCGATCAACCATGACAGTGAGCTCAGAGCACTCGGTGACCCTCCTCTGAAAGAGGGAATGAGGTGCTCAGATCGAGATGGTTTGCATCTGTCATGTAATATGGACTAATGCAATGAGGTAAAGGCATTTTAGTGCAGGGAATGGCACATGGTTGTGTTGTATTTGATTATCTTGAAGCTAATTGCAAATGGAATGACAAGTAATAAGGAGACCCAACCCATGAAATACCTATGATAGCTCAGTGACAGAATTAGGATGATTAATAGGCCTTCTATTGACTTGACCATATCAAGAAAATAAGCTAGTCATTGTTGGTTTATTGGCTTCTGTTAAAGAAACCAAAACATCAGTTGGATTTTAAAGTTGCCATGAAATGGAAGTTGCGACAGATCTTTTCTTCTGTGAACTAAATCTAAGTGAAAGAGATTTTCGAAAAAGAAAAAGAAAATGCAGGACTGGGACTTTTCCATTAGTTTTTTTTATTAGATGTAAGCAGATTTGAATGCAAACTTGTAGTTGAATGTAAGAAAATGGCAGCGTTTAATCAGACTAAATGATTGGAGAAGTCTGTCATTTTGGCCTGGTCTCATTTGTTTATACGTAGGTATTAGTATGTAACGTTTACAAGCACAAAACGTACGTTGTAAGTTTTGATTGATGCTGAAACGTACAATTTGGACGTATTACAACCATAGTAAAAAAAGATGGACTACGCACTTTCAATCTCTTCCATTGTAAAAAAGTGAAGCCACCAGTGTCCCAATATGGCGTCGACATCTTGCGCTGATTCGGGACCCGAGTCTGCACAGTAGTGAGCGAAGTGGAGCCATATCATCAAGCAGTACCACAAGTAATATAAATGACGATGCGTTGCAGCCGCAGTCTCCACTCCATGTAGGCACACATTTCTCATTCAACACACCTCACTAGAAACACGACATGTCGCAATCTGTGACGAAGCAGGTGAGCGCCAATGAGCATTCGATTTACCTACTGTAAAACTGTCGTAAAGTTTTTTGAAGCGGCAACTTTTGAATTTGTAACGAGCGCGTCAGCGCGGGTATTACTGCTTACAGTTACTGCTCAGTATGGAAATGAAGATCACTGAATAGAAGCTTGAGTTTGGCACTGTTCCTCACAGTTGTATGAATTCTGAAAATTTGGATTACAGTACACAAATAAAATTGTTTCTTTTTGAAATTATGTTGCGTTTTTTAGTGTATTTTATGGTTTTGTTGTCAGTCACAGCCTGTCGGAGAAAGCACATTTTCTGTCCAACTGCAAAGTAAATATTATGTGATAAGTAATGGTTAAATGATTGCAGAAATATTATTCATTTTAAGGTTTTAAACTGTAGTCTTATTTAACTAAGTATTCTTCAGAACGAGTTGGCAGCAGAACTCACAGAACAGAACGAAATGTTATTTCATATTAAGTAAATGAGTAAACTTCATAACGCAATTGAAAACATAATGCCACTGATATGATAACTGAATACAATAAAATAAAATGTTATGCGGGAATTTCAAATTCATAAAGATCATACTCTAATAATAATAATATGTTTATTTATATAGTGCCTTTCAAACACCCAAGGACACTTTACATAAGGTAAATAACAGATAGTATACAACATATAGATATCCAAACAGCAGACAGAGGTGAAATAATATGCAATATACAAGATAAGTTACAAAAGCATAGAAAAGAAAATTAAGGCAAGTAATTAATTAAGAAACATTGTAAATAGGTGAGTTTTGAGAGCAGTTTTAAAGGTCTGGAGTGAAGAGATAACACGGAGATCTTGTGGTAGTTTATTCCAGAGCTTGACAGCAGAAATGCAGAAAGCCCTACCACCCACACTAGATAGCCGGAATTTGGCTCCTGCAAGCAAAATTTCAGAGCTCGATCTCAAAGTATGGGCAGGGACATAGGGGAGAATTAATTCAGAAAGGTAAGAAGGTGCTAAACCATGACGGGCCTTGAAAACTAAAACAAGAATCTTAAACTGATTACGATAGGTGACAGTGAGCCAATGTAATTGCTGTAAAACTGGAGTGATGTGGGCAGATCTTTTGGTAAATGTATGAACACGAGCAGCTGAATTTTGGATAAACTGAAAGCGATTAAGGACTTTTTTGGGTAGGCCATAAAACAAGGAGTTACAGTAATCCAGATGCAACGTAATAAATGCATGAACAACAGTTTCAGCATCTTTGAAATTTAAAGATGGTCATAGGCGGACAATATTACAAAGGTGAAAAAACAGGATTTGACATGTTGATTGATGTGGGATTCAAAGCATAGACTAGAATCAAACATTATACCAAGATTGTGTGTAGTGGAAGAAGGATGGAATATAACTCCGTCAATGTTAATGGAGTAGTCAAGTTGGGAGGAGACAAGGGATTTAGGGCCAACTAACAAAAATGCATTTTTTTCAGTATTTAACTTCACAGGGGTCCTATTATGCTTTCACTTTTTGAATTTTAGTCAGTGTGTACGTTTGAGCATAAAGATCTAGAAAGTTACAAATCTCAAAGTCCACTCCAAAGGAAGATATTTAGTTTTTAAAAAATCCATTTTCAAGAACTACAGCAAACGGCTCGTTTGGACTACACCATTTGGTTTCCGGGCTTTATGATATCACAAAGCGGCTCATTAGAATTTCATTACAAAGAATTACCGCCTACAGAAATTCGAATGGTTGGGGGGTGGGGAGGGGTGAGGTTGTGGTTAGAACGCTTGGTTGAGTGAGCGCATGAGACAAGACGATGAAGAAGAAGAGCTGCTGTGCTGCAGCGTCAAATTTTTGTCATGTCTAGAACAGCGGTTCTCATTTTCAGTCCTCGCGTACCCCCGCTATGCACATTTTGTGTGTTTGTCTTATTGCTTCATACGTGTTATATTTGACTGTAAGTGCCCTGCGAAGTGGACATTACCGGATATTCCGCCATGATTCCAGTTTGAAGGGAGCGTATATGTTCCATACAAAGGGCATTTAAGTGTGCGAGACGTGAATTTAAATTGTATTTATTTACAGAGGTATATTATGTCCATAAATATTATATATAACAAAGAGAGACGTGCAAAACATGCAGAGCGGGGATGCGCGAGGACTGGGATTGAGAACCGCTGATCTAGAACAATTCTTACAAGTACAACAACGTAACTTAGCTGGGCGCCGCGGACAGACGCCTCCGTTTGCCTACACTCATAAAAAATATGTGTTCAATTTTAAGACGTGGCGCAACTCGCTCTTCTCGTCCGGTGTGCGACCGCCTGAAACGCTGTTTTTTTTTTTCACCTCCGTGCCCAAACGTCTTTGCCCAAACGAAAGCGGATGATGTCAGGAAACAGTTGCAATTTATTTTTTAACTCTGTTCCTGAGCATTATAACCCCAATTTGCTATTGTGTGCTGCGCATTTTACTGAGGACAGCTTCCACATCACAAGTGAGAAGTGCAGGATTCGCCAAAAGCTTTTGTTGAAAGACAGAGCAAGAGGCAGTACTGAAACACTGGCTAAGCTGTTCGCCAATCACAACGCACTGGGAAAGCTAACCAATCACATCACATTTTGTTTTTAGGAAGGCGGACCTTCATCAAAGCCGGAACTAATCGAGCTGTTTGTGCCAGGCTGGGGAGAAAGGTTTTTTAATAATGTAAATTATGTGAAAAATAATGCGTTTTTCGAACCACCAAGCATGAGAGCATGTTCTAGTACACCCCCAAAACAAAATCAATACTTTGTAAAAGAGCATAATAGGACCCCTTTAAGAAATTTTGGGCCATCCATACTTTGAGATCATGTAAGCAAGATGTAAAAGATGTAGGGGGGAAAACAGAATTGAGTTGTACGGTAAAATAGATTTGCGTATCATCATCGTAACTGGAGATTTAGACCATGGCGCCGGATGATCTGACCCAGAGGAAGCATGTAGATTAAGAATAGAAGTGGACCAAGGACAGATCCTTGAGGCACTCCACGAGAAAGTGACAGAATGAGATTTGGATTTATCAATGCTAATGAACTGTTGCCTGTCTGAGAGATATAAACCCTGCCACTGTAAGACAGTATCAGTAATGCCGATCTCTGACAAACGAGATAGCAGTAAAGAATGGCAAACAGTATCAAAAGCTGCACTCAGGTCTAAAAGAACCAGAAGGCTGAGGGCACCCGAATCAGAAGCAAGGAGGAGGTTGTTCACTACTCTTAGAAGGGCAGTTTCTGTACTATGGAGAGGGCGAAATCCGGACTGAAATGATTCATACTGATTATTTTTATCCAAGTGAGTCTGTAATTGTTTGGCAACCACCTTTTCTAGGACCTAAGATAGAAAAGGAAGGTTAGAAATTGGTCTGAAATTACATAGAACTGTGTTGTCAAGGCCAGGTCTTTTAAGTACAGGGGTGATCATAGCTATTTTCAATTCAAGCGGTACATAACCAATTGATAGGGAACACTTTATCATGTGGGTGATAGGTATAAGGAGAGAGGGGAGAAAGTTTTTCAGTATGTGTGTTGGGGAGAACAGAAACTAAAGTCAATGAGTGCTTCAAGTGCTTGCTTCAAGACCCTGGACACAGACATTATTAATGCCAACCGAGCAGATTAGGTCAAGGGTATAAAAATGAGAGTGTTTAGGAAAATCAATATGCTGTGAAAAATCAAAGTAATCCAATATAGCCATAAAGTCCTTAGCAGAACCACATGAATGTTAAAATCACCAAGCATAATAATATTGCGATATAGAGCACAGGCAATAGTGAGCAACTTGTGAGATCAGAGAGAAAGTTTGCATTGTGTTTAGGAGGTCTGTAGATGAGCAGTATCAAGAGTGGTGTAGGACCAGCCATTCTGAATGACAGATATTCAAAGCTAACAACAGCATGAAAATCAATGTTGTCAGTCTTATAGTTGTTCTTAATTACAGCTGCTAGGCCACCGCCTCAGCTAGTGAGACGTGGTTTAGACAGATGGCAGTATCCAGGAGGAATGTGATAAAGTTGGTGGTTCTTGCAGTATCACATTTGGTGGCAGCGATGGGATGGCTATCCGTAAGACAGCACCGAAAGGCAAAAGACCCTGAGGTGGATTACGCTCTCGTGTGAAAGCGGTTGCAGATGGGGATGCAGAGTCGATGGAGGATGAAGGGGGAGCGGAGGCATTTCCAAAGGCTTCATCTGAGTCCCACACACCACAGGTCAAGGCCGATGTGACAGGCTCGACATCTGATGAGGGATTGCTGAGCCTGATGCATCAGTTCCTTCATGCACAGGAGCAACGGGAGGAGAGGCATCTAGCAGAGCTCCGGGGACTACGGGACGTGATTCTGCAGTCTGCTAGATCTGCTGAGACTCCCAGTGATGCCGAGAGCCTGCAAATTAATCTTCATACGCCGACTGCTTCAAGAACCGCACACGTTTGCAGCATTGACCCCCCAGCAACTCAATCTCTAAGCCAGCCGAGGCCGATGAGTGAACTGCCGAGGATACCTGTCTTCCAGGTATCAGGGGAGGACATTGAGAGTTATCTTTGAAGCTTCGAACGAGGAAGAGTGGAGTTTCCGGTTGGTTCCAATGCTGACTGGGCAGGCTTTGGAGGCTTACCTGGCGATGGATGAGGAGCGAGCAGGAGTTTATGTTGACCTGAAGGAGGCGCTCTTGGAGAAATTCAACATCTTGCCAGAGACCTACCGACAGCGATTCCGGGCATCCACGATTCCTGCTGGTGAGACACCGACAGAGACTTACAACTGTCTGAGGACCCTTTACTGCCACCGGGTGAGACCTGATCTGCACACTAAGGAGGAGATCGGGGAGATCATCATCCTGGAGCAGCTGCTTCGTGTGCTTCCCTACGACAGCCGAACTTGGGTACGGGAACACAAGCCGACAACAGGACTAGCAGCAGCGAAACTGGCTCTTCAGTATGCGGGGGTCCATGCTCTCAACCACTCAAAGTTACTGTGCATAAACAAAACACTGCTGGTGTTGGGGCCTTACAAGGTCTAGCTGAAAGCATTACCAGTGTACACAAACCAAAAGCAGAGAGACAAGAACTGGTGTGTTTTTACTGTCAACAGCCAGGTCACAAAGCAACTGTGTGTTCTGTGTTAAAATAGAAGTTGACAGGATTTTGTTATGTGCCCAGAGAAGAGGACAAAGATCCCTAATCAAGTGTCAAATGTTGTATGATGTAACTGCTGATAGACATTCTTTGAACGCAATGTTGGACACTGGTAGCTCCCTGTATCTCCTAAAGCCATGCTTTGTTTCAAAGATTGACTATGCAACCACTGCAACTGTCCAGTGTGTGCATGGGGATGTAAGGCAGTACCCCAGAGCTGAGGTAGTTGTGTGCACACAAGAAAAGTAATTTCTGATGAATGTTGTTATAGCTTGTGATCTGCCTGCTGATATGATTTTAGGAAGAGACTTACCTATACTCTGCAAACTGTTACAAGCCACCATGAACTCTGAGACTCATGTCCTGCTGTTACCCGGGCTCAAGCTAGAGCAGGTCTGCAGCCGCTGCCAGACTTGCACAGTAGTCTGCTGCAGGGCGGAGAGGGGCATCGTCCAGTATGTTCTGGAGATGAGGATCCACCTGTAACGCTATCAAGAACAGGCAAGAGAGAACCTGAAAGAGGCACAGAAAGCCCAGAAAACGTGGTATGACCAGAATGCAAAACAAAGACAGCTGCAGCCGGGGCAGAAGGTACCACTACTACTTCCAACATCCACCAACAAACTGCTGGCCAAATGGCAAGGGCCATACACCATGGTGAGGAAGATGGGACCGGTGACTAATGAGATCCACCATCCAAATAAGGGGAAAGCTAAGCAGATGTATCACATCAACCTGCTCAAAGAATGGAAAGAGCCACTTGTGAGTCAAGGAATGACAATGATGGTGAGGGAAGTGACTGAGGGTGATGGATGAGCAACCAGAGCCAGAGGCCAGGGCACAGAGAGAACCAGCTGAGGTGAACTTGGAGCACCTGCAGGGTCCTAACAGAGCTCAGATGCAAAGCCTCCTGGAACAGTTCCCTGTTTTGTTCTGCCAGTGGCCGGGGAGGACAGAGTTAATCCATCACACAATCCACCTTAATGACCCAACACCATCAAGACAATGACCTTACAGAGTGCCAGAAAGGTTAGTTGAACCCTTGAAACACGAAGTGGAAATTATGTTGGAAATGGGAGTGATTGAGCCATCCAGAAGTGAGTAGAGCAGTCCTGTAGTCATTGTCCCGAAGAAAGACGGAACGCTACGTGTCTGTATAGACTTCCACAAGTTGAACGCCCAGTCACGTTTCTATGCTTACCCCATGCTGCGAATAGACGACCTGCTGGAAAGAATCGGACCGGCCCAATATATTACCTCCCTGGACACATGCAAGGGGTATTGGCAGGTGCCCCTTGACAATGACTCCAGACCGTATACAGCATTCAGGACACCTTCTGGGCTATACCATTTTACGGTCCTTTGCTTCGGCCTGCATGGGGCACCAAGTTCTACGAGGGTGTGAGGGGTGGGCAGCCGCCTACTTGGATGACGTCGTAATCTTCAGTAACTCCTGGGAGGCAGGACTCGCCCTCAATGTCAAGAAATGTGAGTGGGCAAGGCAGGAGACCAATTACCTTGGGTATCACCTGGGCAACAGCAAGCTGAGACCCCAAGTGGACAAAGTAGAAACCATCCGGTGGAGCCCAAGGCCTAGGTCGAAGAAGGAGATGAGATCCTTTCTAGGCCTGGTGGGTTGGTATAGGAGGTTCATCCCTGACTTTGCAACCATCGCTACACCGCTTACGGACTTGCTGACGAAAGCAGCAAAGAGTCCGATGGAGTGGACTGAGGACTGTGAGGCAGCGTTCAGAACTCTTAAGAAGAATATCTGCTCCAGCCCAGTCCTACAAAGCCATGACTTTCCTGGTCTAGGTAGATGCCTCAGCCACAGGAGTTGGGGCTGTCCTGGCCCAGGGTGAGGTGGGAGCATGAAAACCAGTGGTCTACATCAGCAGGAAGCTGTTGCCCAGGAAGACCAGGTACTCGACTGTGGAGAAGGAGTGTCTCGCTATCAAGTGATCCCTCGAAAGTCTAAGGTATTATCTCCTAGGAAGGGAGTTTGATCTGGAGATGGACCACCGGGCACTAACGTGGATTCAGACAATAAAGGACCACAACTCCAGAGTTATGAGGTGGTACCTAAGCCTCCAACCCTACAAATTCAAGGTGCGGCATAGACCAGGACAACAAAGCGTGGTTGCCGACTACCTGTCGCGGTACCCGGATAGTTTGCGGCCAAGAGAAGGGTGAGGTGATGTGATAAAGTAGATATCCCCGCTGGGTACAGCGCGAACACATACACACTTACCGCACCACACACACACACACGCATACTCACCACGCTGATTTCCCTTCTCCTCCGTTTGGTTGTCAGCCGAGCGGGTGCACACGCCGTCTTGACAGCCCATGGACAGTTTCACACATTACATTACCCTGTTCCAGATTCATCCCGATATACATACTACATGCATTGTCTAATTTATGTTGTGCCTTCCATGTTTGTTTAATGTTCATCACAAGTGTTTGGTGTGATCAGTCTTGCTAGTGCTGGCGCGCTGAGCTCAAAATCGGACAAAACCATTGTTGAATAGGTTAAAGACGGACAAATGTAAAAGAAAAACACAGTCATTTGTATTATTGGTTTTATTTTGTGTATATTACGTTGAAATGAGGTTTCGTGTTTATAAAATAGGGCTATTGTATATATGTACAGAGGTTACGGGAAAATTTATTGTTTTAAAAATGGTACGTCCAAAGAAGGGGCGGAGTCTGTCCTATAAAAAGGGAGGCCAGACTCACATTTATCACTTGTTAACCATGTCGAACGCGAGCATGCAACAGTAGTGCCTTGAGCAACCCCCATCAAAGTGAGTATATATATACCCTTTGTGTATATATTTTGTATATATCTTTTCCGTCTTTATTTTACAGTTTGTTGTTTCTTTGCTACTTTGTATTTTTTTGTCTTTGGTGATAACACTGTATATATTTCTTCACACCATCACTCGTGGACTTTTGTATATATCTGCGGTTCTGTAAATAAACTACACCTTGCACGAAAGTGCTATTATGGGTAGAGCCATAATTTTTACATCTTTTACGGACACTTTCTACGTCCCCAAGCGAGTTGGTGGTTCTCGCAGTATCACAAGGAGTCAACAGATTAAGTTCCATAAAGTCATTAGGTAATTGCCAGGTTTCAGTGAGCTGTAGTATGTCCAACTTTCTTTCAGCGATAAGGATTCATTTGTAAATCTGTAAAGTTGTTCATGCGTAAATTATTTACATTTTAGGTGTTATCGATACATCAGTAGGCCTATTGTACATTTAGATGGTGTAAATATGTCAGTATTGTATTGTTTTATTGTCTGTGTAAACATAGGCTAAGTAAATGTACATTTTGTACAACCATATTTTACGTAAAATACATACAAATTCTCATGAGATCACGTTGGTCATTTCATTGGAAGATGAACTGAACTATGCATTAACTGAAAATGGCAATGTAAAAACAAAACATTTAACTTGAGGAACGTTCACAATAAGATCAATAACATGCATTTAGAAAATAAAATGAATTTTCATTTCATGCAGGAATTTAATAAAAGGAACCAAATGGAAACTTTGTATCTCTATACATCTGGTTAATCTAAGTAGATTTTAACATTTAAACGTCATTATTATTTTTATTTATAATTTATTCATATAGCCATCTAGCAACCATCTAGCCCTAAAACAACATAAATTCATAAAAGGAGCAAAGTTCAGGATACATTTTAAATATTCTTCAGAAATCAAAACCCTAAAGAGCGTTTTTAGGTAACAATGCTAATATGCAGACAAGAAGCGAAAACATCCTGTTATATAATATGATACAGAATCATATTATATGATATAATCATATAATATGAACAGAAATGTCAGTATTAGATAACATATTTAGATGATTCTTTAAAAAAATAAATCAATAAAATAAACAAAAAACCTTATCTTAAGATTAAAAAGTCCACAAAATCTTAATTTGTAAATAAAATGTAATATTTAATCAATTTATCAAAATACAATATATTTAATACGTTTTCATTTTAATTTATACTTTAATTTAAGATTTGTTAAAAAAATGCACAAGCATGTTCATTAGTGATCTCCCCATCTGAACCCCACTGTAACCTATACATCACATTTAGTCTCATTGGGCAATCACAATCTAATACAATTAGTTTGTTGGCTCTCAGGAGTCCAAAATTTGTAGGCCCGGTGTGGAGAGAGGGACAAGGCAGCCTTTATCTTGATCTCATTTCCTGTCCATATTGCTTCACTACAAAAGTCATCCAAGGACAGAGGATAATGTGATATACATTGAATACAAAATTAGGTATGACCCAATGTTGACATTTCATCTGTTAGGGAAATTGGGAAAACACGTTCAGCACAGAGAGCAGAGATACTTTTAGGTTAAAAATGGAATACTGTAGGATATCGGAATGAGTTCTGTGTTCCTTCAACCCCTGACATTAGTACATAACCAAAAAATGCTTATCTTTCCAGGAGTGATATTAATAAAAGGTCTTTTGGAAGGAGTGACCGGTCTCACTTTCCTTCCAGAGTGGGTTTTTATGCCTGGCTGGTTAAAAGTGAAAAGCAATTTCAGTGAGAGACAGTACTTAAGGAAAAGTGCCTTCAGGGGTCGAGGGCAGAGTGCAGAAAATTGACTTCAGTTATGCCTTCTCCACCACCACAACCTACGGCCAGACAAGACAGTCTACTATTGTCTCCCGGGTCCCATGAACACTCAGACAACAATACGTCAAATCCAAAATGGCATGCCAGGAACCATTTGCATTCCTTAAATTGGGAGAATCCATTTTCCCTAATGAGATTGACGTCAGCCCTTAATAGCATCTCTGGTCATTTTGGGGTTACTCTTCAGCATAATGGAATGGCTTATCAGGGAACAACAATACTGGTGGTGTTACGGCCCATATGTACTTATCTATTCTGTTAGTGCCCATCATAGTAATGTCACTAATTGTATAAAGCTGCCTTCATGCTCTATCGAAATTATCGTAGGCTCAAGATGACAACATGTGACGTTCTATTTGAAGATGCTCACGTCCTCGGACTCGGAATTATGCATTTCTATGGCCCAAGCATCTCAAACTCCTAACATAGCTAGGGCTGCCACTAATACTATTTTTATTCGATTAATTCTATCGGCTAATTTTTGATTAACGGAGTAATCTAAACTGTTAATTACCCCCAAAAAATCAACAATTTTACTTAAGAACCTTTTATCAAACTATATTTTATTAAACCAAATGAAATCCAAATTTCTATGAAATCCTTTTTAAAAGCAAAAGTAAAGTGCAACCATAAGTGTATGAATCAAGTGTCCATTTCATAGTCCAAATCACTGAAATCAAAGTTCAGTATTATAGTGTAAGAATGATAACATATCCACGTGTTCTAGTCTACTAATAATAAAAATATAATCAAAAAACACTTTTTAAAGGAGTATGTACCAGATATTAGGCGACAAACGTAAGTGCAGTATGCTAAAAAAAAAAAAAAAACAAATCAAATAATTAATTGGAGAGCTTGATTATTAAAATTTAATGAACGAGATTCAAATTGGATCAAGAAAATTATGGAAAACTGAATTGGTAGAGATAAACTAAGAAAAATAATCAATTAATTGGAGATGCTTTTGATTAATACAATTTAATTTAACCATTAAAACAGAGTCCAGAAAAATAAAAATGGAAAAAACGGGATTTGGAAAAAAATAAAACGGATTTCATAGTGCCCTATAATTATAATTAATGTTTTTGTGGTAATAAAAATAGATGTAAGTGAACAATAGCCTTTAAAATTAATTAAAATACATATATAATAGCAATGATGAAAAAACAATTGGTTCAAACAGAATTTCAAAAGCAAGTAATCATATGGTTTTAGTGAACAAAATGGTTAAAAGCAATAGGCTATCGGATTATAAACATATAGAGCTAATGTACATTATGTACTTATTATTAAGTACAAGTCAAGCACAACTGACAGTACTAATGTTGATTACCTTATTTTTTATTTTATTTTATTTAGCAAAAATCTAGGTTACGGTGAGGCATTACATTGGAAGTGAATGGGGCCAGTTCAAAAATATAAAAATACTCAACACCCCCCAGCAAATTCTAAACATAGGCACAATTAGTGTTATGGTAAGTAAAAATATAAAAATTTTTTGTAATAAAAATAAAAACTGAAATAAAAATAAAATATAAAATTAGGAGGAAAAAAAAACAAACCACACTCCAAGCCAAAATGTAATTTTTAAAGTGAAGTACTGAACTTACTAAAAGCTAAAAACAAAAAAGAATAAAAATAAAAAAATTAAAGAAACAGAAAAACATAAAAAACTAATAGTAAACTATAAAAACTTATTATATTAATTCAACTAGTAATAAATACCTACACACAGCATAGAAATAAACTAAAATAGCAATGACCCAAGATGATAACACTGTGATTTTAGTGTGTAAAAACGTCTTCATAACCATTTTCGCTGCAGAAAGTTAATTTCAATTACATCTAGTTGTCATGACAAACACGACACATAAACTAAAACAGCTTCAATTATACACCAGTTTAACAGAAAAGTTTTCAAGTTTAACGGTTCCCATTTCTCAAAAATCGTCCCCATTCACTTCCATTGTAAGTGCTCACCGTAACCTCAAATTCTTGCATTTCCTTAAAGGGCTCATGAACTGAGATACATACAAGAGGACATTGTACTATAAAAACATCCTGTAAGTTTCAGAACTCAAAACTTTCTCATTAGTCTAAAAACAGTTTATATTGAAGCCAATCTGCCAAAAACGACAGGTTGTGGAATGTGCAACTTTATGACGTAATAGTTTGACTAAACACCGTCTCTGCAGAAGAAGATCAACGCCTGCTTCAACATCACTGCCTGTTTATGCCGACGCCCACCGATTCGCGCATGTAGTGTAAATAACGAGAGAGGTAAATGCAGGTCTACGCAGAAACCAAATGATAAAGACGGATCCGAACACAAGATGTTGTGCAGTGCCAAGTTATAGAAAAACTGAGTCTTTGCATTGCCTTCCTTCTGATCGTAACATTAGGAAAGAGTGGGTGAACTTTATTTTTAATGAAGTTCCAGACCGCATCAGTAAGAACTTGGTTCTTTGTTCACTTCATTTTACACAGATTCCTTTACAAACAAGGCACAATTCGATGCAGGATTTTCAGAAAAATTGAAGAGATGCTGTAAGACTATATTGGATCTGACAGTAATGTCACACCACACAAGTGTGAATAACTGTGTTTATTACGTGGTCACTAGTGTTTTGTCTGTTATTGCAGATTGTTCGATATGTACCGAGTATTTATGCATTTTTTACCTAAATCACAGCAGCGTCCATCTATGAAGGATGTAGGCTGTCAAACATAAACAACTGTTAGCCAATCATAGCAATGGGCGTTTACTTCCGAGTCTACAATATGCCATACCTATTCAAATGGAGCGTTCTGATGAGGGGGTCAAAACAGGACAGAAAGTAGCCTATTACTTCTAAATTATGATGATTGTTGATGTAAAAATCTTGATGACATTATAAGTGGGCCTCAAGAGGCAGTACAACGTAAAAACAAAGGCAATCCAAGAAGCATGGAAAGGGGGCATATGATGTTGCTAAAAAAGAACATTATTTTGTGTAGTTGGTTCAATGAAACGTGTTTATGCGGTTTAAGGTTAAAAAAAACTTATTTTCCACATACTGCCGTTTTTTTTGTACATTATTGTTTCTCCTCTATGCCCGCCTTCTGAAACGCGTTGATTTTTACAAAGCTCAGCGGTCTGAAAAGTGAGGTGTGCTCTGACTGGCCAGCTATCAAGTGCGTTGTGATTAGCCGAATACCTCAAACGTGTGACGAAAATGTAACGCCCCTCACCATACTGTTGATGCCTTGTCCCGGCCGGAGCGACGAGACAAAAAAAATAATTAAAACCCATTATAAACAAGGCATATGTTGCATCCAGTGGAGACATAATTACAGATTATAATGACATACTGTCTTTTTACGCGTTGCGTTGCAGCGCGCCGCGTAAACATAAAACCATGTAAAACCATTTGTGATCAGAGAAATGACAAACAACAAGCGCTACTCTACACTGCTTAAAACTCGCGTTTGAATCATCAGTGGCAAATAATTTAAATGAAAACGTACTTCTGTGAGTCAGAACAGCCGGCACTGAAGTCTACTATCCCAGGATCAGGAAACAGTCCTCCATAAAATGCGTTGCCACATGACTATTTATGTGAAATTGAACGTCTGGAAACCGTGTTGTGAAATGCAACGTAAACCACTGAGGTTAGTCATGTCTTATGTTGGAAGGTCCAAAACTAGATTTTGTTCGCTTTCCGCAACAGAACAGCGGGGGTCTTTACAATCATGGCAGCGGCTGGTGGTGGTTTTGGACAGCAACAATAAAGTTACGGCTTCTTTCTTTGCGTGAAAATTTGGGTGCGAGTTATGAAAAATCTTCCACACGTGACTTAAAATGTGGGGGCGTGTTTGAACGAGGCGTTTCAGGAGGGCGTGGATCAGTCTTAACTTTTATAAAGTATATCTCTTTGGGTTTTAGACTTTAGTCTTTGCAACTTTAGGGATCTTATCTATTCACGAACAGCTTGTAACACTCCAAAGAGAAAGGACAACTTGAAATAGCATCATATGACCCCTTTAAAGAAAACAAGGGAACAGTCATATTTGTAGACCAGAATATCATAGCAACCACCTAGCAACACAATACACTTTCACACAGGCTATCACACTTTTTAAAATAAATGAACTAATTACACATATGCCCTCAATCCAAATGAAAACCATCTTCAACTAGTTTAATTGGTAACATTTATGGTCATTAACTGGTCCAACTGGGTCCAGATGGTTGAACAGCAGGACTACCATATGGTGAGGCTGGGGTCGAGCATGGTCAAGCTGAGTAGGACTGGTAAACCACTTTGGACAAACAACAATCAGCTACCGTTTGCCAAAAATAAAAACACCTAATGCTAATATGCCTTTTGTTTTTCATCAGGATTTTGCTAATTTCTTCATGGGGCACATAGAGAAGCTTTAAGAGAAATATCCACAATTTCAAACAAATGCTGCAACAGGAATCTACAGAAAGAGGAAAAACTAGGTAGACAAACTGAGAGAGAGGTCAATATGAGCATCATGTTCCAGTATTAGCCCCTTGATCACATTGCCCTCAACCCTTTCTCATGCAGTCCCTGCATCATGTGATCGCTGCCTCTGACTACACAGCAACATCAATTAGATTCAGTAGCTTTGAGTGATCAATTGGCGGGACAGCCGTGCTTTGCCAGGCCCCATAAATCATCTGGTTTGAGGTGATTTCATTCCTACAAGAGCTGCAGCCTCCAGTGTGTGCTGCATTTCCTGCAGATGTTTCTGCAGTAGCAAGTACAGTACAGTAAAGCTAAGAGATAAACAGAGGTCAGAAGAGAGCCAAAGTCAAGTTCACTGCAGACAGACAGTGTTTCATTCAGTGCACAGTGTGCGGGTTTTACATACAGAAGCTTGCATTTTATTCACAGAACGCACGGTCCTATTTATAAATGAACACAATTAATAATCTATACTATATTTTTGCTTTATAATTTAATTCATAAATGTGATAATGCCCCCTCCATGCAATACATATAGTATATCATATCATAATATAATAATCTTTTCTTTTCTTTTTTAACACATTTAAACAGCTTTCTGGTAGTGAGTGCCATAGCTACCAACTCTCACACTTTATTGATGTTTCATTATGTTTTGCTATTATTATTATTATGAAAAAAAAGTAATGCATGCAACAATGCCATATGCAACTTTACCACAGATGGAATGCTTTATTTTAATTTTTTAATTACATATACTCATTATACTCGCAGGTTTTTTTTTCCCCAATTGTATTTCTTGGGACATCTGTTCTTGTTCAGGAATGAATGTTTCTTGTGTATTATTGCATTTTTAATTTTTTTTATTGCTTTTTTATGTACAGCAAAATAAAAAAAAGGACTTAAACATATGAATTCAGTAAATAATTCAATAAATAAATAAAAATCAATCTCAAAAGAGCATAATATAATTACAGCAATAAATTAATTACTATGAACTTAATCTTTTTTTAAAAAAGCAAAATTTTAATTACAGCAAGCAATAACAAACAAACAAAATAAATAAATATTTAAAAAATTAAAGAATAATCTTTAAAACAATAAGGTTAACACTTTAGTTTAGGGATCAGTTCTCACTATTAACTAGTTGCTTATTAGCATGCATGTTACAAGCATATTGGCTGTTTATTAGTACTTATAAAGCACATATTAATGGCAGATTTTGCATGACCATATTTTAGATCCCTTTATCTAACCTCATTGGCTTTAAGCTGAACCAAGCAATAATGCAGTATTTTCAATGTCTCATGGGCTGGGTCTTGATGATTTCATTGTGTTTTCAGCACTATGCAGTACATCCTAGCAACACTATGTTACAGACAACATGAGCTATAGTACATTCTTGAAGCCGGGAACTGGAAATTGGAAGCAGTCGTGTCGAGGGAACAGTAATTTGACAAGAACTTTAGTCTACAATATACTCTATCATCCCTAAAGTATAATCTCGAGTGGGAGAGTTTTGCCTGTTTTGCCATCTTCATGCCTTGCATAGCATCTTCAAATAGAAAAACAGACTCTTTTTTTATTGTAACATATGAGTTCTACAATAACAAGCCTACAATGCTAGCTGAATACTGAGCATGATTGCTGCAAGTAAGCTTTCGAGCAGATGTTACAGCCTAATGGGACCAGCGTCATCAGAAGAGATGTATTTGTTTTCAGTTGTCATTGTCTGAACAAGTTCTCTTTCATTTCATTTTGTCTGGTCGGGAATCACAAAGGCTTTGTGCTGAGGTGGCAACCTTGGACAGATTTCATTTGAGTTCTCTTTGACGTTTTGGTTTCGCCTGCAAAACGGCCAAGGGGTAATCAATCAACAAAATAAAGGAAATGAAAAAAAAGTACCAAACGTTAGGAAATGAATCCAATGCAAGGCAAGACAAGACTATTGAGACGCTTGGCAGCTAAAAAAGGCAACTGTTTATGCGAGAGTATCAACACCGAGAGAAGTCCTATGCCACACACAGTGTGTTTTGACTGAACATAAGCTCATGAATGAAAAGGTAAACAGTATAAAACGTGAGAGCTGATTCTGACATGAAGTGTCTTTAGAGGAAACAGCGTATAGTGTCGAGAAATAACTTTCTCAGTGTGTACTTGATTACTGTGGGTTGCTTAGTCTCATCTGCTGACATTACCCTCAGCTAGATAACTGTAAAGGTTGAGGTTTAGAAAATGGAAATTTCTCTTTTCTTCTATCTGCAGCTACTAAATATTTGGTTTACAGTTTGAATAAAGAACTGAAAAGGTAAATTTACACATTTGGCAGACGCTTTTATACAAAGCAACTTACATTGCTTTCAAGATACACATTTACTTTTTTATCAGTTCTGGTTTTCAGATAAATTACAGATATATTGTGTGCAGATTATAATACATGTATATTATACAGAGATTATATATACATGTATATTATACAGAGATTATAATATATATATATATTGATATATAATATAATATATATATATATATATATATATAATATATATAAATATATAAGATAACATAACATTACACACACACACACACACACACACGTATGCATATATATTGTATAGATATTGAATGTATTGGTTTTCTATATCATTTATTATAAATATGTATAAAATAACTGATATATAATCTGAATGCTTATGTAGAAGAATTATAAATGATAATAGAGAACATGCTCTGACCTCTGTTTCTTGCTCCCATTACAAAAATTAATAAACCATTTAAAATTAAATGAAATGAAATAGATTTGAATTAATCTTTTATTTTACAATTTTCATGTATTGGATATTTATTTGACAACTTTTATTAGATAGAGAGAGTGTAGCTGAGACTTGACATTATCGGGGAGAGAGTGGGGGAATGGGATCAGGACACAACACAGCTGGGATCGAACCTGAATCTCTCACATGAGCACCATAGATCATGTGTCTGAATCATGTTCACTATACAGCTAGGCCACTTCCTTTAACTTATATGCATATAAGTTATATGCAGTCACATATAAGCAGTCACCTGTTAATGAACTGTTATGTCTCATTCACAGGGAAGGGAATAGCTGGAATTTTGTGCTTGGTGATGTAAATGTCGCTATGATTGAAAGAGGCTCTCTGCTCCTTCCATTTTCATTTTGACTCACTTTTCATCCACTCCTGGTAGCCAAGAACGATTTACATAAAGATCTACGAGCACACCACGAACAGAGCAAAATTGATGTGAATAAATTGATGAAAATAAATGTGATAACTGTGCTATTTCTGAATGGATGATCTCATCGGGCATTAACGGCCAAGGGCAAAATCACTGAGAATGTGGACTCTACTCAAGTCTCTACGACTTTACAAAGTTCAGTGAAGTAAACACATTCTAAAAATGTCACAATGGCTGCGTCTGAAATTGCATATCCTCAGAGTAGGTGTTTATTTTGAATAAGTAAATCATTTGTATCTGTTAACAAAACACATTCTATATAGTACGAATCTGGAAGTACTACATTCGTCATGATGTCATTGTCATGTGACCTACCATAATCAATTGTGCCGCTTTACAACTCCCCTTCTGTGGCCTCATGGGATAGTAAAGTGTCCATTAGATGCACACTTCAGAATATCAACAGTTGTAGTAGGTCCAGGTACTTTTCATTTAATGTTTTATGAATGCTCAGAATTTGGACATGCAGCTCATTTCAAATACTGTTTATCGCCTATACTATATAATAGGGAAGTATGCAGCCATTGACTTAATGACTTAATTTCATTAAAAACTGCTTCCTGTTTGACTTCCTAAGTACGGTGAGTTTTCAACTCTTGCTTTCAGGCTAATAAAATTGTGACTTAGAGAACACATTGGGCCAGATTTACAAATTGTTTGCGCTGTCTTTTGGCATTAAAATAATACTGTCAGGAGTTACTAAAGACGCGCAGTGAAGAATTAGCGCTGAAAAGGCGTGGACAGTTATTTTATGCATTTGTAGGAGTTTCCCTTTCAGACCCAAAATTTATGGGAGGAGAGCATTGAAATTTACTAACGTTTATTTGCGCCATTATTTAACGCTCCAAAAAACACGTCTTAAAGCAGATGCTAATTTGTGTTGCTCCTAGTAGATTGTGTTGGTCATTATGGAAATGATCTGGCTGCTTCTGTGTTCTTTAATTTGTGCATTGTCAATAAATCATTCGCAGAAATTTCCACTCCCATTAGCATTTTTTTTGGAATTGCGCTCTCACGCTAATTTGCCCTGTTTAGTAAATCTGGCCCATTGTGTATTATAACATGGCCAAGCTTTGTATGCTGTAGAGGTCTGTAAGCATAAGGATAAAAGGTAAAGTGTGTTTCCGGACTTATTACTTTTTCCTACCCTGTCTTAATATGCAGAATAAGCTGTAAGTAGATTGATTTATGAATCAAGCTCATCTAAGACCCCAAAGTGGTGACCAGTGAAATCCATTGATTTTTTTTTCCCAAATGGCGTTTTTTTTATAAATATAACTGGATTCCTTTTTTTTTCTGGATTGTTTTAATGGTTAAATTAAATTTTAATCATCATAAAACATGTCTAATTAATAAAAATCATGAAACGTATATAATTTAACAACAATTTATTTAAGTTTAACAAAAAAGGGCCCTGTTTTTTAAAATGTAGTTTTGTTTTGTTTTTGGTAAATAAAGTGCATCACAATAGATCTCTAAAGTTAAAAAGAAAAAAAATGTGTGATATTCCTTAAAATTATATTTCAATAAATTGTATTATTATTACTTTGAGAAGTACATTATACTGTACAATATTAATACATTTCTGTCACAATTTCTTCAAGTTAATCCAAACTTTTATTTTTGATGGCTTGTCATGAAGACGTTTGAGTTTCTGTGAGTATATTATGAGGATAGTTTTATTAAACGTTTTATTAAAGTGCTGGTGAAGTGACTCTCAGAGCAGCTCTGGAGAAGAAATTCATGTGTTCACTTCTAGACAGCAGACTTCATTTTTAAATAGCAGTCTTTTTCCACTTTCATATTCACAGACAATAATCCACATTGTAAATTAATTAACTGTAAATTCCACCTTTACGGATTCTGGATTCTGAGATTCTGACATACTACCAAAGTGATTCCACTGGCTAAAGGAATGATTTTACTCATTAAATGTTCTTTCGGCCAAATTAAAACACTTTGGGGTCCTAGGCAGTCTTGTTCTGATAAGCTTGAAGAAGACCCAATACTATACTAAACTACAACAACAACAAAAAAAACTTTACAATTAAACCTATACATTTTTTTTAGCAAAATCAAAATTAGGCATGAAAACCTGACCCAAACCTGGGCTGCATTTCCCAAAAGCATCGTAAACCTAAGTAGATCATAGAACCATTGCCACCAATGGTCTCTTTTGAGAAACGCAGCCCTGGCCCAAAATCCAAGAGGTTGCCGGGTCCCATCGGGCTCAGATCGGGTAACAGACTTCAAGTATGCTGCTATGGCGATGAGCATGGAGATTCTGGGATGCTGAGCAGCAGAGCACTGAGTGGAACCAGCAATCTGACCCCAAAGCAGCATGGCGTCTCATTATTTCGACAAAAATCGATACGATTGAAGGGCATTTTGTGTGTGTAATTGGGAGGGGCCGTTCTCATGCTGCACTGGGCTGGGTTGCCCTTGTCTAACCTTGGTGTTTGTCCCAGGAGCAGCTTGCCATCCCATCCCATCCCCATGCACCCCAGCCAAAACCTGACAGACAGATCAGAGCATCGATAACAGCCTGCTGCTGTCGCACCATCCCCCAGTGGAGCAAACACACACACACACACACAATCAAAGTTCCGTCCTACTGAAAGGACCTGTAGTCTCCGCCATGCATAATCACAAACATAAAATACATCTGAAACCATATGTCAACAAACATGCTAAAAAGTAGTATCTTATACCTGAAATCTTATATTGTGGTAGGCATAATTGAGGTGTCATGCGTAACAGTATCTTTCTTCAATAGTTATTTTTAATTTATTTATATTTATTATTATATAAATGTAAATTATAATGTTTCTATAGATAGTCATAATATGAAATCAACTCACACACACACACACACACACACCACAAAACACACACACACACACACACACACACCAATTAGTATAATCCAACCTTGATATCCTGTGGGTAAGTGTGATCTAAAAACTAGTAACTTGCCAGAAACTTTTTATCAGTGCTTTATTTTAAACTGTTAAATTTTCATTTAGTTATGTATAATTTTGTATATGCTTTTGCTAGTTGTTTTTAGTGTTTTGCCAATTCTATAACTCATTGAATTAATTTTTGCTTTAGGTTTAGTAATTTTAACACTTCAAGATTTTTTTGTTTAAGTTTCAGGTTTAAAGTTTTTTTTGTGTCTTTTAATAAATAAATTATTTATTTCTTTAAACAACACCCTTTAAAATGTCAAGACTGGTAAAAAAAAAAAAAAAAAAAAAAGCCCATACAAGAAAACTAATGGGGTACAATGTTTTTGCCCCACTGACTTTCATTATATAGACAAAAAGAGAAACATTCTTCAAAATATCTTTTTAGGTAAAAGATAAATAAATAAATAAATCATGCAGGTTTAGAACGTCATGAGGGTAAATGATGACAGAGTTTTAATTTTTGGGTGAACCATCCTTTTAAAAATCTTACCCCACTCTCCTCAACTGTCATACCTCCCAGCCCTATTAACAAGCATGCTTGTTTGGACACACATGAACAAAGATACATACTATTCTTTGCGTCAGCACAGAGAGGGCATGATTTGTGCTACATTACTCAAACAAGCTCTTCAGTAAACACTTACTGAGAAAATGAAACCTGGAGGCAGACCGATATGAGTCACGTCAGACTTAGGAGCTGAATCATTGTTTTGACTACAGTATGCAAAGTCACAGCACGGCAGTCCTCAACTTCAACCAGCAATGTCTGTTTAAAATCTGCAGACAAAATAACTTACTAGCCTACTCATCACGGGAATCCCCAAAGCTTCCCAATGGACAGGGTTTGAAATGATACTGTTTTTCTTTTTTTCTTTAATTTGATGCCAGCTAAATATGAATAAAGGGGGGAAAAGGAATTTTGTGTGTTTATTCACCATGTCGGGCAGACTTTTTACGCCCAAAACTATCAGATAGTTTTGTTTATGTTCAAGTTGTGATAAAACGCAATATGGACAGACATAACAGCACTTTAAACTACTGACAAAAGACACATTTATGAAACGAAAAAAGTCAAACAAAGTTGTGCAATACCTATCAGTATCAATAATCTGTAAGGTCTACAACCATGTAGCATTAAAGTTAACATAAACTGACGTTCATAACTCAGTGTACACTGTATAACTGCAATCTGATGTGTTTCTGAGTGAAACAGGATATTCAACGGAAAGAAATGTAGGAAGGGGCTAAATTTTATGCATTGAGTTAATTAGAGTTAATTAGATTGTGAAGTGGTAGTTGCATACCAGAACAAAGCCAGATGGTTGAAAAATTGGAGAGAAAAAATATTTTGGTCAAGTACACTTTTGTTTAACTATAAGCCATCATTTTTCAGACATAAAAAGCACAAGCTTCACAATGCCTCTTGTGAATGCACAAACAGTTGGCTGGAAGCGATGGTTTATACTTAAAAAATAATACAATTTTACTATTTCTCTTACATCTATTTTTTCGCTTCAGAAGACGCTGACTCATGCATTGGTTTATGGATTATCGTCACAATGGCACAATCAACATTTTAACACTTGCAGACTCACAGAAATTGATTATTTATATAAAAAAATCTTTGTTTGAGTTCATCTGAACAAGGTCGAATCAATGATGCCAGCCTTAAAAAGAGCTAAAAAGCCCTCCAAGGTCTGCTGCACCACCTACACCATTCATAGTTCAACAAACACTGAGTCGATGAGACTGTTCAAAGATCTCCCGTTGTTCAGCTACTACAGAGGCCACAACCTCAGAAATCAGTTGGGACACTTATCAAAGAGCACGCTGGACCCCTCAGCTAACTTTTTCCCATGTGAATCTCAAAAATGACTTCAGAATGGATTCATTTCAGAGTAACACTAGATACAGGAGATAAAACAAGGAGCCCATTAGCTGCTCATTAGCGACTGTTATTTATTTATGTCCTTGTGGCCTCCAATAGAGTGCTGCAGTGATGACGTGTTTTTGTAAGCCAACTCAGAAGTTAGCATTTGTTCCCTCAACACAGACCCAATAGAGGATTTTTCTAGAGCTGTCCTCGACTAAGGATTTTTCTGGTTGACTAGTAGTCGTTCATTTTAAGCATTAGTCAACTAATCGCACATTTATAAATAAACCATTTAAATCATAATAATGAGCCTTTAATTGCTTACATAGCCTAATAAGCGCTCAAGCACACACATAAAGCTTGCCACAGCACACCGGCAGAAGTAATGATTATGAATGTGTCAGAAAAACAGTAAGGAGACTGCATTGACATTATAATAATTTGATAAACTAGTGCTTTCTTTGTTCTCGGTTTAAGAGATGAAGTCGGTGACACTGACCGTGCGTTCACACCGCGCGGCCGGAGGGAGAGCGTCAAAAATCGCTCTGGCTGCCCTGCCAACAACGCTGTAGAAAGATTTGTGTATGCTCTGACGTAGATCGAATGCTTGTCTTGTACTTAAAGGGGCTGCAAAGCAAACAACTTGTTGATCTTGTGCAGACTGACCATACGTACACTATAAAAAATTTACCGTGAATTTAAGGTACAAGACTGTAAAAATCTGTACAGCTAAAAACCTGTGAAATTGGTTAACGGTAAATTCCCCCAACTATATACGGTTGGAAAAACTGATTGAACTTACATGTATTGGACATAATTTGGACATTGAAAAATTAAAAAGACTGTTTAATTTACAGTAAATAACTGTAAATTGACATTCCCAGAGAATTCCCTGCGGTACATTTCAAACTGAGGTTTTTGGTTGAAATAACGGTGTATCTTAGTTTTTTACTATCGGTTTGTATATTAGGGTTGTGTTACAGCTAATGTTGTTAAATGCATGTTTATTGCATTATATCAGTTTCATGTGTGTTACAGTGATGCTGTTTAAAGTTTGTGTGAATGACACGGTGCACCTTCTATATACTGTATGTTAATATTTAAAAGCTGCTTGTGATAGGCTTTGGTTCATCGTGACTTTCTCATCACGACCTGCATTTGGTGGTTATCAGTGTATTACAAAGGTACAAAACAAATTTCAGTACTTCAATAAGTTGGTATATAATAACATTTTATCAGTTAATGAAATCACGGTATTTAACTGTAAATTTAAGTTTTAACCGTAAAACCTAAAACGTTGCTACCGTATTTTTTACGGTAAAAATTCCGGCAACCACAGCTGCCGTTTTTTTCAATTTTTTTACAGTGTAGGGTATAAGTTAACCTCATGAAATATTTTAAATGTGAAAGTAAGAAATTGATCGATGGAAAGAACTTAATTATAGTTACATGTTTGCTAATGAAATAAACCAATAAAAAACATTTGTGTGGTGTGTTTTTTTTGTTCATGGTTAAGTGCTAGCCTGATTTCAACACGCAGTTTATAGGAGACGTTCACTAGCCTTGGTCTTTAATTAACATTAACATTAATTCGTGTGCAGCCTACATTACAAACTGTCCTGGTTGAAGTGTAGCCTAAATGTAATTGGTCAAATCGGTGTTGTTTTGAGCAACTGAATTGCATTTGCGCTGAAAAACCAGCGTTCTAGCGTGAAAATGCTTGAGAACTAATGTGGTCGGAACCAACGTTTACAGGACTTCGTTCTCTGGAATTCTCTCAAGCGGAGGACTTCTACACTCCGATTGGTTGCCGCAGAAACGCGTCATAGCTCATTACCATAAAGCTGACCTGACTTCAGCTCTCCAACAACTTTAAAGCCTAAATACAATCGTGAGAAGTAAAAAACTAAATACAGACTATAAATAAACTATATAATGGACGAATGACTTCACCGTCACCATTAAGCTTCTGACAACTCTTTATTTAAAAACATTTTCCCTGAAATTTTGAGTTAGAATAGTAGGAACAAAGCTGACGTAATAAAAAAACGATGGTTTGAAAGCCGAAAATGTTTTGGGTGTTTGGGCCATACAAAATATGTCCACTCCTGCAGCACCTGTGCATGGAAAGCCACATCAGCTTCAAATCTGTACCGACAGCACTGGAGTGACATGAGGGAGCAGTGTCTGTTATCCAGTTGCCAGCCCCGACCACATTCATGCCACCAAACAATTGCTGGGGATTTCTGTGGAACTTGCCGAAAAAAAAAAAAAAAAGACTTCCCCATGTGATATGTACTGTAGATGGATTATATATGACTGTGAAAGAACCCAAATGCGGGAAACTCACTAAATATATGAATTCTTGTTACATTCTTTGCGCTACTGATAACGCTTGCAAAAGATGTAACAAAACATGTTGTTATACCATATTGTCACGATTCGGTCCATGAATTCCGTCGGACTAACAATCAGAGCACCCCTTCCATTTCATTGACTCTCGCCACTCACAACTGTTTCATATCATCCGGACTAAATATCCCACCATTCATGGCAACTGATTGCAAAGTGCGTTACTAATTGCAAAACACTGATTGCACCCAGCTGTTTCATATCACTCCCTCACTATTTAACACTCACACCTCTAAAGGATCACCCTCCCTCTGCCCTCGCACCGTACTTGTTTAGCAATATCATCACCTAGCGAAGCTACTCTACGGAGCCAATTTCTAGCTTTTCATAGTTTCGCATAGTATTACCTTCCTTGTTGTCTGTTTCCTGACCTTCTGACTGTGTTTCTTGGATTAACCCTTTGTCTTGCTGTTTTGGACTGTGTTTGCACCTTGCCTGGACTATTGCTTGTGTTATTGGATTGCCCCTCTTGTCAAGCCCTTTGGATAACGTTTGCTGTTGACTGACTCACGCCCGTTTTGAATTACTCTTCGTCTTGCCCTCATATACCTGTTTGCCATTGTCTGAACCTTGCCTGTTTTATGACCACGCCTTTAAATAAAAGCTTTGCAGATGGATCCGCACGTCTCACATCTCGTCGGCTCCATTACAGATATTTTCAAAACCGACTAATCAGTGAATAGTTTGAACCAGCTTTTAAGTTTTTGATGCAAAAATAAGATGATTTCCATGGTAGGGACTGCTTCAAATATAATGGCAGATGAACTAATGTAAAAAGTACAGTATAAACAATTAATTGTATAACAACAAAATATATATTATATATATTATATATAGATATATATCATATATATATATATATAAAACTCAATTTACGTTGTGAGCAAGATAATATAAGGAGAACACATGGTACCATATTAAAAAATTGTTTTATCTTTCATTGTACTGAAGCCAAAGCAAAATTCAATTTCACTTCTTATATTTAAAATGAAAATTAAAAAAAATTATATTAAATAATATATTTCTGTTTGCTTGGCTTGTTTCAATTTTGTTCGAAAAATGTGTTTAATATTTTTGAAAGAGTCTCACCCAAGGCGGCTGCATTTGACCAAAAATACAGTTAAAAACAAATAATATGGTGAAAAACATGACTATATTTTTGTTTTAATTTGTTGGTTTGTTTTATGTCTATATTTAAAGTACTTTAAAAGAACCTTTATTATTTTAGTAGTTAAGTATATTTTTCGTGATGACAAAGTGAATTGTCAGCATCTATCCGTTTCTGTCATAGGACTTCTTCAGAAATCATTGAAATATTTTGATTTGTTGCTCAAGAAACATTTATGATTATTATCAGCAGTTGTAACAGCGATGGAACAGACAATTTATTTTGTCACATTGAATGTCTTACTCAGGCCTTGCCTAATAACCGTTATTTTTTAAACCCAATATATATGAGCAAAATCGTTTAAAAGGATGATCTGATATGTTGCCTCAAATAAAGTTACTACACAACCGACACTTTTTATTTGATACATCCACTTGTATTTACTCTATCCCATGGCCCTGTGTGGGCCCTCTAGCTGTGCCCAAAATTAGCTAGCACGCCTAACCTACACATCAGACCGCACAAACCACAACCAGCACATTACAGACAGCAAGCACTTCGTCTACTTTGCACCCCTGACACACTTGAGTTACCCCTTGAACCACCCCCTCCACACCCCCATGCCACACTACCATGTCCAACCGTCCCGGCAACACAGATGAGATGCAACTCGCCCCCTCCCCCCCACGACCCTTACCGACCTACACGAAATGCTCATACATCGGAGGCAAATCGGGCCTCTCCCATCCTTTCATGCTCACAGCCGCCTGCTCGACAAACTGATAATTGCTGGCGGAAAAACAAGAGACGCGTCCGAGGCACTCCCCCAGATTATCTGGGGAGGGGAGAGAGTCGTCACGCTCGATCTACATTGCCGTAGTGGCGTTTATTCGCTACGAGGCTGTGGCTGCGTCGTAAAAAATGGCTGTCTGTCGAAAACCCCGCCTATCAGCTTTGCCACGACGGCACGGTACCACTGGCTCCAATGACACTGCCCCCCCCCCTCTGCCTCGGCTGTAAGAAAAAGCACCAGGGATCATGCCGGCCGGCTCGGGGACTTTATAATCGGATCTATCGAGAACACACACTGAACTGTCTTTGCAACAAAATGAGGTGTTAATACAATTATAAAATGGAAATAAAAGCTAATTTTGTATTTATTCTCTATGTATTTTTAGAATTCAGTATATTTATAAATAAAATAAAATAAAGTAATCTTTATATAGCACTTTCAGTTCAAGTTTTGTTCTCATCCTATAATGTCAGCGCAGTCAAAATGATAAATAAACAAATAAAATAAATAGATAAAATAAATAATGAAATAAATTCATAAGTTATAAGAATAATTAAATTATTTTTTTAACTAATATTAATTTTAGTGTGGTCATTTTATTATAACAATTATAAATGGAAAGAAAAGTACTATTGTATTTATTCTTCTGTATATTAGGATTAGTTTATTAAAAAAGAATAAAATAAATAAAATAAAATAAAAAATAAAATAAAATAAAATAAATAAAATAAATAAAATAAAATCTGTTTGATAGTGGGAGCAGGCAGGCTGAGGGTGTATTTGTATGAGTTGTGTGACCCAGAAGTCAAGTACTGCTGGCTGGCATGTTGAAAAAGTGTCAGATAAGGTTCTCATGCTTTGGACACTGACTGCCAAAAACTGTGCATGACTTTCTCATTACTATCTCTATTGCTCATCGAGAGGGGAAAATGAAACACATCAGTGGGTGAAATGATTTTTTAGCAAGCAATGGCAACTCATCATGACTCTAGACACTGCCCCCGTTGCGTTAAGACTACCCTAAGAGCCCAGTATAACATCCCTACCTCAATCCATATTCCATGGAAATACACAATGTGTGTCCGGGCAATTGGTGGAAGGGCGCCACATTTTTTGCAAACGACAAGTACCACGGACCGCCGACCAGTAGGTCACATCACAAGCACAACCTTGTCGATTAATAAGCCATGACAGATACACTTTGAGTGCTACCACCATCGTGCTCACATATCTCCCTCCCGTCCCCTCACACCCCACCACTTTATCCCCAAGTACCGCAAAAACATCACATTCATTTTCAGCTACTTTTTACGCCCTCTCGGTTGGATTTTTCTCTATACTAAAAAAAGGTTCATAGGCGTGCAGATGGCCTTCCAAGACCACCACTTTTCGCACACTCCCAATGATAATGTCGGGTATTATAAATCAAGCCATAGCTCCTTTCCAAAGCACAAAAACTGTCCTGTAAACTAGAACATAGTCTCACATACTGACTTTGCCATGGCTTGATTGATGATAGTCTAAGCTTTCATCGAAATATAAAAAGACCTTCAGTGAGCAAGAACCTACGGAAGTAGTTCACCCGCAATGAAAATCCACACCCCTGTCGATAGCCTAATTGGTTGGAACAGAAATCAGTGCCATCATGACATCAAAACTTGTGCCCCCCCACAGTAATGTCGGGGGTGTGTGTGTGTGTGCTGTGTGTGTTGGTGTGTGTGAGGAGTGTGTGTGTGACGCAGACCCCCGAGCTCGAAGAGAGAGTGTGTTTGTGTGTGAGCGGTATGGTGTGGTGTGGTGTGTGTGTTGAAGAGTAACAGAGATGGAAACGCAAGGCTTAACAGATCGGGGAAAAAAAGCAGTTGGGACTGTCAAGCCCTATATAGGCCACTGCACTGAAAAAAAGAAAGCTTGCAATAAGTGGTCAATGTACTTTTTTTAAAATTTAATGAAGTAGGAAGTGACAAATTTCCCACGAGAGTCCACAAAATACAGCATCACTAGGACAAACACAAAATATATCCTAACATTTCAAGATCATTTCTGATAACTCCTGTATATGGTTCTGTGGATGGGACGCACGTGGTGTGTGTGTTTTTGTATGTCAGGTATGTAAGTGTGTGGGAGGAATGCATACAAATATTGAATATCTAAAAAGTTTAACAGATTATAACCTCAAGTATAACTACAAAAAAAAAAAAAAAAAAAAAAAAAAAAAAAAAAAAAAAAAATATATATATAGATATATATAGATATATATAGATAGACAAGCAGTGGAGACAACAAGTATTGTAAGCGATAATGATGACAAAGATAACTATAACAACAATAATAATAATAATAATAAAATAATAAGGATTTCATTAAGATTAGGAAAGGGTGGAGGACAGTGAATGATGCAAGTAATAGTAATGATATTATTAATAATAGTAATAAATTATATATTAATAAATATTTAATAAATTATTAGGGTTGTCCCTGATCCCTCCGTCACAACAACATATCATAGCTTAATCCCAAGCCCATGTCACGCCACAGCGGGAGTGCCTTGGAAAGATGCTGCGGGGCAACAGGGCCCAAAGCTCTCCCCCCATCCTCCAAAACACCAGCCATCCATGGCCACTACCTGCATGCCACGCTTGTCTCAGATGTCTGTTATTTATTTATGTACATATGTTTTTAATGTATAGACTTGTATATGTCTAAGCCCTAATTTGTGATGCTTAAAAAGGGGAGAACGTAGGGCAGCCCAGGCCAGGGACCCAGGACACCCACACGCGCCCCACTTACCTTTGTATGTGTTCCATGTTTTTGTTTTTTTTTAAATAGAATATATATATTTATATATATTATATATATATATATATATATATATCTATACACACACACACACACACATATACACACACACATACATATATATATATATATATATACTATATATCCTATAATATATATATACACATAAATACATACATACACACATGCCAAGAATTTTACTAGGTGTGCATGTATTTTAGCTAATATGTGATGCATTTAAAAAGCGAGGCATGCATGTCAAAACCAGCTAAGGTGAGAGATCCTGGAAGAAAGAGCTCAGAGAGACGGCGGGGAGACACTAGCCCCATGCCCCACATCATCTCCTTCCACCCATATTTAAACTCCACCATACCAAATAGGACCAGGATGCCACCTGGGGCAACAGAGCAGGAAGAAAAATATGATAATAATAATAATAATAATAATAATAAATAAATAAATAATAATAAAAAAAAACTTATTACACATATGGAGTATAAATTTCTTAAATTATTTCTTATTAGTCTTTTATCGGTGTTGTCCTCTGCCCTTTCCCAAAATTATCAATTTATTATTAAAAATAATTCGAAAAGTAACAATATTGACTTCCTTTCAGGTTTTGGTTTATGACTTTTGACCTTTATTAACTTTTCAAAATGCACAAATTAATATGAAAAATGTTCTTGTCTTGGCCAAATTATTAAAAAGTAATGCTTCTGCTGAGCCGTCTCTGGAACAATGCAGAGACCTAATACATTACTTTAAAATATGATTTTAAATAGAAATTGCAGAATCTGGAAACTTTATCGTAATTAAATTATATATTGGGGTATAATTTTGTCTGCTATCTGGGTCATGGTATCGGAGAGGACCATGCATGCTCACTCAAAGCACATCGTGTTAGAGCGCTACACACGAGGCTTTATATTGGGTAAATATATAATTACAATATAGAAATATATAAAATGATAGTTTCTACTACTTCTCCAGATACAGCCATGCCCGGTTCAAGAATCAAATCATTGAGGGTTCTGAAATTAGTGATGGTGCTCTAGCCTTAACGTACATCTCTCTTTGACATATTTTCGCTCTGTCCACGGTTATCACTATCATTGCAATGCCGCATTTATATGCAGATGTCACTTCTGAAACTTTGCAGCATGTGAGCGGTCACTGGTTCTCTTAGCATCACGAAAAATTCACTTCAAATTCTAATTCTGAATGGATTATATAGCCAAAATTATAATCACTAAAAAGCATCACTGATTTCAGCTTATCGCGATCTCACAAAATTTCGTGATAATCAATGAAGCTCTACACGGCACAATGAATCTCTTATTTACATCATGTTACACTTTTTTGTTAGTTATAATGAGATACTCCCGAGCGTGCAGCACTGAACAAAACTATGGCGTTTTGAGCGGTGAGTGGATTCTAATGTAAACCACCTCTGCTGGACCATCGCTTTCAAGAAATCAACAGAAATGTCAGTGACCGATCAATGCTACAAAAACACGTTGAAAATAGACACTTTTGAAGCTCTCCAGAGTTTAAACACAAATCAACACTGGAGCATTTGGTAAATATATTTCGCCAGTATCCTATATCTACAGCTTCAACTGAGTTGCTCTTGCTTTCTTTAGTTCCCTCTAGCACTCCCATTGAATGTATACTCCCTGTATACATTTAAATGCAAAGAAATATGTAATACAAAAAATCGGTTACCGGTAGCGAAGTCAGTAGCGCGAGACACTAAAAAAGCTAGAAATTAAATTGAGCATTTATATATAATTAAAAACAAGCTTTATATAATTTTTATGATTTTTAATGAAATACGAATTTTGAATAATGAAAGTTAGTTTGTGTCTGCTTACTCTATTCATCAGTGTTTTTGAACTAAGGAAAAAACGCTTTTTCCATATTTTATTTCTGGGTTAAAAAATGAAAAATGAATGGACGCAAAAGTACACAGACCTACAGTACATCTGTGATGTAAATATACCAGAGAGAGAGAAAAAAACCCTATTCCTGTATATGATGGAGCTCTCAGTTAAGTTTACATTTAGTCATTTTGTAGATGCTATCCAAAACGACTTATTTACAGAGCATTCAAGATTGACCAGAGTCTCCTTGGAAACTGAATCTACAGTGCCGCTTGAAAGTTTGTGAACCCTTTAGAATTTTCTATATTTCTGCATAAATATGACCCAAAACATAATAAAAGTCATGAAAGCTGACCAAAGGAGATCAATAAAAAAATGAGATGCAATTAGATACTTTGTAATTATGATTAGGAACAAATGATTCCAATCATTACCATATCCGTGAGTGGCAAAGTATGTAATCTCTAGGATTGGCAGTTAATTTGAAGGTGAAATTAGAGTCCATCTGTTTTCCAGAGGTGTTTTTAGGTGTCAGTGTGTGCCCTGTTTTATTAAAGAACAAGGATCTATCAAAGTTTGGTCATGTTTGTGGAAGTGTATCATGGCACAAACAAATGAGATCTCTGAGGACCTCAGAAAAAGTGTTGTTGTTGCTCATCAGGCTGGAAAAGGCTACACAACCATCTCTCAAAGAGTTTGGTCTACAAATTCACAGTCAGACAGATTTTGTAAAAATGGAGGAAATTCAAGACCACTGTTACCCTCCCCAGGAGTGCTCCACCAACAAAGAACACTCTAAAAGCAAGACGTGTAAAAGTCCACTTGGTTTCAAAGGACTGCAGGCTAACCTCTAAGCAACTAAAGGCCTTTCTCACATTGGCTAATATTAATGCTTATGAGCCCATCATCAGGAGATGATGGGCTCAACACTGAACAACCATGGTGTGCATGGCAGAGTTGCAAGAAGAAAGCCACTGCTCTCCAAAAAGAACATTGCTGCCCATCTGCAGTTTGCTAAAGATCATATGGACAAGCCAGAGAAATACTGGATAAATGTTTTGTGGATGGATGAGACCAAAATAGAAAATTTTGGTTTAAATGAGCAGCGTTATGTTTGGAGAAAGAAAAAACTGCATTCCAGCATAAGAACCATATCCCATCTGTGAAACATGGTGGTGCAAGTATCATGGTTTGGGCCTGATTGGCTGCATCTGGTCCAGGACAGCTTGCCATCATTGATGGAACAATGAATTCTGAATTATACCAGCAAATTCTGAAGGAAAATGTCAGGACATCTGTCCGAGAACTGAATCTGAAGAGAAAGTGGGTAATGCAGTAAGACAACGACCCCAAGCACACAAGTCGTTCTACCAAAGAATGGTTAAAGAAGAACTAAGTTAATGTTTTGGAATGACTGAGTCAAATTCCAGACCTTAATTCAATTGAAATTTTGTGGAAGGACCTGAAGCAAGCAGTTCATAGGAGGAAACCCACCAACATCACAGAGTTGAAGTGGTTCTGTACTGAGGAAGGGGCTAGAATTCCTACAAGCCGTTGTGCAGGACTGATCAGCAGTTACAAGAAACGTTACTTGCAGTTATTGTTGTAAAAGGGGGCCACACCAGATACTGAAAACACTCACAAATATTTAACACCGGATCATTTTTCTCAATAAATAAATGACAAAGTAAATATTTTCATTTCATTTGTTTGATTGGGTTCTCTTTGTCAACTTTCAGGATTTGTGTGAAAATCTAATTATGTTTTGGGTCATATTTATGCAGAAATATAGAAAATTCTAAAGGGTTCACAAACTTTCAAGCAGCACTGTATGATCTTGGCATTGCCAAAATCTATTAGTAGAATATGCAATGTTTTGTTTAGGGTTCTTAATTTATTGAAGGGAATTTTTTTTAAAATATATATATTGTTATTATTCATTAATATTTTATTAATTAGAATTATTTTTTTAAAACCATTTTTTTTTAAAATTTATAATGTTTAGGGCTGTGCCTAACTAAATAATACTAGTCGACTAAATAGTCAACATTAAGCCATAGGGGGCAACTAAAAGTCATTGTTCTGCGGCTAAACTGAATAATACAATTTTGGTCGACAAACGTTTATATATATAGCGACATATATAACATTATACTAACACTAGTGTGGTCTTCAAAAAGTTTTTAGGACTATTATACATTTTGTAATACACAATTGTAATAATATAATTGTGTGTAAATTATAAAATTATTATATAACATACTGTATATTAATATATAGATTTTTTCAGCTTATTTAGAGTTCAGTCTCTTATTTTACAGTAAAAAATTCACTTGAACTAATATAAGCTATATGTAAGCTGCCAGATCCCACAATCACAAAGTCCTCTTTACGTCAAAAACGACCAGCGTTTAACTGTCTCTAGAATATACACTAGCACTATGCCTGCAATGATGGGCAGCGTTCCCTCCCTTTTCTTCAACAAAACAAAGGGGGGAAAAAAATCAATAAAGCTTTCAGACACTGCATCCATTTGACAAGGCTGGTTTAGCCCAACTTTCTCAAATGACAGAGAGAGAGAAAAAAGGAAAGCAATAAGATATGGCATCAGGTTACTTGTGATTGTTTTCTATCTGTCGTATCATCATCTCAGAGAAAAAATAGCACAATGCTCCAGATGAGAGCACTGTTACTGTAAAACCATAGATAATGGCATACAGTAAATCTATTGAATTCGGTTACTACGTTAACATTGCCTATATAGCTGAACACAGATTCCTGAGCTAAATTCAACAGAATCTGCCCAAAATTGCTGAATGTGAACACAAACATAGACGTGGTTCTCCTACCGTGATGGTTGTCCTCTGACTGGTTGAATCCACACAGCTGGCAGATGGAGCGCACCCAGCGGTTCATCTCCACCTCCGTTTCTGCCACCAGGTAGAAGGTTCTCTCGGCCGTCTTGATGTCGAACACAAAGCTGTCCTGGAACTCTTTGCGTTTAAAGGTGAGGCCGGCATCCACCTGCTCGCAGCAGTGCAGGTCAATGATGCGAATGGGCTTTTTGGCATGGTCATTCTTGTAGTACTCAAGTACATCCGGGTCTCCGCTCATGCGCCCGCTACGCAGGATAAACCAGCGCTTCTTCCAAGCCTACAGACATAACAATAACAACGACGGAAGAAAGTTTGCATTATTATATACTGTATTATTAACCAACAATTTAGACAGATAGATAGATAGTAATACAGTAAAAACAGTAATGAATACAGTAAACACTAATATAATGAAATATTATTATTATATATTTTAATAAGACCTTATAATATAAATTTAAAAAACGACAACAATGTAAAAAGTCATTAATTCCTGTGAGGAAAACATGAATTTTCAGTGTAAAATGACCTTCAGAAATTCTTCTAATATGCTGATTTGCTTTCAGGATTCTTGATGAACAGAAAATTGAAAACAGAAATCTTTTGTATCATTATAAATGTATTTACTGTCACATTTGATCAAAGAATGCCATATTTTACTGAATTATTAAATACTTAATACTGAATTCAATTATGGAAAGTTGGTTACCTTAGACAATTCTACTAACTGTAAGTAAATTTTGCAACAATGTCAAATAACTCTCATCGAGAATTGGTGAGATGTCAAGTTAGGGTTGTAGAATACGTTGCGCTACTGCAAAGTTACTGCTAATCAGTAGAACGTCTGCTGACGACCATCAAATAAAGTGTTTGTAGTAGATATTAAGCAGACAGTTACCGGTAGTTGCAAAGTTATTTATAGGTAGGTATAGGTTATAAAACAAAAGTGTTTCACTGAAAAAATAACAACATAAAGTGTTATTTAAAGGGGTCCTATTAAGCTTTTTCACATTTTCAACTTTAGTTAGTCTGTAATGTTGCTTTTTGAGCATAAAAAAGATCTGCAAAGTTTACAAAGCTCAAAGTCCACTTCAAAGGAGATATTTTATTTAACAGAAATCACTTTTGGCAAAAAAACTACACGAAAGACCGGTTTGACTATAACGAATATTTTCGGGCTGTGTGAAATCACAAAAATATAATTTTTTTTTTATGTTTTGGTTGTTTTTATTATTTTTTTTCAGAAGGGACGAGACCTGGTCGAGATGAACTAGAGAAGGCCACGCGAAGTGTTCATCACTTGTCGGAGGACGTAGATTCCAAGGCAGACGAAATTACTTGAGTGGTTACACTCATCGGGTTTAAATTGAGATCAAATTGATTTGATTTGACGCAATTTTTACAACTGAAGTCGCAGGACGGCTTATGGTAAAGGGGCCCTGACATTCCCGACCAGGGGCCACGATGCACAATAAAGCCCCCAACATGCCAAACCACATGGCCCAGCACAACCATCAAGCAACACGGGCACAGCTAACCAATCACAGACACACGGGCCAAGCAACACTCACAACGCAACACTGGCCCAGCTAACCAATCACAAACACTGGCCAAGCTAACCAATCACAGCACACAATGGCCCAGCTAACAAATCACAGCACACACAATTCACAACACACACGGGCCCGCTAACCAATCACAGCCCACACGGCCCTGAGCTAAACAATCACACACACACTGGCTTTATTTCTAGATAACACCCATCACAACACAAATGGCCCAGCTAACAAAGTCAAAGAATCACCACGGCCCAGTAACCAATCACAACTACACATTGGCCAGTTACACCAATCACAACACCACACAATCATCAAACACACACTGGCCCAGTAACCAATCCACCAGCACACATGGCCAGCTAAACCCACAATCCTAACACCACAAATCACAACACACATGGCCCAGCTAACCAATCACAGGCCCACAGGCCAGGAACCAATATGTCAAACACCATGGCCCAGCTAACCAATCACAGCACAAACTGGCCCAGCTAACCAATCACAACAAACACTGGCCCAGCTAACCAATCACAACACACACTGGCCCAGCTAAACAATCACAACAAAAACAATACAACACAAACTGGCCCAGTAACCACTAAGAACACACTGGACCAGCTAACCAATCAAAGCACACACTGGCCCAGCTGACCAATCCCAACACACACTGCCGCAGCTGACCAATCCCAACACACACTGCCCCAGCTAACCAATTACAGCACAAACTGGCCCAGCTAACCAATCACACCACCCACTGGCCCAGCTAACCAATCACAACACACACAATCACAACACACACTGGCCCAGCTAACAAATCACAGCACACACCGGCCCAGCTAACCAATCACAGCACACACTGGCCCAGCTAACCAATACACAACACACTGGCCCAGCAACCAATACAAACACACACTGGCCCAGCTAACCAATCTCAGCACACACTGGCCCAGCTAACCCAATCACAGCACACACTGGCCCACCAAACCAAATCACAGCACACACTGGCCCACCAAACCAAATCACAGCACACACTGGCCCACCAAACCAATCACAGCACACACTGGCCCAGCTAAACCAATCACAGCACACCACTGGCCCAGCTAACCAATCACAGCAGACACTGGCCCAGCTAACCAATCACAGCACAATCTGGCCCAGCTAACCAATCACAACACCCACTGGCCAAGCTAACCAATCACAGCCCTTTTGTTATTTCAGCAGGCGGGCCTTCATTTGATACAGGGACTATTCGAGCCGTTCATGCCAGACTGGGAGAGAGGTGTTGTAATAATGTAAAAAAAAATTGAAAAATAATGTGTTTTTCGAACAAAACTAGTATGAGAGCCTGTTCTAGTACACCCCCAAAACAAAATCAAGACTTTGTAAAAGAGCATAATAGGACCCCTTTAAATTCTTTAGTAGTGAATGCTTATAGACTTTATTCTATATAGGCTTATAGTCAAAATGTTCTTATTTGGTTTATTATGCTCATTTTTCATTATAGTCAATTGTAAGTTCTTGTCTTATTTTACTGTTAATTTCAATAATACAGAAATGATGAATTACAAAAAAATGAAGACTCTCAACATGTAATGCTCATTCAAAAGAACAGTTAAATAAGTCTTCAGTTTGTGCTTAGTTAACACTGATCAAAACCAAGATTGGGCTCCAAGTGTGTTTCTGTGGGTGTAGCTGTTCTATTTTGTGTCTAAGTGTGTGTGTGTGTGTGTGTGTGTGTGTGTGAGCGGCCTGAGACCGGTGCTACTCCCACACACCGTTTCCTGATCAGATAGAGCTTTAAGGGGGAAACAAACACACAGATACACTGCATGAACTCCATTATGGCAACTGTAATTAATGGCACGCACACACCTGCTAATCTACTGTTTGTTGATCCATGAATTTTTCGTGACACACGCACACTACACTACCTCAGCAAATACAAATACAAGGATTCCCACTTGTGTACAAACACACAGGTGCTTCATGCGTAGTAGTTGGGAATTTCCCTGATTCGAATGTAAATCGACTCTTCTGCTTCAACCACAAGCAACAGAAAAACATTGCAATTTTAACTGAAAAAAAAACAATCGCTTCATAACAAAAATATTCTTAGTCTGTAACAAAGTAGTAGTCGTTTAAAAAAAACTAACAAATTTGATAAATAATTTTAAATAAATCAATAGTACACCTTTAAATGTTTAGATGTCCAGCGTAGAGAGTTATTTCGACACTAACAGAAAAAGTACATAGAGAAACAGCCGGATGATGGAAAGAGGTTCTGTGGCACAATGCCAGAAATTAACTTCCGCCCCATATCGCTCTCTCTCTCTCTCTCTCTCTCTCTGCGGCTCCTGCTGACACACAAGATCCCACAGGCTCTCTTTCTTCCAGCAACACTGACACACACACACACACACACATACAGAGCCACCTCCGCCACCAAACCAGGGAACCAAGGACACTGTTTCCACTAAGCTCTACACCCCCGCTCTTTCCCGGTCTTGCAGCCTCACTGTCCGACAGGAAGCGGAAAATGGATCCCACTACACATCCTGTGTTTTCTCAAGCCCTCACATCACTCCTCTCACTTCATTCAGCCTGGGACACTAGTACACTGCTTACCACACACTATCTAGTATACACTGCACTGAATGATATATATTTAAATAAAATGTATGAGCAATAATTTGCAGTATGCAATGAGAAACATTTCAAATGTTCGAGCGCTATAGTTGTCACGTGACCTTATGTTTAGTTCAGCGAGTGCCAAAAACGGGTTACGAACGCCACTGAAAATGCTAGGAAAAACAGGAATTTTATCAAACTTCTTAAACATTTATTGTTATTATCAATGTTGTAAACTTGCTTAATATTTTGTGGAAACCACACATTTTCAGGATTCTTGGATAAATAGATTTATTTGAAATAAAAATGTTTCTTAACATTATACATGTCTTTACTGTAACATTCGATGAAATTAATGTGTCCTTGGTGAATAAAAGTATTCATTTCTAAAGTCAAACAAATAAATAATGACCCCAAACTTTTGCATGTTATTGTATATCATTAATATCATCCATATTGTAGGCATATTTAAAGAACTAGTTTACAAAATAACATAATTACTTAATACACAGTTTTATATATAGTTTTACATTATTACAATACATTTACAATGACAGTTCAATAATTCCTTTTCTTTTATGTATTTATTTTTTTACATTGTTTGACTCAAAAAATGACAGCATTATTTAATTTTAATTCAACAGCAAGAGAGTGTGTAAATTAGATTTTTTGTGTTTGCATGTGTGTGTGTGTCACGAATCCGGTCCATGAACTTCCAATTTCATTGACTCTCGCACTACACACTGTTGCGCATCACCCCGGACTACATTTCCCATCTTGCATTGCACTGATTGCACTCAGCACAGATTGCACACAGCTGTTAACACTGATTGCACCCAGCTGTTTCATATCACTCCCTCACTATATAACACTCACTCTTATCCCTTCCCTCTGCCGAGTATTGTCTAGCGTTTATCACTCTCATAACGATAGAGAACTGCACTACAGCGAACTCGTTTGTGCCTTAGCCTTAGCCTTAGCCTTAGCCTTAGCCTTAGCCTTAGCAATTAGACGTTTCTAGTTTGATTTAGCAGTTTTCTGGATTCAGTATTTGTGCATTGCAAATGTGACTCTGTCTGCAGTTCATGACCCACGCTAGCCCTAGGGATTTTTTGTGTTTCTGCCCCCATATACCGTAGCATCTGTTGACATGCATGTTTTATGACCATGTCTCTGTCTTCTCCAATTAAAGCTTTGCATTTGGATCCGCACGTCTCACGTCTCGTCAGCCCCGTTACAGTGTGTGTGTGTGTGTGTGTGGGGGGGGGGGGTAATTTAATTCATAATTTAATGAATTAAATTAACATTTAATTCATTTTTTAAATGTTTAATTGTGGCATAAAATAAATGGGAAGATATAGGAGGAACTGTATTTCATTGTTTATTTATGCACATTTCTTGCCTCATTTTACTGGAAATTAAATGGTAATCATGGTTAGTTTAACATGTGCCAATAAAGGGTTGTGAACACTGAAAAAATTTAGGAAAACTAATTTTAGTAGATCGTCCAACAGAAAATCTGCATACTGTATACTACAGAAATAGCAGTTTGAGCATTATCATTATTAGCATTATCACGTCACTGCTGTATCCTCTGAATATGACCGCCATCAGATCACTCAGAAGTGAGGATGTGCTGACAGTTTTCTGCCCTGCTGTTCAAGCAAAACAGGAAACAGTGCCTCCAAATTTAGATGCAGTTTAGCTGTAAATATCTGAGAACTGAAGTAGTTTTCTGCTCTGATGTGATTCCGTAGAATTTTTTTAAGCTTTACTTTACACTGGTACACATGCCTGCTAATTTACTGTTTGACAATCCATTAAATTTTATGTGATACACATGCACACTTCTTCAGCAAATATACACAAGGGTTTCCACTCATGTACAAATGCACAGGTGCTTCATGCAGTAGTTGGGAATTTCCCTGCTTTGAATGTAAATGGACTCTTCTACTTTAACAACATGGAACAGAAATTTAACAGTGAAGTTCAAAATGACCATTTTCATCAACTACACAAGGGACAACGTGCAGGGGTTATTTTACGATAATGACCATATGACTGCATTGCTTTGCAGCCGGAAATGAAGACGGACAGTTTTTGTTTTATCTAGCTGTATTTACTCAGTGCAACTTATAACATCCAAGTGAAAGATATAACACCAACATGTCAGAAAAAAATAAAAAACCAGAATCACCCCCTCAATCAGGTGTAACTAATCACCTTCTCAATGGCACACAAAGCCATCTGACTTTCAACTGTGATCAGCTATGGTCATTTTGATTAGCTCAGCATGAAGAGAGCTTTCCTGGAGCACTTCAGTCCTTGGTAGTGCAACTGAAGCAAACAATCAACTGTGGGTGGCAAGACATTGTCAAAAGATCTCCAAGATAAAGTTGTGTACAGACACAAGTCAGGAGATGGATACAAAACAATTAAAAGCCTTTATCAATGCCTAGAAGCACAGTGAAGTCTATTATTAAGAAGTGGGAGGTATTTGTTGCAACACAGACCCTCCCTGGATCAGGACGTCGATCTAAACTGGATGAAAGAGTCAGGAGGAAACAGGTCAGAGAGGGACAGCGGCTACCAGCAACTCTGAAGCAGTTGCAGGAATTTATGACAAAGAGTGTTCATTGTGTGCATGTGACAACAATATCACAAATTCTCCACAAATGTGGCTTGTATGGAAGGGTTGCAAAGAAAAAAGCCACTCCTCAAGAAAGGCCACATGCAGTCACGATGATGAGGGTGAGAATTTTTCCAACCGTTTTTTTTTTGTTGGTGTTTTATCTTTCAATTGGATGTTATAAGTTGCACTGAGTAAATACAGCTGGATAAAACAAAAACTGTCTGCGTCCTCATTTCAGGCTGCAAAGAAACAAAATGTGATTATTTTAAAGGGGGTGATTCTTTTCAATACCCACTGTATGGTCTGATAAAACAATAAATAATACTGATTTTTTTATTTAGGGCTGTCTGTCAAAATTCTATCAATTTTAAAAGAATTAATTAATTGATATGAGCATGTTTACTTACATTAATTTGAATGACATATGCATATATAAACCTCTAAATAAAGACGATTCCTGTCACAGAAAACACACACACAAAACCACCAAATAAAACAAAGTGGCTTTAAAAGTCTCTATATTGTTTGTTTTCCATAGTTATCCATATTATTTTCCATATTGGATTTCACAAGTCATGGCCTGGAATCCACAGCAATACATTTTACTATAGAGTCATTTTGTATGGAATTTACGTTATGTATAGGTCTGGGATACATGATTAATAATGTTTTACCTATCAATATTACTGTTTTATAAAAAACAGCCCTAGTCGTTATACTAAAATATCTCAAACTGCAGAAAGCCACATTGACCTGCAATCAGATTATCAAATTAGATCAAAGTCTTCCGCAGTGCTGTGTAATAATTTCCACCAATACCAACCTGCTTTGATACATTTCTATTTTTGAATCATCCGACAAGGACAAACCTCTGGCCAAAAAACCAAACAGTCTTTCCATGTTCCCTGTGTGTATTTCTTTCAGACAGATAAATGACACTAGACATCACTGTCTACACACATCTGAATGACTGAAGATTGTGGGAGCAACAACACTTTATCAATTCTGTGTTATTTCCACCAAAGCCACCCAATGGCAAGACACAGACATGTGCAACTGGATCTTGTGCAGTTTTATAGTTAAGGTTTGCTGTTATTGGACATAGATCGTGTTATTTTTTGATAATGTGAAATTCTTCCAAAAATAAATAAATAAAAATGTACATTTCAATTGATATTTAACTATCAAAGAACATATTAGATCAAACCCAAAATGAAAATCTACTCATTCTCAGCCCATTTAAGATATAGATGAGTTTGTTTCTTCATCAGAACAAATTTGGAAATTGAGCATTTACATCACTTGCTAACCGATGGATCCTCTGCGACTGTGAACTGCGGTGCCGATAAGTATGAGAGTCCAAACAGCTGATAAAAACTTCAGAATAATACACACGACTCCAGTCTATCAATTAACACTTTTTGAAGTGAAAAGCTGCATGTTTTAAGAAACAAATTCATTATTAAGGTATTTAACTGTTGCATCTGGCTAAATTGCGAGTCCTCCATTCGTAATATAGATTTTTTCCATTAAAAAAGTTGTCTCGTCCGATCGGGGAGAAAATATTGCAGAGGCATCCAATTGGACGTCGTATTTGGTGTATCAACGTCGTCAAAACAAGCGCTTTGATGTGAAAGGGCAACATATATGGAACTTTTTTTTTTACAATGGATTGGGGAGTGAGTTCTTCTGATTAGGGACCAGTATTATGTGATTTAATTCTCATTCTGACGGCACCCATTCATTGCAGAGGATCCATTGGTGAGCAAGTGATGCTAAATTTCTCCAAATCTGTTCTGGTGAAGAAACAAACTCATCTAAATCTGGAATTGCCTGGGGGTGAGTAAATCTTCAGCAAATTTTCATTTTGGGGTGATCTATTCCTTTGTTAATAGCATGTTAATATTAACAACATTGACATATGTCTTGTGATCAGAAACATACAAAGTTCACCAGCTTGTATGGACAGTTTTTATTATACTTTTAAGGGGGTGATTTTTGGTCAAAAAGCTTTTTCGATATGTGGGAAAAAAGCAGCCAAGTCATTCCACCCCACTCGGCGGACGCACCCCCCCAACGCATTTTCTCCATTTGTGTTTCATGAAAAAATAAAAAAGTCATGAGTTTGGAACGAATGGAATGAGGGTCAGTAAATGACGACACAACAGAAACAATCTTTCCTGTGCAGTTGTTTACTGTATCAGTATAACATGTTTCACTTTCAGTTTAATCAATAACTGGTATGGATTCGCTAAAATCAATTTTAGGCGGATTTTCTGGAAATATCTCGGCTCGGTTAATCTTTCTTTGTTCTAAATAATAGCAGTCTAACTGGACTTGGCAGATTCCTGATGGGCTTTTGTTGTTGTTCGAACACATCCGTAGTAGATCCTTGTTTGTGGTTTTTGGTGTGGCAGTTTTAGTGCTATGAGAAGCTCCACCCTCAAAAGCATCTCTGGCCACACCCATTCAGAGCAGAGCACAATGTACCATCAACAAGAAAGGACATGACGTAACATTCACCTGATAAGGCTGCTCCTTACCGTTAAATTAATTCTGTAAACTATACATCCCAGTTTTATTCCATCTAGCTGATTGGTTTGTTTTACGAGTGAGTGAGTGCGAAGGAAGAAGATGAGAGCAAAAGAGGGATGTGGGGAGGAAGAAAGATGCAATCACTTTAGTGCATCTCGCCCTCTTCTCATTTGAATTTATGGCACTCTCATGGCTGTAACATGACTAAATGAGATTTGGAACAAAGCCCAGACCAGTTGAAGGAGGTCTGCGTGACCCAGCTGGCTCACAACTACCACATTTAGCACACATGTCACTGCTGGTCTCAGATTAGTAAAGCCTTTTATGTACTTTGCAGGGTTTTAAAAAGAACTGCTAACAAAATTATTGTTTTTCTCTTTCATTTTAAGGCAAGACACCCCATGAATAGTGTAAAAATGCAACTAATAGATATCACCGTACTTCTCCAGTTGATTGATTACATAAAGAAGTGCAAACATTTTTTTGTATTTCAAGTTTTCTGAAATGTTATGTTTAAATTTGCTAATTAACCATCGTCTATTTAAATATGTGCAAATTTGCATACATTTCCAGATTCTAAGCCAGATTCAAAATTGTTGTTTTCATTTTGTTGACATATTAGATTTGAAGGTTGTGGTACGGAATGAGGGAGAAAGTCTTTTTATCTTCTCCCCCATGGCTTTTAAAGCAGAAAATACTGTCAACACCATATTTTTTTTAAAGAATACAAATGTGTAAAATCAGGCAATCAGACATATGAACAAACCCCTCTGTAAAAAAAACAACAACTTCAGAATAGTGATAGGCGATAACGAGAGGGAAGGTGTTGGAAGAGGACAGCAGCTCTATGTATGATAATATTGCAAAGATATTATCTACAGATGGAAATAGATCTAGTGCAATAAAATCAATTTCTTTCCACTAGTCTGAAACAACTTCCACTAGTCTGTGAGTTTTTTCTCGCCCTCATGTTGTTCCAACTGAATGATTCTTTTATATTGTGAAAACTAAGGAGATGTTCTTGACGGTGTTGTACGATTGTTGCTCTTTGTTCCAAGGCACCCGGACAGGGAGACAAGCTCCTACAAATTAATTATGTATACACACATGTCACACTCTATTACACGTTATTTGGAGCTCATACGATATTCGTTTATTGACAAAAAGCCACCAAATCTCATTGCAATTCAGTGGAAAGCTTGATAAAGATGGGGCATTTGTAAGTGCTTTTAGTTATTAATTTCACTTTTCAAGTTGTAGTACCAGGGCATGCCGAACTCTTGGAACCCCTGCAGAATCTCGTGAAAATGTGATAGATTTTACACAATAAGGAGAGTCATACAAAATGCTATGTTATTTTTTTTTTAGTATTGTCAATGAGTAAAAGATATAAACCCATAACCGAGGGTTTAGCAAACTTTTGAATGGGGTTATTTGAATAATTTCAGCTTTTTTTTCTTTCTTGTGGACTAAATGTAAAATATCTTTTATGTAAAAATATCTTACTCAGGGACAATACTAAATAAAAATAAACATGCATTTGGCTATGATCTCTCTTATTTGTTAACCATGATTCATCCTTTGTTCTGCAAGGGGTTCACAAACTTTCGCATGCCATGAGTGTTGCTGGAGATATTGGAGTGTTTCTGGAGATTTGGTGTTAAATAAATGTTTGTAGTGTTTCTTGAACTTTCCCACGATGGAAAGGATGAAAATATTTCTGGAACCAAAGCTACTGAAAAAGTGGAGAGTCACTGTTGTGCTCTATAGCACAGGAGGAATGAGCTATATGATAAAGAATGATTATACTACTCATATGTTGATCAATGGGAAATATAATGGCATGAATCCAAAGGTTGATTATTGATTGGCGCTCCTCAAGGACGCTCTGTCAGACTCAGTACACATACCATCTTAATGAGCCTCCACACTCATGGAGAGTTGACGGCATAGTCGTTGTCGACGGGATCTGCGGCGGCTCACATAACATGAGCTGTCTATTGTGTGGAGTAGAATTCTTTTTTAAAAGTCGAATTTCTTAGTCATCTAGTTGCTCAGCAAACCAACTACACTGAGGGTGAAAGAGGCAAGCTGATAAGACTATTTCAGAGTGGCGTGTAAAGGAGTAACAGTCGAAGGAAAAGGGGAGAAATCAACGATTGGGTTTGTGGAGGGGAGGTCACCGTTGCAGCTAAAATGGAGAGTGCGACAAAAACCCTTTTGTTTATTGCTCTGGCCAAAGGGGTTGTTGTCTGTTTCCTGAGACGATAAACGTGCGGCCAAGAGTGAACGTTTTTATGAGGAGACGGGGTGCTGTAACAGGAGTACTGTGAGGGAGGAAAGCAAACAAACAAGACAAACTCGGGTAATATAGAGGGGACTTCAGGCAAAGTGCTCAGCGCAGCAATGGGGAAAACAAATCGATGGCCAGGGATCAAATGAGAGACTGGTATGTGTTGTATGTATTGTATTGTTTGGTGAACTTAAATAATTGATACATTTTTTAACAACTCTGCCCAGGATCGCAGATGCAAAATCGAGCGTTATAGCTAACTGGCACAACAACTGTGTTGTGCGTTGTCCCTGTACAAAAAATAAATGAAAAAATAAACAAAACAAACAAACAAAACACCAAAAAGTAATGAAAAGATCATTTTTTTATTAAATATGGGTTCATTTGCAACGAGGTTTGTGCGAACAACTAAGTGTTTTGTGAGGTAAACAATTGTGCTTACTACTAATAGATTAATAAAAGTAAAAGTAAAATATTAAAGGTAATAACAAAATATGAATATGTATTACTAAAGGCCTCCCTGCAATTTTTGATCAAAATAATAGAAAAATTGCAATTCGGTTTCCCTAAAATCCTGCAGCCCTAATTATGATTCTTTTTAAAATGTATTTTTAAACACATTTTTTTTACTTTTGTGCAATTAACAAAGACCATCATAAGGAATACGGTCATCAACATCATTTAAAGGCACAATATGTAAGATTTAAAAAAAAAGATCCAAAAACCACTAGAACAGTGTTACATTACTTTGGATGTGGAGGTTTGGCCACTATCCCAAATGTGTTTGCGGGAAGATATGTTCTAAATCCAGAGAAAATAAGCGCATATTGTAATCTAGTGACACCGGCCACGAGCGTGTTCCAATAGTGTCGCCTGCTAATGCCGTCATGACCCCTCGATTTCCGGCTTTGTTTTGTAGAAAACATGGAAACACCAAAGACGCTAAAATATGTTGTGCGTTTTATTAGACAGGTGACGACCGGCACAGAGTATAGCAATTATCACAGAACGTTAATGTATATAGGACTGATTAAAACAGACGCTGCTTTACACACTCATAAGACGACCAGGAAGGAGCGGGAAGCGCTAAAAGTGTGGCAATAATAAAAGCTCCGACTGACATGTTAGAGCCGTGTGTCACTAGGTCTCTTCAATTAGCATGATTGCTTCCGACGGACATTTGACTCAATCTGCTTTCATAAATACGACGTTTAAGAAAATCTTAAATCATTAGCTCATCCATGAAGATGATTTCTGCCCGAGTACCGTCGGATTGTGTCGGCTGTGGGGATGAAGACCACAACACCCATGATTCCACACTCAGTCACGGCGTCATCAAACTACGCCTTTGTGTCTTTGTTTGAACGCACCCTCTAGCGGCGAAAACGTACATATTGTACCTTTAATCTTTAAGGCGGGAAGAAATCAACCTGAAGTGTCCCCACTGTAGTACATTTTACATACCTACAGACCAAAACAGTGGCCAAACACACGACTGTTGAAGCTGCATCACTCATCTAGTCTATATTTATAACAGGTCCAGGAATCGGGCGCCACGACGGGCGCGTGTTGGCGGTCTTCTGTGGATTAAGAGCAGACAGAAGGCAGTTTGGCAAGGCAAACTTGTTCCTGGGCGAGCAGATGCTTATGTAGGTCACATGGGTGTATCATGTTGACTCAAAATAACTTGCACCTCTTCTGTTTCATGCATCTCCGGCTAACTCTAGCGGTGAATCAGTTTATGAAACGGAGTACTTAAATTATGGAAGTTCCTGCATAATTCTATAAAATGTTCTCGGGCATGCTGTTGTCCAGCCCAAGCGAATCGCTGGACCACAGAGGCAAAGGTTAATCGATAACAGGGTCACATGACAACACACATTCCAGGAATGAGAGACAGAAAAAGAAAGAAAGATGTGTTAAAGAAAATTCTATACAGATCGGGAAGACACAGAAGAATGCATGAATTTGTATGGGGTTCGAATTGTTTCATATTTTCAAATAAATGGATTGTGATCCACAAATAAGTGTAAAGAGTTTTTTTTTTTAATGAAACAAATTCACAAATAAATAAAATGAGATTTGCAAATCAAATAGATATAAAAATATAATAGGCTTTTAGGTTAACAATAACAACTGGTTTATTCGAAATCGTACTTTCTCAAACTAAAAAGCACTACCAGTAAAACAAAACAATACTAGGCAAGAACAAACAAATATCTCTTTCACAAGTCTTCCATGCAAATGACATAAATAGCAGCACAAGACTGCAAGAGTTTCACCATCCTCATTACCACATCAACCAAGCTGTGAAGAACCAGGTTCACCCTCGTCTGGATTCTTACTTCTAGGGAAAGCGGGAGTTAACAAAAAGTTTTGACAGAAAAGCAAAAGGTTCTTGTGTCAGTACGACAGACACTGTACTCCCACGTTGTATTTCTTGAAGAAAGAGGAAGCATGCATTTTGTGTCTGTCTACATTATGCAAAGCTGTTAAAAGCATTTTTAAAATATCAGCCAGAGCTACTCTGAGGCCAGTGATAATGCATTCCTCAGAAGTGTGAACAGAACAGTTAAGCGTGAATTAACAGAAATCACACTGCTGATGCATTGTATAATGCCACACGGAACACCCACAAACAGTACGCTTAAAGTTATTATCGCTCTTTTGCAAAAAGTTATTTTTCAATACCATTCCGTTTTAAAGTGCCCCTATTATGCCATTTTTAAGGTTGCTAATATTGTTAGTAGCAGTCCGCACTAAAAAGGTTACAGCATTCGCAAGGTCTAAAAACACGTTAGTTTTCTCAAAAAATTGATTTAATTTTACCTCATTTCTAAATGATTCGTAAAAACGACTCGTGCGAAGCAGTTCAAAGAATCAGTCTCTCTAAACTCCTTTCCGTGAGCCCTCACTGCTGTGATTGGTCAGATGGCGCAGTCCTTTGTGACTGGTCCAGAGCCGTAGAGAGATTGGCTCTGGATTGGTCTAAAGCTGTGAGTCACGGGAAAACTAACGCATGGCCATGACGGACGACAGCCTGGAGACTGTCAATGAATAGAAAAGATGGTAGCGTTTGTCCTTCCCAATTCGAGCCGGAGTCTGAATGCTGAAAAGTTGAATGGGTGTCGACAAGAGAGAACTGATTCGCCATAGCACACGATGGGAGCCGGATGTTTCTCAGTTGTAAGTTCAAGTGTTAACAATTTGTGGAATATAAGATTGTGATAAAAAAAGTTTCCTCTCATCAGCGTAGAATACAGCGTCTTCTCGACATGATGTTAACCACACGGAAATGTTACTGGTGATGTAGTGCGGGGCAATGTTGTGCTGACGTAGATGTGGGCCAGACATTATGCAACTGTGTTACTCGTGAGTAGAGCGTAACAGAATTTAAGATTCTAATTCCTGATGACTCGTTTAGGCGATTGCGAGCTGACTCTTTTTTTGATAGACAATAACTTTTATCACGCACTGTCAGCTTCACAACTTTGCAGATAATTTACATTCACATACAGCTACACTACACACTGCATGAAAGGCAATATTCAAAATAGCATAATAGGGGCACTTTAATATTTTCCAAGCAGAATAAATGAATAATAGTATCTCTGCATGAGCAAGAACTCTATGCACTTGACTCTGATTCCATTTGAGATTGATGTTAGCATGCTACTAAGCTAACAACGTGACACTCTAATAAGACTAAGAACACAAATATTAAGTAAAAACTACAATTTAATAACACTAAGTGATTCTTTTGAAATTTAAAAGGTATTTAATTTCATTTTATAATCAGCATTTCTCTTGCCTCGCCAACCATCTTGGATTTAGGTTTTTTCATAAAATTGCTTTTAGGAGGCAGCATGCAGTTAGTCTTACATTTTCAATTCTTTCCATTGTGTCTTTTTTTGTATCTTTTTTCCTGGCCTTTTTATTTACTTATTTATTTTTGGCATATGAGGAACAAGCATTGATTTGTGGTTAAAATCTGTTGTACTGGACTTTCCCCTTCTCACTTGTTTTATTAGACATTTAAGTAAATAGATGTTTTGCATGACACATCACAGACACCACACAAAACACACACACACACACACACACACAGCTGATGGACTGATTGAGGCTGTTCCTGCATGATGAGCAGGTGTCACGTCTCTGTGTTAATAAGTGAAGAAGTTTTATGACACTGGAAAGTTATTAACAGAAAACCTCGGTGATGTATGGCGTGGTATTGTTACCGTATGAAAGTGGCTCACCAATGTAGATATTGTCGATGAAAGTAGTTGTGCTACTAATGCAGTTTCACACCGTTTTTCAATGGTTTAAGGTCCTCCAAAGTATCTCTCTGGTAAACAGCACCCCAAAATGATTTCCTTCCTTACTTTAAACAGGGTTTGCACTATGCACTTAAAATGCCTGAATTTAGATTTTAGAAAGTTACGGTCTGGAACACCTGGAAAATTGGCTTTGTTTTGTTGAAAAATGCTTAGAAGTCATGATGCACACAAATTTTGGCAATTGAAAATATTCAGTCGAGAATGAAAATTTGGTTTTAGCTGAAACAGTTTGGGAGGGCTGAAAACATTGACCGAAATGGTTATGTTTAATTATTACTTTGGTTGCTTTTGACTGTGTCAGGTTTTTTTTAATACTCATACACTCAACATGAATAAGCTACAAGAGGTAAACATTCTCAATTTGAATCTTTCTTAGATTTGATGAATCGTTCATCTCTTCCTTCTTACTCAAGGAAGTACTACTACTTACTGTTACTTGTTGCCACTAGTTAAAAAACACAATAAACATGAATGTACATCACAAGGTGTTGAAAGAAAGAGTACAACTTATTGAAATGTATCATGTCTCATGTAATCACACAATCAGTGTTTCAACTTTGGAAAGACATCCATAAAACAGCTTGTAAACAATATGGCATGTAGTAACTATACCAAAGTGCTTGAAATTTGAAAAAAGGAATATGTGTATGCAGTCAAAACCCCATTTAAAGCAAAAGTTAAACCTGAAAAAAAAAAAAGAAATTGTCAATTTATTCACCCCATGTCTTTCCAAACCCGAAGACTGATTTTCCTCCATGAAGAACAAAAGGAGATGTTAGGAACAATGTCCGAGCTGCTCTTTTTCAATGAAATGGAATGTTAATGGAAGAAAGAAAGAAAAAATACAGGGTCGAAACAGGCCTCCCTGTCCTAAATACCGTAGGTAGTCAGTGAAGAGAAGCAAAGAGGAACTGCTGTCCAGGGGCGTCGATAGACCATTTTAACTGGGACACGATTTGCTATAGTATCACTATTTTGAACTTATCGGTAAAACGGTTTTGCAAAAAAGGTCTACAACTTTTGGGATGTGCCCAAATAGCGAATTCATATTCGGAAAGGCACAGAAAACAAATAATGCATTCTACGGAGCCACTAAAAGGTTAGCCACTTGCTAGCGGTAGCCTTTTACGATAAACAGGACCCATAAAAATTAATAATTACCACATAAACAGAGAGAGGTAAGGAGAGGTAAGGAGAGATGACTGATAGGACGATGGCGAATGATTTGCACATCCTGAGCACCACTGACAAAAATCTAATCTTGTGAAATGTGTGGTAAGTAGTGCCGCTCCGTAGTAGAGTAGGCTATGTGTGAATGCGAATCTCAAAAGTGAAAGTAAAACGCAAATTCATAAGTGATCTCAATGTCCTGCATATTAATAACGGCTCCCTGATGTATATCCTATATACAGGATAATTACCCAACAATATAATTGTGAGAGAAAGCATTGCAATATATTTTTCTCATATATCTCGTATTTATTCCCTTTAGGGGTGCCGTAGTACACGTCATTACCTTTCCGAATACCGGATTCGGGCACATCCCTAACTGGTTCACTGTTGGCGTACCAAACAAATACGGTTGAACTTTCGTTTATCAAGTCTGATGTGCTCTATGTATGTGCATTGATCAATGTTTATATGTGAATAAAAGATTAAATGAAATCTGACTTTTTGAAGCAACAGTTTTGGTGGACTGGACTTTTTGGGTAAATATTTTTATTTTTTTGGGTGGGGGTTTGGGTGAACAATCCCTTGAAATGGCACCTATTATGCTTATTTTAGATTTTATCTTTATTTTAATTTGTAATATAACTGTTTGCACATGTAAACGGTCTGCAAGTTACAAAGCACCAAGTTCATGCCAAAGGAAGTCAATCTCTCCAACAGAAAACACTTGCCTGAAATGTCTCAATTGCAGTCCTGCCATTATTTTCTTGACTTAGCTACGTCATGATGTTACACATTTTCATTGCCCTCAATGAACAGTTGGCTAAGTGATTTCATTGTGTTGAGGAGACACCGTTGTTTTTCACTGTGATGGCAAAAAAAACTTCATAGACTTCCAATAACAACACCATTGTTACCATAGATATAATACTGTTTACAGTAAGCCTCAGGAGCTAAAACACAATTATGGAACTGGGTAAAACAGGAAAAAACAGCTTAAACTAGACTTTTGGTTTGTTATTCTTAGGTGGTCTCCCAGACTGGCCAAGCTGGTCTTTGGCTGGTCAGTCAGCTGATCTCCCAGTCTAACTAGATTATGAAGTGCCCCAAACCCCTCTAAAACTAGCAAAACAGATCAACCTGAACAAGATGGGAGACCAGCTAAAACCGGAAAACTAACGTAGGCTTCATGATGTATGGTAAACAGATATTTGCTAGTGAGTGTTGTAACTAAGGAAAGGTGATTTTTTGTTTTGTTTTTACACATAGCACGCTCCAGCACAGTCCTGTGGTTGAGCTGTTGCTCCTAGACATTTCCATTTCATAATAACAGAACTTGCGGTAGACCACGGAAGGTCTCGCAGAGCAGAAATTTGACAAACTGATTTGTTGGAAAGGTGGCATTCTATGAGATCAGCATGTTGGGTGTCACTGAGAGCGTTGGTTCAACACGTTCTAGTCTGAATGCTTTTCTAAGGAGGTTGCAGTATAGCTGTAAGCTTGATTTCATGCACCTGTTAGAAATGGAAGCAGAAGTAGCCAGAATCATTCATTGAAAGCAGGATGTTTACATAATGTCATGAATTATTGGGGATGGTACCATGTAAGATTTTGCACTAACAAATTAGCTTTGGTGAATTTGGTTTATTGTTCTTTATTTTAATCCACTGGAATAAAAAATATTCTGGCTCTACTGCATCATGACTTTTGGGGATGAGCAAACCAAATGAAGAATGATTGCATTTACTTACTGGAAGAGAATTTCATAGCACTTGCAAAGTGGGCGGAAGGACGGAAGTGCAGATGGAAAAAGGGAGCGAGAAATGGAGCAAAAGACTGACAGATTAAAGACAGAGGACCAATTAAGCTGATTAGAGTCTTATTCTGCTTGATGAGCCGAGCTGCAACTGCAACCTTCTGCATTCATCTGGCCAACAGTCTCAGGTGCAGAGCGCCAGCAAACCTATCAAACATTGAGCCCTGATAAGCAAAAGACACATGCATCACCTCTGAATGAAGCCACTGGGTGCTGATAGCTAGATCCAATCAAACGTATTTAGCTGACACCCACTTGTATCTGAAAAAGGAGTTAAAACTCTGAAGCCAGGGTTGAATGCGGGCCCTGATCCATTCATAAAGCCATGCATGAGAGTGCTGAGTGACAGCAAAGCATTCTGTCTCATCAGAACTCTTTGTGTCACTTCATCTGCTCTCTGCCATCTGTGCTGTTTTTGTGTTTGAAAGCTGAACTAGAGTCAGCAGGGCACATTTCGGTTGGGTTTGACTCAAAGCATGACGGTGTTCTAATAGGGAGTTCTAATGAGCATACAACATAAGCCGTCTGAAGTCTCTCTCGTTTATCAGGTTCACTTCATCAGAGGCAGATTGTATCGTACGTTAATGTAACCTGATGATAAAGTCAAAAAACAGTAAAAGAGAAATGAGGACAGTGGGCACCTCCGCCAAGCACATAAGACGAAGGCCAGGGCTGGACCTGTAAAACGCTGGTTTACACCGCATGTTGTGCAATAGATGTCTGCAACAAGCACACCTCTGATTCGCCCCCCCCCCCCCCCCCCCCCCCACTGAAGTTGAAGAAGATGTTACCATATGCAAAACTCAGGATGGCAAAATCGGTTATGTTCCATACACAGCTTTGGTTAACACACTATAATTTAGATTTAGAATGAGCCAGTAAATAACCAGCCAGAATGCCTTAGCAACTATCAGCATGCCATCGCACACCAGCTCCAGAGGCACGGTAGATCCTGGAATGTAAGGCTTTAGAAAATGTAAATATCTAGTTTTTAGGTTTGGTGTTCTATTGGTGTTTTGTTGTTTGAATATACGTCTCTTAGGTTTACTGTATCCCGCAGGGGTAAGTTCGAATTAAAATGATCAAAAGTGACAGTAAAGGACATAATGATGACCCAAGATTTCTATATTAAAAAAAAAACACTGGAAAATAATGTATCAGTTTCCACAAAAAAAAATATTAAGCAGCATAGCTGTTCTTCAACACTGATAATGTTTCTTAAGCAGCAAATCAGCATAATGATATTTCTGAGAGGTCATGGGACATGATGACTGCTTAAAATTCAGCTTTGCATCACAGGAATGAATTACATTTTAAAATACGTTTCAATAGAAAACCGATATTTTAAATTGCAATATTACTGTTTTTACTGTAACAAATAAATATAGCCTCGATGAGCAAATGAGACTTTTTTTTAGAAAAATATGAGAAATATGAAAAAATTTAAAATATATCTTATCAACCCCAAACTTTTGAACACAAGTGTATTTTTAAAAATCACTGCATTTCTTTTTTCCACCTGCCTTCTATTCTTTGAATTTAATATTCAACAAAACATTCTTCAAAAAGCTGACAAACAGCAGCATATATGTGGTATAAGGAAGTAAAATAGTATAAATATAACACTTCTTTCAAAAATCAGTCCGTTATTACTTGTTGTTTTCAGATTTGACATTTGCTTCACATTTTTCATAAATGTCACTGCTTAGAGCTACATTTTGTGGCATTAACTGACATAAATTAAGCGTTATGTACTGCATGTTTAGTGCAAGCAAAATACATTATGCAGTGGCTTAACAGCATCAACCATTTGAAGAACTTCACACGCCATTCTGGCTTGATTCTTGATGCAGATATACAAGTCGGAAATTCAGGCTGCTCGCAGACAACAAGAATGATTAACCAGTCCATCAGGAGTGTGTGAACTGATCCACACAGGGAGAAATCCAACAGGCCGCTTCTGCATTTCAATGCAGGGTGATAATGATTGAACAGAATCGGTGGAGAGTATCACAAGTTGCATTGTTTTTACACCGACACACATCACCTTGACACATGCCAACTTATTAGACGTTTTAAAGGGTTAGTTCACCCAAAAATGAAAATGCTGTCATTAATTACTCCCCCCTCATGTCATTTCAAACCCGTAAGACCTTCGTTCATCTTCGGAACACAAAATAAGATATTTTTGATGGAATCCGAGAGCTGTCTGTCTGACCCTGCATAGACAGCAACGCAACTGAAATGTTCCCAAGTCCAGAAACGTAGCCAGGAGATCTGTAAAATACATGTGACATCAGGGGTTCAACAGTAATTATACGAAGCTACGAGAATAATTTTTTAGTTTTTCTTCTTATCTCCCTTGTCGTTGCAACCCCAATAAAGACTTTATTCAACAATTCGTCTCCTCCGCATCACCCTGTAGCGCCATTTTGGAGAGTATCAGCTGGACTAAACAACGTATGCTATTCTGTATTAGCTGCGACACACCGGATCTGTTTCTTACGTTGTTTGCATTTTGATTTGAATGAAAACAACATATCCGCGTGTCGCAGCTAACACAGAATAGCATACGCTGTTTACGTCCAGCGGATATTCTCCAAAATGGCAATTCAGGGTGATGCGGAGGAGACGAATGTGGATTAAAGTCTTTTTTTTTCTTTTCTTTTGCAGAACACAAAATATTCTAGTAGCTTATGAGAATTACGGTTGTAACCGTTGATGTCACATTGGATTATTTTACGGATCTCCGCTTGCTTAACGTTTCTGGACTTGGGAATCATTGGCTTAGTTGCATTGCTGTCTATGCAGGGTCAGACAGACAGCTCTCGGATTCCATCAAAAATATCTTAATTTGTGTTCCGAAGATGAACGAAGGTCTTACGGGTTTGAAACGACATGAGGGTGAGTAATTAATGACAGAATTTTCATTTTTGGGTGAACTAACCCTTTAAGTATGTATTTAAATAAATCTTTTGACATTTCTTGGTTCCGTGCACTGAAGAAATGAGTTGTACTTTTGGCAAATATGTTTAAAATCATGAATACTCATTTATGAAGACATACTGGTTTGGTTTGTTTTTGTGTAACGCACAAGGTTTCCAAGACTACTGCTGTTATCAGTAAATGAAACAAAATGTAACACGTCATGTCAGAATTAACGCAATTATGAGAAAAAAGCAATCACATTCTTGTAGAATTCGTTATAACAACTTGAAAAAAAAATTCTGGAGTTTTTACTTGCACCACGTGACGTCATGTGAAAACACTCAAAACAGCAGGAGCTTCAGCAGTAAAATGTTTTTTGAAAAACATGTTTATCTTGCTCATTAAGAATCAAACCACTGTTATGACAAACACTTTCAAACGCAAGTCCTCCCTAGTGCTAACAACCTTTTTGAAGCTTTCATCATGCTGAAGTCATTTGCATTGAGGGGTAATATTTCACGCAGGCCTGTGATAAGTAGCTTCAGGAAGACAGGGCTTTGTCCTGGAACCATGTCTTGAAGTAGATGTGGAGCAAAGCCAATGCAGCCCCTCTCCCATCATTTTTAATGTGTGCCATGTGACCCCTGTCATCTGCCGCACACAGAAGCTCATCCAATCATCATCCTCAATATGATGACATCACCTGTACGGGTGCCCTTAACTGTCAAAACAGACGAATGTTTTAATGATCAGTTTCCATACTGCTCAGCATCTCCGAGTGTAATCGACTAATAGAGATCCACAAAGCAAAGCCCTTGAGCACTGGAGCATTGGGACACAGGGAACATTGTGAATTTGTGCCCATTTGAATAAACCAATTTTTCTGGGAAGTGATTGGGAGATTATCAGGGTCATTTCAGAAATCAATCGATACCAATATGGTATCATCATTTTGCATCCCAAAAGCTTTGCGTTCTATGAAGGGCCGGACAATATACTGCAGATTAAATAACACAATTATTGATATTGTAAGCCTTTATATAAAATAAATAAATACTTATGTGCATTACAAACAAAACAAACAAAACAATGGTGAAAATGCATGACTAGACAAAAATGAGGCGTTTTCCAAAGCATCTTCATAAATAATAAAACACATAAGCAAATATCCAACCTAAAATGTATGAAGGTCCTAATGCAGTAAATTAGAAATAATATCAGCGTAATTTACCCAACAATATCTGCAAAACAATTCAAAGACTTTGTCACATCCATAATTCCATTTATGTTTTAGCATTCATGGGACAAACATGGCATAAATATTTATTATTTATTATTTTTATTTCAATTTGTTCAAGCTGTAGGATAATAACAGTACATCTTACCGGTCTACATAATTAGTCAGCGTACTTTGCAAATTTGGAAGACTACAGACACATGCCTTAGACTTAAATTAACATCACCCAGTTGTAAATTAGTTTCTAAAACAGGCAGCAAGACACAGTAGAGGTTTTGAGAGACAGTGATAAGAGACCTTATTTTGACTTGCGTTACACTTCTTTAAGTTTGTGTATATACACACACACACACAATCAATCAGTATATATATACAGTGGGGCAAAAAAGTATTTAGTCAGCCACCAATTGTGCAAGTCTCCCACTTAAAAAGATGAGAGAGGCCTGTAATTTTCATCATAGGTATACCTCAACCATGAGAGACAAAATGAGAAAAAAAATCCAGAAAATCACATTGTAGGATTTTTAAAGAATTAATTGGTAAATTCCTCGGTAAAATAAGTATTTGGTCACCTACAAACAAGCAAGATTTCTGGCTCTCACAGACCTGTAACTTCTTCTTTAAGAGGCTCCTCTGTCCTCCACTCGTTAACCTGTATTAATGGCATCTGTTTGAACTCGTTATCAGTATAAAAGACACCTGTCCACAACCTCAAACAGTCACACTCCAAACTCCACAATGGCCAAGACCACAGAGCTGTCAAAGGACACCAGAAACAAAATGTAGACCTGCACCAGGCTGGGAAGACAATCTGCAATAGGTAAGCAGCTTGGTGTGAAGAAATCAACTGGGAGCAATTATTAGAAAATGGAAGGACATACAAGTCCACTGATAATCTCCCACGATCTGGGGCTCCACGCAAGATCTCACCCCGTGGGGTCAAAATTATCACAAGAACTGTGAGCAAAAATCCAGAACCACACGGGGGGACCTAGTGAATGACCTGCAGAGAGCTGGGACCAAAGTAAAAAAGGCTACCATCAGTAACACACTGCGCGCCAGGGACTCAAATCCTGCAGTGCCAGAAGTGTCCCCCTGCTTAAGCCAGTACATGTCCAGGCCCGTCTGAAGTTTGCGAGAGAGCATTTGGATGATCCAGAAGAATGTCATATGGTCAGATGAAACCAAAAAAAACTTTTTGGTAAAAACTCAACTTGTCGTGTTTGGGGGAGAAAGAATGCTGAGTTGCATCCAAAGAAACACCATACCTACTGTGAAGCATGGGGGTTGAAACATCATGCTTTGGGGCTGTTTTCTGCAAAGGGACCAGGACGACTGATCCGTTTTTTTTTCCTTTTTTTTTTTTCAACGAAAGAATGAATGGGGCCATGTATCGCGAGATTTTGAGTGAAAACCTCCTTCCATCAGCAAGGGCTTTGAAGATGAAACGTGGCTGGGTCTTACAGCATGACAATGATCCCAAACACACAGCCCGGGCAACGAAGGAGTGGCTTCGAAAGAAGCATTTCAAGGTCCTGGAGTGGCCTAGCCGGCCTCCAGATCTCAACCCCATAGAAAATCTTTTGAGGGAGTTGAAAATCCGTGTTGCCCAGCGACAGCCCCAAAACATTACTGCTATAGAGGAGATCTGCATGGAGGAATGGGCCAAAATACCAGCAACAGTGTGTGAAACCTTGTGAAGACTTACAGAAAACGTTTGACCTCTGTCATTGCCAACAAAAGGGTATATAACAAAGTATTGAGATGAAATTTTGTTATTGACCAAATACTTATTGTCCACCATAATTTGCAAATAAGTTCTTTAAAATCCACAATGTGATTTTCTGGATTTTTTTTCTCATTTGTCTCTCATAGTTGAGGTATACCAATGATGAAAATTACAGGCCTCTCTCATTTTTAAGTGGGAGAACTTGCACAATTGGTGGCTGATAAATTACTTTTTTTCCCCACTGAGATATAATATATATTATATATAAATAAAAGGCACTCAAACTTTTTTGAGTCACAAGATCATTACCAGTGGATTTTTATTTCCTATAATGAAAACACACTTTGATTTAGTGCTCTAAAAAAACACTCCAAACACGTCCCACTCGTTTCCCCTCCTCACGAGACCTCGGGCTGAACATTTCCTGTAGGTGCCATCCAGAGGAAGTCTGGGACATGCTACTGCTGCTATTGAGCTTTCAGCTTACAACACAAACAGGTAGCTCCACAGGACATGCTGAAGGCCAGGCTATTTACTATATAAAGATCCTCCATCTTGACTATAATTTCCTGGCTAAAGAAAGGTCAGAAAAAGTGTGTCAAATAAAAGGCTCATATAAAGGAAGCCATAACCCAACCCATTTATATCTCATACTAAGCAGGAAACAATCACACTGTCGTTTTCTGTTTTCGCCCATTTTGTTGCATACCAGGTGAACAATATGATATCGCAGTAAGTACTTGTAGATATGGATGAGGTAACAATTTGTGATATAAGTTACACAGCAGAGTTTAATAATCCAGGTTCAACACAAGTTAAGATACACTCACAGCATTTGTGGCATAAAGTTGATTAACCCCCAAAATGATTTTGAGCTCTCCTCAATGTCCTCAAAACTGAGGTTATGGTGTGACACAATGGAAGCAAATGGGAATTTTTGTAGGATGTGAAATGTGAAGCTTTATAGCTTACAGTAATTCTTCTGTGAAAACATGCATATTATTAGAGCTGTAAAGCTCTTTAAATCATCATTTTTTCCCACAATGTTATTTTCTCATGGTTTCAAATGTTTTCCATTGGTTATAACTTTAACCTTCATGTTGTGTTCCAGTCATTTTGACCCGGATTTTCTTTTAATGTTATGGCATTGGACTAAAACTGATCATTTAGGACTACGATCAATCAGTTTCAAAAAGAAATACAAAACCTGTGCTAACTAAAAGAAAACAAGTTGTGACAGGGAACAGCACAGCACAAGGGTTACACAGTAAAAGCAAGTTATTTTTTCACACTAAAATCACGTTAACACTGTCTTGTGGCTATATCACAGAAACATTGAGTAAAATAATATTTCAACATGCTCGTTTTACAAAAAAAATGCAAAAATCAAGGTTACTGTAAGACACTTACAGTGGAAGTAAATGGGCCAATTTTTGGAGGATGTGAAATCTGCATCTTATAATTTGAAATATTTCATATAACTTTACACAGAAAAGGGTAATAAGTATCTCCCCCCCTCATTATAATCATGTTAACACTAATATTCATGTCTTGTGGCAATACAATGTGTATTGGTCCCATTCACTTCCATTGTAAGTGTCTCACTGCAACCCAGATTTGATTTTTTTAAGAAAAAGAGGCACATGTGGAAATACATTTTTGTGCTGATCAACATTATGCCTCAAGTGCTGTCGATTAAGCTGAGTTGTACCGAACCCAAAGTGATGGGTTTCTTCAAATCTCAGGAAGCACCACTAGTCGTGACTATTGCTGAACTCTCAGGCATTGAATAGTAATCTACACAGACTCATTAACTCAACCTGAATGGACACATTTCGCTGAGCATCTCCCAGCACTCGAAGGACATCCAGCTGTCTGCAATTTCGGAATCGAGAGCAAATCCGATGTGTGTCAGATGATGTGAAACATGGAGAATATCTGTTTGAGCGTTGGTTTGCCTGTCAAAGCAGGAACTGGGAAGTGTTCAGAGCTAACCTCGGAGGGCAAGGACTTCCCAGCGCCCCTCTGCAAAACAACAGCATGGTCGGCAGCTGACACGGGTGACTCTGAGTCTGTGTGCCTGCTCTGGAAACTCACTGACCCCCACCCAGCACGTGAAGTACACTTTCCAGATGACAACACAGTGTAGGGAGGACATGTGAGAGAACACTCTGCAGTCACCTTCCCCCGATATGATCATGCAGGAATGTAGTGGATTATGCAAACAGACATGTTTGGGAGGTGATGTCAGATCAGGAGCAGGAGAGTGGGTGGTACCAACTACTGCTCTAGCTGCCGAACGCTCATGTTACACAAGCATAGTTGAGCTATTCTCACCTCTTTCTGCTCAGGCACTTTTAATGCCTACAAACGATCAACAGATTCAAATCGAGGCGACACAGAGGAAGCCAATGGCAGTTGTAGGAAAAGGAAATGAGAAGCTGTGGTGGGAAACGCCAGAATTGTCAATTTCCGACCTTCAGTTTTATTGCAGTCAGTAGTGACACAGCCTTTGGCACAGCTTCACGGGTTTGACATACAAGTAGGACAATCTTATTGACAGAATTGGGCGAATATCACTCGTCTAATTTAACAAAGTCCCTAAATATAAACCCTAAAGTTTATACTAGCATTTTTTTTTCTAATTTCAATATAGATTTTTTTTATATATATTAAAAAGTGTTTATAATAATGTTTCTTTATTTTATTTTAATTGATCCAAATGTCTTAATGATTAATTTATATATAATGGTAGTATGGTTGATTGCCGGAATAAAATGGAAATATAATAAATATAAAAATATAACAAATAAATTTCCTTCAATAAAAAAAATTATGGATACAGTAGTTAGGTATATATAATATTTAATAAAAAAAACCAAGTACGTACAATCCTGACAAATTGCAGTAATACAAAAAATGTGCCTTAAGTGTCCTGAAAAGAAATGTCACAAGTGCTAAAAACTAAGGGGTCTAAAAGGTGTCTGTGTGCATTTTTCAATATTATATCTATATAATTTTTTTTTTCCCTCAGTTTTTGGGTTGTATGACATGGACATGTCATGAGATTCAATATACAGTTGTTTTTGTTTCCCCCCCCCAAGATAATCTGTTTTCTCCTGCATTACCATCATGAATTAGGAGGCTATTTAACACAATCAAATATGGAATGTTCCATCTGATAAAACAAGTGGGGGCCTGAGACCGATATTGCTGCAGATGCGTGTTCATTTACTCATTTGCTTTCATGCTCTCTCTAATGCATCAGATATATAAACAGAGATATCTTTATCTCAGTCATACTTTTACTGCAAATACATACTTCTATAAAGAATGACATAATTAAATGAAGAACCACAGGAAAAATAGCATAAAAAAACATTAAGGCAAACATAGACTACTCTCCCAGAAAGGTCATAAAAAGCATCAACAAACTTACTACGTCAGTTTTCAACTGTTGCAACTAGGCTGTAACTGCCCAGAGTGTTTGGCATGAGTATTTGCATACTATTTACATGAGAGGATTGATGTTAAGGAGATACCTTCTAAAGCGTGTATTTACCTGTTCCACTTTAAGGACACCTGAACTGAAAGCATTTTTTTTTTTTTTTACTCTGAAACAGTAATTATTACTTACATATTTATTTGAAATTGGAGAGAAACTAAATAAACAAATTTGTAGAATGAACACTTTATATGAACAGAATAAGGAAGTACTAATCCATCCATAAATACGTTCACTAAAGTCTCACAATCACTACTGAGCATGCATTAGTCAAATTCCCCTTGTAAGTATTTGCCTTGGCATTCACTCTCAAACTTCAAAGGAACCTGAAACACTTATAGGTCAACGACAAACTAAATGGGAGTTGAACTCTTCACTAATCCAAAAACATGTGAAAAGACCAATCAATCCTTAACCAGCCCAAACTGTCCAGTTCTTTTTCTCCCAAAAACACCTTACAAGAGGAATGCTGAAATCCACAGCTGCTTAAAGGATGTCAGTAATGTCAGATGACAGCAATTCAGTGCCCTTAATGCAGGGGTGCCCAAACTTGGTCCTGGAGGGCCGGTGTCCAGCAGAGTTTAGCTCCAACTTGCCTCAACACACCTGCTGGTAAGTTTCTACACTCTTAAAAATAAAGGTGCTTCACGATGCCATAGAAGAACCTTTTTGTCTAAATGGTTCCATAAAGAACCTTTAACATCTGAAGAACCTTTCTGTTTGACAAAAGGTTCTTTGTGGCGAAATAAGGTTCTTCAGATTACAAAAAGGTAAGAAAGAGATGGTTCTTTAAAGAACCTTTGACTGAATGGTTCTTTGTGGAACCAAAAATGGTTCTTCTATGGCATCGCTTTGAAGAACCTTTTGAAGCACCTTTATTTTTAAGAGTGTAGTATGCCTATAAGAGCTTGATTAGCTGGTTCAGGTGTGTTTAATTGGGGCTGTTAAAATAAAGGAATTTTTTAAATGGGACAATTTGTCCCTTTGGCACAGGCTTTTCCCTGTCCAGCTGATTTGAGAATGCCTGCTGAATGTCCATACCTGGCTTTTTTGGCCTTTTGTTATGTGGATTTTTGGATGCAAGACCTCAAGATCACAACGTACAGCTTGTGGACTAAAGGAATATTTTGGTCAAAAAGTGAAAATTCTGTCATTATTTACTAACCGTCATGCTGTACCAAACTAGTTTGCTGTTATTTTCCATAAGCAACAACAGCTCCAAACAGACAACAAACACCAATTAAGCACCATAAAACATTCCATATAGCAACACACAGGTTTAAAATAATACAAGTGTGACTCATTGCAAAAACGTGCCTGTGGTGATATTTGTGCAAAGTGATATTATGCAAAATAACATAACACTTACAAGGTGAAATATCCCGTGAGTGACACTAAAACTGCGTTCAGTTTTATTTAAAACAGATTAACGTAAACCTGGCAACATTTTATAACGCTGGTTGTTGTTACTATCATGGCAGTTCGGAAATAAACCGTCTGGTGAGTGGCGCTAAAAGCCACTATACATGCTGAATGATATGCTCTATCACGTTTAAAAATAAAAACGTACCACCTACAGTAAATTGACGGTTTAACAAAAGCAACGTCAGATAAAAACACATTTGCTTAAGCAACCATGCCATTTTAGCTTGCTTCTACAAGTCTTTGGGTTCTTTTATCATGTCTTGTGTTTCACAGGACTCATACCAGAGCACTCTGTTGCAAGTGCAACGCAATACCAGGTGCGCCACTGAGCAAGTTTACTATGTTAGAAAAGCAATACATATGGAGCTGGTTATGTGATGCAAATGCCAAAATGTATTAATTTACAAATCATGCACTTAGTGTTTTCGGATCATAACAGTTGTTGGTGTTTTACTTCCTCTAGTGTTCATTTCATTTAGGCACTGCGGTGAAATGCATGGATACAACAGGAACGTTTTTTGGAGCTTCACAAAAATATAGCCGGCGTGTTTTTTTCCCAATGAGCCTATGTTGCATTTTTGAGCGAACTACTCCTTTAACTCAGTTTTTTGATTCAAGGAGTATTGACCTTCACTTATAAGGTAAACATGTGTCTGCTTTTCCTCTTCCCAGCCCCAGCTGCCCACTTATTTTGACATGAGCAGTTCCTGTGCAGCTCCACATAAGACTGGGCTGCTTTATGTTGAAGACAATGAGGAAATGACCTAGCATGTGTGCATCTGAGGACATACAGATACGGGCTCTCCCGATGAAACCGAGAAAGAAGGAAAGAGAACGAGAGAGCGGGAGAGTGAGATGACATCATGGCAAAATTAAATAGGAGGATGGAGAAGTCCTGTAATGCAACACTGTAGATAGACATGAGACAGCTGTATTTATGAGATCTAGGACCGAAGGCCTTCCCAGCTTTTGTGCAGGACGCAGTATCTGCTTTGACAAACCGGAAAGCAACAGTCTCCAATGTTCAGCCACCAAAGAAAAGGATGTGAGGACTCCACATGTCCAACGGTGGTCTCCAGTTTACAATAATGCAGCAACTGGCTACGAGCAAGCTAATATCAGATGAAAGAGGGACAGCAAAAGTTTGTGCACTTTTAATAGGAACCGTTGCATAGACAGCTGTCCAAAACAGAATTAGGAGACAGACGGTGTCTCTGTGGTGTCTTCAAACCCCATTGTGCACAGCTTCTTTAGTTCAATTAAGTCCAGATTATAATACTCAATCTTATTATAAAGCAGGTATTATTGGTGGTCATCCCAAATATTAAACGCAGAGTTGTGTGCTCTTATGACAGTACATGAACTAGTCAAAGGTTTTTCTGCTTTACATGAGATGTAGTGCAAAACAGACAGCACCTGCTAAGGCTAGAACAACAATAAAGACATAGATAAATATACTCAGGCCGATTAATTTAAAAAAAAATATTGTGTACAGTAAGTACTTGTTTGATTTCAGCAATGTTGTGCCTCACTGTCATCATTAAAAGTACGTTTTTGTTTACGTTCAGCTTGCTGGATCTAATTCGCCCTAGATTGCTTTTATACTGACACCTACTGCTCTGGATGCATGAAGTTTTGTCTGTTTAGCGATTGCTTTGTTTAAAGGGGTCATATAATGCTTTTTTAAAGATCATTATTTTGTGTATTTGGTTTAACAGAATATGTATGCTTTAATGTTCAAAAAACACATATTTTTCAAATACTGTACATTAGTGTAGGTCCTCTATGCCCCGCCTCTCAAAAAACTCTTAGTTTTCTTCAAAGTCCCTCCTTCCGACAAGCACAATCTGCTCTTATTGGCCAGCTGACCCAATGCATTGTGATTGGACGATCACCGCAAGCACTCGTCGGAAATGTAAACCCCTTTCCATAATCGCGAGCCTCATCTTTCAAAATAAAAGTAAATACAGTAAATAATGTCATTAGTTTTACCATCAGTTCAAGCCTGAAAGGGGAACAGACACAGTAATGATGCAGTACACAAGCCGCGGTTAAGACAGCTGACTCTAGTGATACTGTGATGTGATGTGACGCGCGTCCTCTCTCTCTCTCTCTCTCCTCTCTCTCTCTCCTCTCTCTTCTCTCTCTCTCTCTCTCTCGCTCTCTTGCACACACACAAGATGCGCAAAACTCCACATTTGAACAATCAATAGCAAATACTTAAATAATAACAAAACAGTAGCTGATTCAGATGCGGCAGATTTTCATAGCAAAGTCAGAATTACCTCCTCGCCTAGGTTCACGAAACGGTCATCCATAAAAAAGCATTGCTGTTCTGTTGTAAGTAATCAAGATTTCTAAATGCATCTACTTTTTTTTTTTTTTCTGGAAGGCCAAATAAAGTGCTTTTGCTTTTGCACTGAAACACAAAGCGTCTCCCTGACATGCTGCTTCAACCCTAACTGCGGTTACTGAAACCACACCACATTTCTTTGCGTGCACATTTGGGCCGAATTATGCAAATATTACCCACAAGTGACTAATATGTGGGGTGGTTAGAAAGAGCCGTGTAGGGGGGCTGGCAGAGTCTACTTAACTAAAGCTATCTCTTTGGTTTTGAGACTTAGGCTTTGCAACGTCAGGGATCTATCTATTACACATCAGCGTGTAACCACTCCAAAGGAAGGAAAACTTGAAACGCTTCATATGACCATGTAATAAGCACCCCAGGTTTAATGCCCATACTTCTGTTTTTAATACCTTTTGTTTTATGCTAAAACAACTCATTTTATGCGTATGCTACGAATGGAGTACTGACATGAAAAACAGTATACAGATAAACATGCGTCATCGCATGACAGGCCAGGTCATGGAGTCAACTGGGCTCACCAACGAGGGCCCACCACTCGATATAGAAGCCTCGCCTCGCTTTTTTTTTTTTTTTAGAAGGGACTGATAATCCTCAGAACTGCCTGTTACTTTCTTATGTGTAAAACCTCAGAAAAAAATACAACTGCACCTTTAATTTGGTAATGTATAATAAGCATTCTATATGCCGCCCGCTGTGTAGAAATAATAATGATGCATTAAAAAATATTTCAGTAGATGCACCTCATTTCATTGTAGTGTAGATCTCAAATTGCTTCATTAGGTTTTTACAGGCTCATCTTATGTACACTTGATTTTCAAATATATATATTATATTATAGCAGTAATCGACACCCTGGCTCTCAAAATATCATTTATGCCTGAAATAAAACAGCTTAGACCAGCTGGCCTTAGGTGGTTTCCCAGCCTAGGCAGGCTGGTCTGTTTGCTGGTTTTCGAGGGGGTTTGGGCACGGCTATCTGGACTGAGCAGCTAAACACATGCAAGCATTGCCAACTAAGACCAGCAAAGCATCTTAGGCTGGTTCAAGTTGTTTTTTATTTTTATTTTTAATTATCCCCCCAACAAAACTGTCATTGAAACCACAGTGAAGCGCATCTTGTTGACTTATAAACTAACCTGCATTTTAATTTTCTTTCAAGAAAGATGAATTGATTCCTATCAGATAAAGTTACGCACAGCTTTCTGCATCACTGTTACTGTATATGAAGCACAATATTCTAACATAGAAGAACATGCAACACTTACATATCTCCGCAGCTTCTTCTCGGGTGGCGACTTTCTCAACCATCCCTGACAGATGATTTCCCCTCCGCTCATTTCACACAATCACAACAGTAATATCACTCTGAAGTCCTCAGATGATGCGGGTCCATCTATGCTGAACGCGCGTGGAGCTGTGGTGTGGATGTACCACTGCAGCGCTGTGATGATGGGACGCGTCCTCTGAGCTCAGCAGGACTCAGTGTAAACACTGCTACACGCAGGACAGACGCTGGGACGCGAGGTGAGGGGAAGAAACGCTCGAGCTGTACGCAGATGTAGGAAGTACTGTTGGTTGTCTGCTGTTTGTTTTCCCACTCACTCACTCACTCACTCACACACTCACACACACACACACACACACACACACACACCACGCCCACTGAATTGAAGGGACGGGACTCTTTACTATAGGGATGAACGAAGACAATGAACCACACGCGTGGAGTTCACCGCGCCGACACCGACTCCACACAGTTAGTGTATCTGCTAGATTACACACTTAGGCCCTCTTTTAAGTCTACATAAAGTTTGTAAGCATATCTCAGATAATAATATTTACTTTAAGGGGTAGTCTAATGCCCCATGTTATAAAATGAGACCCAGCAGGGAGCACTGAGTGCTTTCCCAGAATTAGAACCAGCCGTAACTTTACCAAGCGCATTAATTAGTTTGAGAAACACGCCACCTAGTGGACGAATTTATGTAATGCACGATCTGCTATACACGCACTTCAGATGTCACGTTCTTATTGGGTTAAAAAGTGTTTGTGGGGGATTCTTAGACTATGGGCACTTTTATGTTCTTTGGTCATATTTTTAAAAATACATATCATTTTGGACAAATTCCTCTTTCTTTGTCAAACTAACAATAAAACCACCTTAAAAACGTTTTACTACTTTTCTATTATGATTTTTTTTATACTTTTCAACCTCCTTATTTGGTGTCAAAATCACTGTGTTCTCCTTGTCGCACACCCAGACTTTTAAACTTCAACAATGAAAATACAGTTTTAAAATATGACTTATCTGGTAACTATTAATGTACCCGAATTAAGCACTAGTAAAATAATTCAAATACATACTAGTATTTAATGTGAGACCACTATCAATATGACTTTGTATACAAAATATAGCTGTCGCACAGTATTGGTGTCATTTCCACCACAACACTGTAATGTCCCTTTACAAAGTTTGTGTGAAAGATTGTTTAGGTGGTTTCTATGGAAATGTTCAGTGCCATCAGAGCACATGTTGGACATGGAGGGGGATTTAAATTTTCATCAACAACAAATGAAGAAAAATCAGGGTAAATATTGCTTGAGCAGTTCATATATTTATTCTATGTCATTTCCAAACATGCTGTACCTTCAAGGGTGTTTTTAAGAAGCTACAAATTTTAAGTTAAAGGGGTCATATGATGTTGCTAAAAAGAACATTATTTTGTGTATTTGGTGTAATGAAATGTGTTTATGCGTTTTAAAGTAAAAAAAAACACATTATTTTCCACATAGGCCTACTGTACATTATTGTTTCTCCTCTATGACCCGCCTTTCTGGGGAAACGTGATTTTTACAAAGCTCATCGGTCTGAAACGCGAGATGTGCTGTGATTGGCCAGCTATCCAATGCGTTGTGATTGGCGGGTTTCACACCACCCACACACCCACACCCGATACCTCAAGCGTGTGACGGAAATGTTATGCCCCTTACCATACTGTGATGCCCTGTCCGGCCGGAGCGATGAGACAAAAACATTAAAACCCATTATAAACGAGGCATTTGTTGCATCCAGTGGGGACATAATTACGGATTATAATGACTTATACTGTCTTTTTACGCGTTGCATTGCATCGCGCCGTGTAAACATAAAACCCGTCTGCATTTGTGATCGGAGAAATTAAAAACAACAAGCGCTACTCTACACTGCAAAACTCGCGTTTGAATCATCAGTGGAAAAATCCTTTAAATGAAAACGTACAGACTGTGAGTCAGAACTGCCGGCTTTGTAGTCTACTCTCCCAGGATCAGGAAGCAGTTCTCCATAAAATGTGATGCACACATCTGGATTTGGGTTAAACTGTTCTGGAACAGTGTAGTAAATACAACTTAACCACTGATTTGTAGTCGTGTCCTCTTTGGAAGACAGACAAAAGTAGTTTCGCTTTCACAACGAAAAACACTGCGGCCTAGCGGAAGCCCCGGCTTAGCGTGAGCTGAGGACGGGATAGAGTGAGCTGAGGCCAGGCTAGAGTGAGCTGAGGCCGGGCTAGAGTGAGCAGAGGCGGTGGGCTTGAGAACGGCGCAGCCGGCGGAACCGACGAAGGAGCGGCAAGCACATGTAACGACCCCAGGCTTCGTCCACGGTGAAAGCCGATACACAGCGCAACGTTAATGTATTCCCTCAGCGACCAGCACAGATCAGCTCTAGGCATGACGAAGCGGATATCGTCCTCTTTTGGAAGACCAAACAAAGTAGTTCCGCTTTCACAACGAAGCACACACTGTCTCCACGGCATGGCGGCAGCGGCAACAATACTACAGTGAGAATAAAAGTTACGCCTTCTTTCTTTGCGTGAACATTTGGGCGGCTTTATGCAAATCTGCCCACACGGACGTTAGACATGTGGGGGCGTGTTATGTTAGAACGAGGGCCGTGTTAGGTAGGTGGCTGACTATTAATTTTATAAAGCATATATCTTGGGATTTGAGACTTTAGGCTTGAGACTTTACATATTTTCTTTATGCACCAAGAGCTTGTAACACTCCAAAGAGAAAGGAAAAATTTAAATCGCATCATATGACCCCTTTAAATAAGAGTATTTTGCATACATGACATGCAAAGTATTAATCCAAAGCTAATCAGTGAAGCTATCTTACATTTTTTCACAAAAAACTACAGAAATGTCATTTCCACCACACTGCCCTCTGTGGTGGAAATGACACCAAAAACAGTGTCACCTCAGTCTGCTCAATCAGCTCCTCTTTTCGTCATGACCCCTGTGCTATTTGGGCACATCTATCAAAAGTCCTCACTTTCCTGAAGGATCAATACCCCACTGCTTCAGTGCTGCATGTGGTCAGTGATGGGCCGACCACCCAATACCGCTCCAAAAAGAATTTCTACTTCTTCACCAACATTCCATATCAGATGGGCTGGAAGAAAGACTTGGAACTTTCAGGGGGCTGGCCACGGAAAAGGCCCTGCTGATGGGATAGGAGCAGCAGTGAAAAGAAGAGCTGATGACATCATAGCTAGAGGGAAGGACATACCAAATGCTCGGGTGCTCTTTGAGGAGCTTCAGCAGCAAATGTCTGCCACAGAGCTCTTCTATGTTGAGCCAGAAGACATTGAGTGTATGGACATTCATGTGCCGTCTGAGCTACAAACAATCCGTGGCACAATGAAGATTCATTAGGTAATGGTTGACAGTCGTCTCCAAACAAATAATTGTTGTGACTATGTTCATGCCTTAACAGTTTTTCTCTCCTTTCAGATCATCTCTGCTAGCCCAAGCCAAATGTCATGGAGAATCCTCAGTTGCTTTTACGCTGCATGACTGCAAATGTTTCAATCCAGAAACAGTCATGTTCCGGCATTGGGACGAAGCTTCCCCCTCAACCAGTACAGCGCATCCTGACACACCTCAAATAGGTCTGCGGCACATTGTGGACTTGAACAGGGACTCATTGGTCAGTGGTGTGCTGTGAAGTATGATGGAGATATTTATCCTGGCATCATACAGGATACTGATGTCTACAGTGGCGCTCTGGTTAAAACCATGAGCCGTGTTGGACTCGATCGTTTTTTTTTTTTGGCCTCTAGGGGATGACATAGTCTGGTACCAAACCAAGAATATCATAGGCCTTATCCCTGAGCCTGTACCAGTGACCAAACGTCACAAGGAAATTATTGTGTCTGTTTGGAAAGAAATCTGTGAAACACTTCATTAGATTTGGCCTTGAATCACATCACACACACGTGCAAACGCTCTCTCTCTCACACATATGCAAACATACATACACTCACACATTCAAGGTGCTCAAAATTGTAGGTGCTCTGTTTAAATGATACAGTTTCAGGTGTTCTTTACAGTTACTCTTTACAGAAGATGAGTGTTCATTTAAGAGACCAATGAGAACAGTTCAGTATCAAACTCTCACAATTATATACCCTCATAATTATCTCACAATGTTGAAATTTTGATGCATCATTTATTGCTTATATATTTGCCTTGCCATCAGTTGTGTCAGTTATTTACAGTATGCACTGTAACCATTCATCTGTGAGACAAATCAGTTTTATACATCAAACTCAGCAATGACTTTGTGAATTGAGTTTGAGTGTGATGAGTTTAAGGATTTTTCTAATAAATCTCTCTACTGTTTCTCTACATTCACGTTAATTCATTGTCATTTCCACCACCACCGTCATTTCCATCACCACACACATTTAAAAAAAATGTTTTCTCATCACACATTAAAAATGTATCCACAATTTATGAGATCATGCTCTATTTAATATAAAAATTCAAGGTATTTATTTTCTAATAAGCTCTTACCCAAACCAATATTAAATTTCATAGTGCGACAGGTGTACAGTTCAGCATTTGGTCCTTAGGGCAATTCATTTATCTCATTGACAAATGTATAATTATTGTACATTGTGGGGAAAACTGGTAAAACTAGTTACAAAAATGATATTAGACTATTCTTGAGTGGCATAAGTTATTCTATTTTTAAATAACAGCTGTATATTGAGATGTGGTGGAAATGACATTTGTTCATTGCAGGTCGGAAAAAATGTAAAATATTAACAATTTCTCTTGTAATCTAAGTTTGTCCTCTTACAGACCTTAAAACTAGACAAATTATTTAAACTTATGAGACTGTGTTATGTGACTTTTGAACAAGTTTTTTTTTATTCAACTTCACGAGGCTAAAAGTGCCCCTAGTTGAAGAAACACCCTTATTTAGCTAGAACGCTCGATTTATATATTAATTTATATTAGGGTAACTACTCTTGTTCTAAAGGCTTATTAGGCCTACTTTCTTTTTTTGAAACACACACACACAAAAAATGTCCTGCTTGCACTTACCCATTTAATGGCAGACAATGGTGACTTTCACTTTTTATTCTTTCAGCGGATGCAAATCTGTCGTAAAATAATCATATGCATCTCGTGGTGTATATTCCAAACGTTCTGAAGGAATACTGTAGGGTATATGACGATTTGGTATGATCTTGTGTTGCATTCCTGTGTGCCAGTGTGCAGTAACTTGCGCCACGCACAAGTGCATGTCCTTTTGAGGTATCAATCATTTTTAATTTTAATAAACAAGACTTCATTATAAAACTCAGAAGAGTATGCATTTTAATAGCTCTGTTGTTCTCTTGTTGTCAGTCAGAATGATAGTTCTTGTGTGAACATTATAGGCCTATTTATATACCCAAATCAAAGCATTATTCTTTCCTTTTTGTATTAGTGTTTAAAATATTTATTTTGAAACCAATTAATTAATTACTTAATTAAACAAACAAACAAACTTACTGGGGGACCAGGGTAGGCTATGACAGCTGTCATATCATACCCTGGCATGCCCAGCTGATGCAAAGCATATCATTTATATCTACACAGAAGAAAGCCCAGGCTCTGCCACGGTACAGATTGTGTTGAGCCATTCATTAGTCTGGTTGTTTGATGACAAAAAGATTAAATGTAGTTGCAATAAAACAGGTTAAGAATCCCTACAACTGCAGCAGCAGAGGACTATTATTCTGCCGCGCGGAACTGCGGAAGAACTGATGACGGCACAGTTTGATCTTCGGCTGACCAATCAGCAGAAAGGGGCGTTTAATTCCCGCCCACGTGTAGAAATCAAATATTCAAGCTGTTTATTCATTTTTCTACCCCTGAACGAAAAACGAAAAATTAAGCCGAATTCTTGTTTTTCGTTTTTCGCAAAAAATAAAATAAAAAAAAACCCAAAAAAGGAGCCGTTTTCTCATTTCTACTTTCAATATTAAATAAATCATCTCATATGTATTAAGCGAGGTAAGAAGAACGGACCTCAGGGTGAGATGAAGGATAAGGCACTGAGACGGAAACATCCGAGAGAAGTACTGATGGTAAATGGCACAACTATTTTATGAGAAGTTTGAACTCTTAATTAATATTCTGGAGCTCTTTACATGAAAAAGTCACTTTTTTATTCACACCTAAATATGGGTATCTATACGGGAACCCTCCTATCCCATATGGTTGTAAAACTTTTTAGCTTCTCTTCTAATAAATTCAAAATTCAAGAGCAAATCACAATTATACTTTGCACTTTATTAATAGGAGAACATCTTAAGTGAACAATAAACACAACCATCAATACTTAGTCGGGCAGCCCTTAGCCTTAATGACAGCCTGTAGTCTCCTGGGCATGCTGTCACCCAGCTTCATGCAAACCTCAACTTAAATGTTTTTTCCCAAATTTGTATCAATTTTACTGGAAGTCCACTGTATGAAGAATTGTTGGGTATGATTTGTCACAGTTTACTTTATTTTGCTATCCTCACTTACATAAATAAAATAGTGTTTATGCCCACACCTAGAAAAAAATATAAAAAATTATATCTGGACTCTGAATAATTTTTGGTTTCACTGTATATCCTTTGGTTATTTTCACACTTAATTATGCCCATTAAAATATATTTTACAAGTTTTTGTTACTTTCACTGTTCATTTCATTGCTCTATGTACATCGTCTTTAATTTAATAGCATTAGAGCTGCTCCATTGCAGCGGCTTAGACTGTAATCACGCGCGTTGCTGTAATAATGCAGGGAACCACTCGTTATAAATCTCCTAACTGTGATATTTTCAGAAATAGAAGTCGCGTTTTTTCATCTGAAATGTGCTGCGATTTATATTCCAAAGCCACTCATATAATGCAGAAACACTCAAGCAAGCAAAACACGCGCAACGCGTGCACGTATTTGTACTGATGCAGAACAGAACAGCCTAGCGCATTTCACACAGGCTGCTAGATTCACTTTCGCCAGAAAGTCGTGTATGCCTAAGGTTAAAAATAAATGATGTTTATAGTGAATGCATCTATAAATGGTCTTATTTTTACGATTTAGTTTTAATCCAAATTATGCGTGCTAAGCGAGCAAACATCAAAGATCACACAACAGAAGTGCGCGCGCTCTCTCTCTCTCTCCATCTCCCTACCGTTAAGTAACTTGTGTAATGTTTTACTTACATCCGACCAAACTACAAACTTTCCAGTAATGTCTGTGAGAAAGGTATATTCACTCGACAAGCTCGTGCATCTGCGCCACCGTGCGCTCAATCCACTCAGCGTGCTTTGCTTATCAGCTCACGCACATCAGCTATACAGGCGTTAATACTGAATGTTTAACATTTTATTCATTGCATACATATACTTCGTAGTAGACATCCTTAACTCCATTCTGCTGTCTGTTGTTCTGTTGTCGGTGTTTCTTTGTCTGAATATGGCGCTTATCATATGCTGTGTGGTATCGGCGTTTGGTATCGGGGCATTTAACGAGTACGAGTACGAGTACAGGAGCTCAGTATCGGGCCCGATACCGGTGCATCCCTAGTAATAATCAGACGTCTCTCCCATCTTTCTGCACAGAATGCTGCCATTTGATCTGCTCCCTTCTGCAGCAAAAGCCAGAGCATTGGCTTGATCTGGACAGGACTGTTCACCACGACTTGTTTTAGGCACTAAGAAAATAATTAAGGTGTATTTTGAAAATGTCACCTGTTCTAATAATGAATTTAACAATAAGCTAATTTCTGTGTTTTGTTCTAGGTGTAAGACCATTCACGGCCACTCTGTTCATCTTTTTTGTCTGCCAGGCAAATTGATGTACTTTTGTAAATAATTTAAGAATTATTTCAGAGCTTCCAGCCAGAGCCTTCACAGAGATCTACTGTTTAGTCAAAAAAAGTTACCATGCGTTAAAAGTGCACTTACTCAACTAAAACTTCTAGATTTTACATTTTATATTCACAGAATGAAACAGCGGACATTAGTCTTGCAGACAAAAAGTAATTAAATTCAAAAACAACTGTTCTGCATCACAAGATCAAAGAGAATGGCTTTATTTTGATGATGTTAAATGTGATTGATGATATTGGTCAAAATTAAAAAAATCAAAACAAATGACCACTTTTTGTTTTCAGTTCTTTTTTTCTCAGGTAGGCTGTTAACTAATATCTGCTCCTATCTATGACAGAGAAGATGAATAAGTTTCATGAAAATGCAAAACCTGTTTCTAGAACTTCATCAATGTTGCTCATGTTGCTCATGTTTTCCTAATCAAACACACCTGATTCAGATCATCAGCTCAGTAGAGACTCAAATGTGCAGTGTTGGGTGGCTCCAGGAACAGGTTTTGTGAACCACTGTCTAACGGTATCGGCAAAAGTAAAAAAAAATTAGAACACTGTTTCAAAGCAGGCAGGAGTGTGAGAACCTTGCAAATGGAATCACATCTTTAATATTGTGGAGTCCCAGAATGCACTGCAGGTACCTCTCAAAGCCCATCCCAAACCCACCATGGGGGACTGAGCCAAACTCTCTCAGCTGCAGATACCTGTCAATCACAAAGATGCTCTCTAAGGGTATGTACAGATGACAACAATGTAATAAAAACAGAAGTTTTTCATGTAAAAACGACTGTGCAAACATGTAATACGCATGCACATGACGTCACTGTTTTCACAAATGCATGTATTTGTAGTTTACAGAGACGATAATGGTATTGTTTTCAAAAGTTTGTGTTTTCAGGGCCCCAAAACATTGTCATGTAAATGCCAATTAAGTCTGGAATAAAAAAGCGGATGGGCTGCAAAAGTTGTTTTTAGAAACCTACCATGCATATGTGTCCTCCAAACCAGCCCTGTGAAAAGAGGGAAAACATGCAGGAGATGCAAGTGTTTAGTACTTAGTAATACATCTGTGAACATGTAATACATTTGGAAAGCATTGCATTCCATTTTTGGTGCCGTATGTGTGTACAGAATTTTGATAATGAAAAGAACACGTTCACATTCTAACATACAGAATATACATTGTAGCCTAAAAATACTAAAATAAGCTTCTTTTTTTCTCTCATTACAAATCAAGTGCGAATAAAAAGGAACTTTTAGCACTTGATGTTTTATTTACACCAGGGGTGTCCAAATTCGGTCCGGAGAGCCAGTCCTGCAGAGTTTAGCTCCAACTTGCCTGGAAGTTCCTAGTATGCCTAGTAAGACCTTGACTAACTGCTTCAGGTGTGTTTAATTGGGGTTGGAGCTAAACTCTGCAGGACAGCTCTCCAGGACCGAGTATGGAGACCCCTGATTTATACTGTGAAAGTTTTTTTTTCCCCCCTCAAAGAATCTTGCAAAAAATGTATCACAGTTTCCACAAAAATATTAAGCAGCATAACTGTTTTCAATATTGATAATAAGAAATTACTATATTGTGTTTTGGAACACCAAATCAACATATACATTATTTCTGAAGATGTTGACAACTGAGACTGTAGTAATATAGATATATATATATATATAAATATTATTTATATATATACACACACACACATTTTAAAGAGGTTATTTTTATGTATTTACTGTTTTACAGCATTTTGCTTATAAATGCAGTCTTGGTGAGCTTAAGAGACTTTCAAAACTTTCCTGACGACAAACGTTTGAACAGAAGTGTATCCATGTCTTAAGTAATTGCAGCATATACTATTTTTATTATTATGTGAAAAGGGACTTTTTTCTAATTATTACCATGCTAGTCGTTGACGCAGAAGTTCTAGTCTCTCCTCTCTCAGGGATCCACCACAAAGCTCCCCCACTCCAGGCACCAAGAGGTCTACAGCAGCTGCCTGTCCAAAAAAATCATCAGGAATGACTAAATGGGAAAAGAATTAGGCCTCACTGACATGCTGAATTCAAAAAGACATGCCATGACATCTTCACCACATTTGATCATTTACTCAAGGCTTTAAACATAATATAAACCTATTTCACACTGATTGATGAAATGACTGATGAAAAATCCTTAAGTGGAACTCATGGCAGGACCACATGTAGAAAAGACTGATAATAAGAGCTCATTCTTACAGTGTGGTTGGGCTGGTCCTGGTTGTCTCGGGCATAGAAAGGCTTTAACTCGTAGGGATAGTTAATGACAAACACTGGGACATTTCCACAATGTTTCACCAGGAACTTCTCATGTTCTGTCTGAAGATCACAGCCCCACTAATGTAAAGCATATGTCAAAGAAAGTGAGAACAGATCATATTAAAAAAAGATATTCTCAAACTAAAATATACACTGACTACCATTAAAAAGTTTGGGTCAGTAAGGTTTTTAATGTTAATGCAGCATTGATGACTCTCTTGTGCTCATCCAGGCAGTTTTTTTTTTTAAAACAAAAATACAGTAAAGCCAGTAATATGTTGAAATATTATTACAATAAAAAATAACTTTTTTATTTTTATATATTTCAAAATGTAGTTTATTCCTGTGATGGCAAAGCTGAATTTCCAACATCATTACTCCAGTCTTCAGTGTCACATGATCCTTCACAAATCTGCTCAAAAAACATTTCTTACTTTTATCAAGGTTGAAAACATTTTGTGCTGCTTAATATTTTATGCAAACTGTGATATGTTTGTTTCAGGATTCTTTGATAAAAAGTTCAAATGAACAACATTTATTTGAAATACATTTTGTAACATTGTCTTTACAGTCACTTTTGATCAAATTAACGCATCCTTGCTGGATAAAAATATCATTTCTTACTGACACCAAACTTCTGAATGCTAGTGGACATCATTATTTAATGTACATTTCTTAAAGTATCTCTTATATTATGAATAGTAACTATTTAAAACAAACATATGCTGTACTTTACTTGCCTCAGTACTGAATGTAAAGTTCTGTGAACTGCTCTTTAGAATGTCTATGGCCTCAGTGTAAGAAATGCTGTAGAAAACAAATATAACTCAATTTAAAAGCGTGCAATACAAATGCAAGGTTTAAAGAGAGATGAGATACTCAAAAATTCAAATTAAGCAATTATAAGATTGATACTGTTTGAGAGAATTATTACTTTATTCAGACAATTTTGTAGAAGAAAAAAAGTAGTGTCTTTCTCAAGCTCAAGGCCTTTTTTAAAGGGGTCATATGATGTTGCTAAAAAGAACATTATTTTGGTATTTGGTGTAATGAAATGTGTTTAAACGGTTTAAGGTTCAAAAAACACATTATTTTCCACATACTGTACATTATTGTTTCTCCTCTATGCCCCGCCTTTCTGAAACGTCGATTTTTACAAAGCTCATCGGTCTGAAAAGCGAGGTATGCTGTGATTGGCCAGCTATCCAGTGTGTTGTGATTGGCTGAATACCTCAAACGTGTGACGGAAATGTTACGCCCCTTACCTACTGTGATGCCGTTGTCCCAGCGCGAACCGAGACAAAACATAAAAAACCCATTATAAATGAGCAGTGTTGCCATCAGTGGGACATAATTACTGATTATATGATATAATACTTTTTACGGTGTGTTGTAGCGCGCAGCGTAAACATAAAACCATGTCTGCATTTGTGATCGGAGAAATGACAAACAACAAGTGCTACTCTACACTGCTCAAAACTCGCGTTTGAATCAGTGGCAAATTATTTAAATATGAAAACGTACTTACAGGCTGTGAGTCAGCATTATTTGTCAGAACACTGGCATTGTAGTCTACTCTACCAGGATCAGGAAACAGTCCTCCATAAAATGCGCTGCACATATCTGAATATTTGGGTTGAACTGTTCTGGAACAGTGTTGTAAATACAACTTAACCACTGATTTCTAGTCGTGTCCTCTTTTGGAAGGCCAAACAAAGTAGTTTCGCTTTCGCAACGAAACACACATGGTCTTCACAACATGGCAGCGGCGGTGGCAGCAACAATAAAGTTACACCTTCTTTCTTTGCGTGAACATTTGGGCGGCGTTATGCAAATCTTCTCACACAGTGACGTAGACATGTGGGGGCGTGTTTAAATGAGCCGTTTTAGGAGGGCGTAACTTTTATAAAGAATATCTCTTTGGGTTTGAGACTTTAGTCTTTGCAACTTTAGGGATCGTATCTATTCACTAACAGCTTGTAACACTCCAAAGAGAAAGGAAAACTTGAAATCGCATCATATGACCCCTTTAAGAAGTAAAAAGACTTCAACTGAAATATAATACGTACACATTAAATTTTCTTTTCAACATGAGATCCACTTGATCCTGGGAATGTTCAAATAAGATAAACATGATCAGTGTATTACATGCATTATAGCGGAGAAACTCTTATAAGGCACTTATAAAGCATAAAGAGCAACAGCACTGTGTGTCATACCCTGTGTCCTGGTGCAATGTATTTGTGAAATAACTCTACATCCTCTGCACAACAGGACAGCACATGCTCCGTGGCAGCCTTGAATAAGTCCTCCATTACCTGGAGAATGAGAAACAAGCTTTAAAATGAAAATGATGCATTATGATATGTACACACTTTCAAATCCACCTTAAAACCATCATCTGTCACTAAAGACTGTCATCATCAGTCTTTAGTGCATGTAATTCACTGAGTGGGAAGGAATGAGTTTTGCACCTTCATAAGGTCGTCGAGTGACTCAGTGAAGGCAATCTCTGCCTCTACCATGTAAAACTCTGCCAAGTGTCTCCTGCTTTGAGAGTTCTCCGCTCTGAACGTGGGGCCGAATGTGTACACTGCTGAAAAAGCCCTACAACGGACAACAGCAGATGCTGAGCAATTACAAAACATTTTAGCATTCAACTTCAGCTAATGAATACTCAGCTCGTTATACATTTTGTAATGTCTAATCTAGTGGATCTCAAACCCTTGACCAACACAATAATTACAAAGGATATTTCCTCTGGTATTTCTGCTGCATAAACTGATTTATAAATTATTGATAAATTGGTAAATTAAAAACACGATTCATTTGACTCTATAAGCTTCGAGAATCTGATTCTGAATGGTTTTTAATAAATAATAGTTATTGCGGGGGAAAAGCAATGATTTCAGTTAATCTTGATTTTCTGTGTTTTTAGCATTATAATTAAGTTTTAATGAATTTTTAATTGTAAAAATTTCTATTCAATGGTTTCCTCTGCCACAATAAAGTAATGCTTTTCAAATTACTTTCATTTGGGGGCTTTTCTCAGCAAATATTGCTATTCAATTGTGTTATATAACAAATAAACTTCCTAATAAATTCACAGCCCTAATAATAAAATAAAGCTAAGATCAAGAACATGACTAGTTGTGTCTAAACTCTTTACCCTGCCATCACCTCCAGGTGCAGTTGTCCTGACACTGTTAGGTAAGCCGGCACAGAGAAGAAATGTGGGTTTGGATCGTCTGAGTCATTTTTATGACCTGCAGGCTTCAGAGAGCACAAAGAAAAGTTTTCATTGTTTTAAGGAAGAACCAAAAGTATCCATGTACCATATTTTGAAACAGTATCATTTTGCTTGTTGCTATATCTCACATTTCACCCTTCAACTAAGAAATACATAATAAATCTGACCGTACCTCAACTTGGAAGAGTTCTCCAGCTCCCTCACAGTCGTTTGAGGTGATTACTGGTGTGTGTATCTGCACATAACCGTTATCCTGTAACAACAATTAACACATTCACTCAAAAGGAAATACAAGCCATGTGAGAATTTTTGTTTTATAATTTTAATTTGTTATTAATTTGCACATTATGCAAATTATACAGGTAATATAAGAATTAAAGAATGAAAATACATTAAAATATATTTTTATTCATATTCAAAAGTAAAAGATTTTGTATAAATAAACATTATAATATTACAAACTGTATAAAAAATATATAAAATGTATAAATACATTTATATTTGTTTTATTCATTTTGTAAAATGTATAAATACATTCAGTTAATTATTAAATTACATTATTTCAAATAAATGCTGTTGTTCTGAACTTTCTATTCAACAAAGAATCCTGAAAAAAAAGCATCATGGTTTCCACAAATAATAAGCAGCAAAACTGTTTTAACATTGATAAGAATTGTTTCTTTAGCAGCAAATCAGCATATTAGAATTGATTTCTGAAGGATTCATGTGGCACTGAAGACTGGAGTAATGATGCTCTCCTTTACAGGAATAAGCACTTATTAAAAAATAAAACAGTTATTTTTAAATTGCATAAATATTTCACAATATTACTGTTCTTACTTTATTTTTGATCAAATAAACGCAGCCTTGGTGAGCATAAGAGATTTCTTTCAAAAACATTAAATCTTACTGATGCCAAACTTTTGAACAGTAATGTGTAAATTATAACGTTTCACCCTGAAGAATGACTGGATAGCGGTTGTAGCCTCACTGCGTATCCTGAGCAAAGAGCTGAAGGCATTTGTTCGGCATCTGAGGTGAGGAAACTGCCTGACATACTCCAGAGAATGACGCTCCTTGATCTTGAAAGGAAAGTCCTAGAGCAGACATACTCTTGTCAATTTTTTATATAAATCACTTTATCTATTTTCTCTGACTGATTCATTTTCAAAGTAAAGACTCACCACAGGATTGCATTCACCAACCACTTTAATATGCTGCGCATGTAACTCCACATTTTGTCTCTTATTTATGCTCTTCTCTAAGGTGCCAGTGATGTCAACAGCACAGCCAAATGTGAGGTCTCTTGACAAGAAGGGAGGATAAATCAAAACTATACATCTACAGAGGCCCTAAAGAGTATTTAAACAAATAAAAACAATAATTTTCTTTCTTTGATTTTTAGTGGATGCATGAAATCAGTTCCCTCAGATTCACACAAGTGCACTTGTTTACTGTAAATTGGAACAGTGTATGTATATATATATATAATATATAAATGAACAAAATTATAAACGCAACACTTTTGTTTTGCCCCCATTTTTCACGAGCTGAACTCAAAGATCTAAGACTTTTTCTATGTACACAAAAGGCAGTGAGCACTTCTCCTTTGCCGAGATAATCCATCCACCTCACAGGTGTGGCATATCAAGATGCTGATTAGACAGTATGATTATTGCACAGGTGTGCCTTAGGCTGGCCACAATAAAAGGCCACTCTAAAATGTGCAGTTTTATCACACAGTAAAATGCCACAGATGCCGCAAGTTTTGAGGGAGCGTGCAATTGGCATGCTGACTGCAGGAATGTCCACCAAAGCTGTTGCCCGTGAATTGAATGTTCATTTATCTACCATAAACCGTCTCCAAAGGCATTTCAGAGAATCTGGCAGTACATCCAACCGGCCTCACAACCCCAGACCACGTGTAACCACACCAGCCCAGGACCTCCAAATCCAGCATCTTCACCTCCAAGATCGTCTGAGACCAGCGCCAAAATCGGGTTACATCACTAAAGAATTTCTGCACAAACTCTAAGAAACCGTCTCAGGGAAGCTCATATGCATGCTCGTCGTCCTCATCTGGGTCTCGACCTGACTGCAGTTCGTCGTCGTAACTGATTTGAGTGGGCAAATGCTCACATTCGAGGGCTTCTGGCACTTTGGAGAGGTGTTCTCTACACGGATGAATCCCGGTTTTCACTGTACAGGCAGATGGCAGACAGCGTGCATGGCATCGTGTGGGTGAGCGGTTTGCTGATGTCAACGTTGTGGATCGAGTGGCCCATGGTGGCGGTGGGGTTATGGTATGGGCCGCATGATAATGCACGGCCCCATGTTGCAAGGATCTGTACACAATTCCTGGAAGCTGAAAACATCCCAGTTCTTGCATGGCCAGCATACTCACCGGACATGTCACCCATTGAGCATGTTTGGGATGCTCTGGATCGGCGTATACGACAGCGTGTTCCAGTTCCTGCCAATATCCAGCAACTTCGCAGAGCCATTGAAGAGGAGTGGACCAACATTCCACAGGCCACAATCAACAACCTGATCAACTCTATGCGAAGGAGATGTGTTGCACTGCGTGAGGCAAATGGTGGTCACACCAGATACTGGCTGGTTTTCGGAGATTTGTGAACAATATTTGAGAGAAATACGCCTTTTGTGTAAATAGAAAAAGTCTTAGATCTTTGAGTTCAGCTCATGAAAAATGGGGCAAAAACAAAAGTGTTGCGTTTATTAATTTTGTTCAGTGTATATATATTAAAATCACAATAAATGTCACTGGGTTAGTTATTTTGTTATCCAATACAATGACACTCATTCATTTTTGTGTGGCTGTAAGTGGAGTGACTGTATATATCAAGATTTACACGGCATTTGAAACAGTAATTCATATTCATTCAAGCTCAAAGACAGTGTTCAATATGCAAATGCAGAGAATAGCACCTGGTATTCAAGTGTGAGCTGGCAACAACCTGTAGAGGTTTCAATGAACTTCCATCATTCACATGTAAGAAGAGGTTGTCTTTCTGTGGCCTGACGGATCGAACCCATCCCTGCAGGAACAGCAAATATGGCAATGTAAAGGCTGATTTATACTTCTGCGTCGGACCTACACCATAGGCTATGTGTCGGTTTTCATTTATACTTCTGTGTCATTGTCCGCGTCAACGTGCAGTACACATGCAAACCGCTAGTCTGCAGTGTCCACGGGCATGTTGCTGGTGTAACCCGCAGTACCACGGCAAAAGCCGAAGAAGAAGCGGCTCGTCGGAGAAGCATTATAGCCGTGACGGTGGCAAATAAATATAAAATCATTATTTAAAACTACAAAAAGGAGACAACAACGGAACGGGAGAAGATGTCATTCTTTTAATCTGCACAAGGACTTGGACCACGGCAGATCAACATTGTTTGTCGCGGACAACTACTGATGTATAATGCTACGCAGTATAATAAATGATAAGACACTTGTTCTTTGCTTTGTTTTATTTTATATAAGAAGGTGTGACATTAAAAGTGCACATAAACACACACAAAACTCAAGTGCATACGGAGGGAGGGGTTCTAGCAGACCAATCACAGCGCTTGCGGTCCGCGTAGAATTGACGCGCTGTTAGATTTTTGGAGAGGTGCACGTCAGGCTACGGCGTAGGGTGTGCGTCTATGCGTAAGCTACGGCGTAGGTCCGACGCAGAAGTATAAATCAGCCTTAATGATCACAGATTTTGATTTTGAACTAGGTATTTCAGCATCACGTTAAACTAAATGAAAAGGAGAAATACTAGGCTAGTCGAACTAAATTAAAATTTTTAAGTTACAAATTTTTTTTATGGTTTTAGGGAAGTATAACTACCCTGGTGTATACATAACTTACCAACAGTGCTGGGTAGTTTATTTGCAAACAGTAGTCCATTACTAATTCTAAATTACACGACAAAAATTGTTGTTAGTAAGGTAATCCACTGCATTAAACATTTTAGGCTAAATAATTAGACTACGTTTTCATTACTTTAAGATTACATTTGACCTAACTCATTTATCACATTGATTTAAATATTCTTGTACCATATTGATATAAAAATACAAAGAGTGGATTCACACCAGGAAAGTCCGCTAGCTCATGCTTTGGTCCGGACCAAATAAAATGATTTTTTTTTTTTTGGTGTGGTTTGCTTTCACACTTTTTTTTTTGCAAGTGAACCAGAAATTGTAAACAAAACCACACGTGTGCTAAGGTCATCCATTCATTGGACAGAAATTCTCAAGCGTACCAGAGTTTGTTTGGAACCGGACTGAGACCACCTCTTCAGCTGGGTCTCGGTGCGGTTGTTCGGTCCGCACCAGAGTGTGATTGCTGTATTCACACCTGCCCAAACACCAAGGGGGGAAACGAACTTGAGTTCGATTCAATCGAACCAAACAAGACAGGTGTGAATAAACCCTTAAAGTGCCCAAACTGGGTATCTATTACAACATGTTAAATTTATTAGGGAAAGAGGTTCAGCTCACAAAATAAAATACTTAAAAAAAAATAGGGTTGGGAAAACCCTGCATAACACTAAGGTGAAGAAATAACTTGATTTGAGGGAAATCATTTCCAAAGACATGGTAATAGTATGTATCCTAAACTCACACAAATAAGTGTTCACGCTTGTTGTATAATTTTACAGCTTGATTGGAATTAAAAGCACAAAAAAATATAATTAATATATATCTGTTCATAATTAATATTATTGATCTCATATTACAGCTCAAAACATGCATGCTCTTTGATAAATACAGACTTGAAATACTACAAAAACTTTATTAGGACCAAATGAACCGGCTGTGATGTAAATGCCGGTAGATAGAGTCAGCATTCAAGACAAATACTGAAATCACTTCACTCGGTATGTGCATATGGAATAATAATAATAACAAACAGTAAGTTCGGCTACAATTAAAATCAATAGAGCAAAATAAATGATGAAGCATAGTATTTTATAGATATATATATCATATATATATAGTTTTATTAAGTATCTTCTTCACATAAAGGGACCACAAAATTAAATCTGTTAGCTATACTATACTAGCAATACTAAAAATGAACCATATGTAAAGAAGCAATTTCAGACTACGTTCTCACCTGTATTCTGATATTTGCTCCCGTCTCTTTTCCCGAGAGCGCATCAGATACTCTCACGTTCTTGGACAGCATGCGACTGCAGTGTCGGTGTAAGAGCTCTGCGCTGCATCGACAGAACAATGTCGTGCTGAAGGCAGGAGTCCGCTGTAATGTAAACAGCATCATAGCAGCTGAGTGTGATGTTATTTTGTTGATAATGTATGATAATAAAACACTAACAGCTCGCTTGGCTGGTCTCTGTTTTGACATTCACGGCGCTCTCCACACGCTTCCTGAAATCGAATAACGTCGCGTGCGTAACGTCCCGTTGGTTGCGCTTTGACATGCGCAGTAGATCCCTGATAACGGCCGAGTCATTTCAATGAATCATTTCAAAGAGTCGGTTCAAAAACGGTTCAGTCCAGTTCTTTAAATTCTTCCTGGCTTGCCATGTTACATGAATTACATATTAGGCTACATCACAGTAAAACCATGTGTAGGGATATATATTATGGCTGTTTATTACTTTTTTGATTATAATGCGTTTATTATGTCCAGGTACAGTTTGTTTAGCAGCGGAGTTAGCTCATAAAAACAAACCCATTTTGAATATTAATATGAAATATTAATATTAAATTCACTTCAAGCCCGTTCATTATCAGCCCACTCATTGGTTCTATGCTCATTGCGAATTGGACATGTGTCCGTAACGTTTCTCGGTTCAGTGAATCCGTGAGTGTATCCCAAACCTACGGTGGCAGAGAAGTGCAGAACAAATCACAATTCTGAAAACAAAATAACAAATTACAAACGCAAATGCGAGTCTAAAAAAAACAAAATAACAATTCAGAAAGCACAACAACAAATCCGAAAACAAATTAACAAGTCAAAAAACACAACGACATATCAGACAAACCGGAAGAGGTAGGTATAGTTTGAGACAGCGCCATTGGTTTGGGATTACTCACCGCTGATTGGACGAGACATCTGTCAATCAACGTATACAGGAAGAACCAGCCGAAGAACAGCAGAGTCGTGGTAGAAAGTTCGGAGATGGTATTAAAGTAGCTCCGTTTAAATGTATTTTATGAATTGGCCTTGCTATGGAATAAAAAATACGGGGTGTCTATTTACATTTAGTTAAAAGTGCTGTTTAAAAATGGATTAAGCGGTTGTTGGGCTTTTTCGACACGGGTTCGATCCCGTCTTTTGCCGAACTTTTTTTTCTCCCTTTTCAAATCTCTTATCACATCGTAAAGGCGTTTATTTTCAATAAAAATTAAGGAAATAATCAAAAAGTTGAAAATAAAGTATGGGTTAGGGTAGGTGTAGGGAGGGCTTTATTGTACCAATAAGGTGGCATCCATTTAATAATTAAAATTATAATTTACAATACGTTATTATTGCATACTGTTTAATAATTTACTGCAATAATGAGGTGCAGATAATTGCCACTATTTGCAACAAGTAGTATACTTGATAGTAGAAATCCTGCTATTTTAACATAGTGTAACTAGGTATTTGCACTTAGTGTAAATAGCATATTGCTAAAAATACTGCTAATTTCACTTAGTGTAAATAGAATCCATTGCTAATACGAGATTTGAAAAGGGAGGAAAAATCGTTATAGCAAAGGGACGGAAACCTGAGTCGATCGGTCAAAAAGCCAAGGGACGCGGCTATCCATGCACCACTGGAGCTGATGTTTTATAGCCACTTTTAATTAAATGTAAATATACACTCCGTATTTTTTTATTTCATAGTAAGGGCAATTTATACAATACATTTAAACTGAGCTACTTTAATACCATCTCCGAACTTTCTACCAGGACTCTGCTGTTCTTCGGCTGGTTCTTCCCTGTATACGTTGATTGACAGATGTCTCGTCCAGTCAGCGGTGAGTAATCCCATTATGCAAATATTTCCACATAGTGAAGTAGATATGTGGGGGCGTGTTGGAACAAGCCGTTTTAGTTAGGTGTGGCTGACTCCTAACTTTTATAAAGAAAATCTCTTTGGATTTGAGACTTTAGTCTTTGCAACTTCAGGGATCTTATCTATGTACAATCAGCTTGTAACACTCCAAAGAGAAAGGAAAACTTGAAATCGCATCATATGACCCCTTTAAATGAATTATTCTTATTATTATTTCAGCAGTTTAGCGCCATCTGCTGTCAGAGAGTGAAAGTGCGCTTTCATCCAGAGCGTCTCTCACATGTTCCGCCATGTGCTTCTCGTCCGTACATTTTGACCAGTTTATGGGAAAAGTATTCTTAAAATGCATTCAAAATTATGAATAATTTGTTATATATAATTATTCACGGTATTTAGAAGTGCCCACGATAACAATATCGTGAATATTTATTACCGTGATATATCGCATTACCGAATACCGGCACAAGTCTACCTTGATTACTAGTCTTGAAAAAGTGTGAAATTAATAAACCCCTCAGAGAGCCACTGTCACAAAAATGTAACATGTTTAAACATAATAATAGCCTATTAGGCTATAGTTTATCTAAATATAGGCTAGGTTTTAGCAGAAGTTCACACTTCACAGAAAATATTTACAGTTTTACAGTCTTCTCAACATGCCAAAGTCACACAATATCACTGCTTTACAATTTCTGACTGTTTTGCAGAAACTATATAGTGTGTGACTTTCATTAAGGTCAGTGAAACTGTGCTGTAGGCTTCTAAATATGCATTTTCTTTAAAGCGGGTCAGCGAGGTGCAGGGATGTTCCAGGATAACGAAACTTTAGAACAGAAGGGCTGCTCCGAGATTAACATATTCAGATGTCAACTAACTTGCTGGGAAACGCTTTTCAAGAATTCATATATCTACTTTTGGGTGTAATTGTAAAAGTGCACGCTTGAAAAACCATCATATCAGTTTTGAAATGTTTTAAAAAATGTATCTCAAAACAAAATAAACATGATTTTTATAAACACTGGCTTCCTAAGATGCTTTTAAGAGAAATGCATTATTTCGGGAGTCTCTGAAGGTTAAAATGTTTCTACACTCAAAAAATATTTAGGCCTAAATGTAAGATTTCTGTAGCCTATTAGACTAGCATATACAATTTTCAGTTGGATTACACAGTTTTTACATAAACAATATTTTGAAAATGAAACGGGTAAGAAATATGTCAGATGTCTGTAAAAGTACTTATAGTGAATGTGTTTTAAATGAACAATAACCGTTTATATATTTATCATCTATAAATCTAATCTAAATCTTTTAATCTCATAACTTTTAAGTAACTGAATATTGCTTGCACACAGCTAGCCATAGTTTAACAATGTCCAAACTTTTTGACTGAATACATTTAATTTTGAACAGATTTATACTGATTTGAATAAATGTATTTTTAAAATATTGTCATTCAAATGAAATCAAACAGATTGAAATAATTAACAATAAACTATGTCATGATTTTTTTGAGCGCAGAAAGAATTTTTCTTATCTGTTTCATTCATGATTCATTTATGTATGACTGACAAATATGCATCACATTAATTATTATTAGTAGTAGTAGCAGTAGTAGTAGATTGTATTATCCATGTAACCCATAAATAGGTAATTTAGGCCTAAATATTTTTAGAATGCATATGCATATACTTTTTTTCATGGAAATGCATTGGTCAAAACAAGAAGAGGCAAACATTCATGAATCCATTTCATGTAAAATATGAAGCAATGCATCATATATACAACTCACATATGCATTCTAGGGTTAAGCTATGGTGTTTCACTGATTATATTCATTAAACATGATTGAAGATTCATAACCATAGAATTACAGTGCTCATCTTTTCCACGAGATGGCACTAAAACTCCATCAGCCTGCTATGCAGCATATCGCACGAGCAGCCATTCACCAGACAAATCTATTTAATTACTTATTTATTAGCTCAGCATCTTCAGCAGTGAATTATTAAAGCAGCTTTAGCGTCTCCGTGGACTGCATCTCACCAAAGGCAATGCTAATGTTATTTTTACGGCATGTTATGTAATTATATTTATCTGTGCCTTTGTTCGCTTTTTTGTGAAATTCAATTTTACAGCAGATTTGATGAAGCTGTGATGCCAAATTCCTTAGCTGATGTTTTAACCTACAGACAGGATTTCATTTCAGTGAACACCCACATAATATTATCTGTTTATACTGAATATATTCTAATGGTAAAGAGAAACATTCTGGGCCGGTTCAGGGTATCCTTATTTCTTCTCGGCCTCAATCAATATACGATTACCAAACAAAAACAGGGATCTTGTTTTAAAAGCTCCGAGCTCAGCAGAGCCAAGCTCAGAGGGCAGCGGTGTCCTCACCTCTCTCCTGACGGACTCTTCGAGCTGTATTGCCCCTTAATTCTCGGCTTATCATCAATTCCTCCGCAGCTCATGTTATGCATGTGCACTGTAAGCAGCATTGATTTCATGTCACAATGCTCGTTTAGTTCTGATGAAGCCAAAATAGCGAAGTGATCTGAGGGCAAGACTTTGGATGCCCCTCATCCAAACAGTACCAGTTGAGAGAAGTCTTTGTGACCTCTGTTTGAACTGTTTGATAGATGTTCCATTGTCCACTGGATTAACATTGTCTGAGTATTGTTTTAAAGCCCATAAGATGAAAAAGGAATGAGTTTTGAATGTACTAATAACATAAAGGACTACATGATTAAAGTTTAAAGGCCCCATGAAAACAAAATTTGAGTTTTGGCTTAGCTTTGAGAACATGAATATGGGCAAACCATTTTTTTTTTTTGGATGCAAACCTGATCTCTCAAGTGACATTTCAAATTGAAGAAGGTGTCGTCCACACACAAAACATACAATAGATTTCTTATTTGTAAAAGGAACTGTTTAAAATGAATTACAACCATAATACAGACACAAACATATTTTTCATTTAACTGCAATTTCTGCTTTAAAGCAAATTCAATACCCTTCGGGTCAGAATTCAGCATACTAGTGCTCTCACTAATTCTAAAGGCCTGTTTATACCAAAGACGATAACTGTGATGATAGCAAAAAAGATAGCAGAAAAAAAACATAGCAGAGGAATGATATCATCGGAATCATTTTCAAAATTTTTTTTTTTTTTTCCAGACTGCTTTAACACTTCAGAATAGGGAACACATATGGACTATTAATTAAGAGTTTTCCCTCCATAAACTCCTAATTTGCTGCTTATTAATAGTTAAGGTAGGCCTAGTTGCTAAATGTGTGTATGAGGTTGGATTAAGGGATCTAAAATATGGTCATGCAGAATAAGGCATTAAGAAATGCTTTGTAAGTACTAATAAATGGCCATTATGCTAGTAATATGCATGCTAATGAGCAACTAGTTAATAGTGAGAATTGGTCCTTAAACTAAAGTGTTACCAAGAGAACGGTAACAAATAAAGTGGCAGATGACAAAACTGCAGCACACACTTATAATAAACAAAACTTTATTGTTTTAGGACAAAATAAAGTGCTGTGACTAAAGCTATGTTCAGAATATAATATTAGCTTATTAATTACACCAGTACAGCACAGTCTAGACAGTATGTGGAACAGAACACATTATGCAGCAATTATCGTTTCAAATAGCAGTACAGGTGCATCTCGATAAATTAGAATGTCGTGGAAAAGTTCAATTTCTGTAATTCAAGACAAATTGTGAAACGCGTGTATTAAATAAATTCAATGCACCCAGACTGAGTAGTTTACGTCTTTGGTTATTTTAATGTGATGATTTTGGCCACATTTAACAAAAACCCACCATTTCACCATCTCAACAAATTAGAATATGGTGAACTGCCAATCAGCTACTCAAATCAAAACACCTGCAAAGGTTTCCTGTGCCTTCAAAATGGTCTCTCAGTTTGGGTCACTAGGCTACACAATCATGGGGAAGGACTGCTGATCTGACAGTTGTTCAGAAAACAATTATTGACACCCTTCACAAGGACGGTAAGCCACAAACATTCATTGCCAAAAAACTGGCTGTTCACAGAGTGCTGTAACCAAGCATGTTAACAGAAAGTTGAGTGGAAGGAAAAGTGTGGAAGAAAAAAATGCACAACCGTCCAAGCAAAATCGATTCAAGAATTTTGAGTGAACTTCACAAGGAATGGACTGATGCTGGGGTCAAGGCATCAAGAGCCACCCACACACAGACGTGCCAAGGAATTTTGCTACAGTTGTCATATTCCTCTTGTTAAACCACTCCTGAACCACAGACAACGTCAGAAGTGTCTTACCTGAGCTGTGGAGAAGGCGAACTGGACTGTTGCCCGGTGGTCCAAAGTCCTCTTTTCAGATTTTTTTTGTATTTCATTTGGAAACCAAGGTCCGGAGGAAGGGTGGAGAAGCTCATAGCCCAAGTTGCTTGAAGTCCAGAATTAAGTTTCCACAGTCTGTGATGATTAGGGGTGCAATGTCATCTGCTGGTGTTGGTCCATTGGTTTTTGAAAACAACCGTCACTGCACCCGTTTACCAAGACAATTTGTAGCACTTCATGCTTCCTTATGCTGACAAGCTTTATGGAGATGCTGATTTCAGTTTCCAGCAGGATTTGGCACCTGCCCACACTGCCAAAAGAACCAAAAAGTTGGTTAAATGACCATGGTGTTTTGTGCTTGACTGGCCAGCAAACTCACGAGACCTGAACCCCATAGAGAATCTGTTTGGTATTGTTAAGAGGAAAATGAGAAATAAGAGACCAAAAAATGTAGATGAGCTGAAGGCCACTGTCAAAGGAGTTGGGCTTCCATACCACCTCAGCAGTACCATAAACTGATTAACTCCATGCCACGCCGAATTGAGGCAGTAATTAAAGCACAAGGAGCCCCTAACAAGTATTGAGTACATGTAAAGTAAAAGAACATACTTTCCAGAAGGACAACAATTAAAAATGTTTTTTTATTGGTCTTAAAGTATTCTAATTTGTTGAGATAGTGAAATGGTAGGTTTTTGTTAAATGTGAGCCAAAAATCATCACAATTAAAAGAACCAAAGATTAAAAACTACTTCAGTCTGTGTGCATTGAATTTATTTAATACACGAGTTTCACATTTTTCCATGACATTCTAATTTATTGAGGTGCACCTGTATGTTCAATTGCTGTCAAATGACGACCTAATGCATGTTTAATTCAGTGAGTGCCTTTTATCGTTTAAAAAAATAATTCAGTTATTTTATATTTTTACTCAAATGTTTTTGTAAAAAAAAAAAAAAAAAAAGAATCTTTGGCCGTTCACACAGCAGCAGAATACGGTTGTCAGTCCTGTATTTGAGTCCTTAATACGGTTACGTTTACACACAGTTCGGTGATTTACGGGTGTGACAACCGCATTCTGTAACCGAACTCACACCTGTACATTTTCAGGACTCACAACCGCATTCTCGGAACACACGCATTGTGTGAACGGGACATTTCGAGACTCACACCTGTAAAGAAAATGCGGTTGTCAATCCCAAAAACTGACAGTGTGAACGTAGCCTTAAACTTCATGTCAAATACATTACATTATGAGATACAGCATTCCATGAAGTGCACATTTAGTAGGACATCTGTATATGCATATTGTGCACAGTATACTTACTATATACTGCAGATATAGTCATAGTTAGGTAGTATGCTAGCATGACATGGTATGGTCCAGCACAATGCTAAACTTATTGTCCTGATAAAACAAACATAGACACTTAATAGACCATTGAAGTTCAAATAAAAGCATGTACGCATACAAATAATAGCATTTACATGTAAAATGGTACAAAACATCCTGGGACATAAACATTCAATTTGGCCTCAGAGGCGAAAGGAAAGAAAAACAAAGGCAGCAGAGAACAGTGGGTGTGCTAGTCCTATTGATCTTATGGAATTGTCACTGCTTAATGTTTCATGAGCTTAACTAGACAAATCCTTTAGGAGCAGCCCGATATCTTTACAGTAGCACCTTAACTCCCACATATCAATTCGTCCCTTTGTTTGCGAGAGGCTGATAAGGGAATGTGGGACTTCAGTTTGCCGATTATACCCTGATTTCTCTGCTTTTGCCTTGCTCTTTTTCCTGTCAGCTTTTCATCATCAAAAACAGCTGGCTCGAGCGTGCTTTGACTATTTTTAACCCACAGCTTTTGAAACGTCTTTTTATATGAAATACTGAGCTTGTTATTTAAAATATCATGGGACAAATGCTCAGTATTCAGACAGGCAGAGGTTGTGATGCATACTACTGAATTTTGCCTAAAAACTCTCATCTGACCACAAAACATCCTCCCACACAACTTTGTCATTATTATGCAAACTCTGCTCATGGATCTTTTTAAGAACTGGCTTCTTTTGTGCCGCCCTCTCAAACAGGTCAGTGTTATGCAGAGCTCTTGATATGGTTGACTGGGGCACCTTTATTCCATTCTCTGGAGATCTTTCAGAGTGACCCTTGCCCTCTTAAAAATCTCCTTCTTTAAAATGCTCTTCAGTTCTCATTTTCACTGCTGTCCTGCAGATAACTCCCTGTATAGTGACCTCCAAACCTTGTTTTATGTCATACTGTGGTGTTTTTTTTTTTAATAACTCACAAATAGAGGTCAAATGAAAGGCAACTGTACCCTCATTAAGGCAATTTTTCATCAGTGGAAAAGCAGTGCTTCTGTAAGATGGGGACAAAATACTTTCACAAACTGCATACTGTATACAGAAGGGTTCAGAAGTCTACAATATAAAAAAAAGTATTAATAAAAAAAAATAATAACAACTAGATCTTATAAATGTTAAATGAATGAGAAATGCACTATTTCAAGAAATGTAAGTAAATTAGTGATATTGACGTTTTTACCAAAGGTCAGATGTTTTTGGTTATCACTGAAGCAGAAGATGTTGAACATTCAGGCTGGAGAACAGGATTTATAATTCAGCAATTGATTCTGTTTACTGTATATAAACTACTCCTTTTATTACTCACAAACTGAAGTTTTAAAGATTCAATGAATTGGCTTGAGTGCATTTTCTTTCCTGCATTTCCCATTGAAACAGCTCTTGTTAAAAAAAAGTGACCTTAACATTTGTACTGAATGTCCCTCAAAACTTAAAGTTATATAAAAAAAATCGTGAAGTGTGTGTGTTATTTAATATTAGGAATTTGGGGTGAAAACAGCTAATTCCTTTTTATTAAATAACCAGTGACCTTGTGTCTACTATATTACAGATTTGAACCATGATTTGCTACTTTCTATTGCTAATCAGAGACACGTGGCATTAGGGGGAGGGACTTTCTCATTCTAGAGGCAATTTAATTGGACAGTTTGTTTTTAAATCAATATCCGTTTTTGGGAATGGGAAGTTGTGGCCTAATGGTTAGAGAGTCGGACTCGTAACCCAAAGGTTGTAGGTGGAGGGAGTGAATGTACAGCGCTCTCTCCCACCTTCAATACCATGACTGAGGTGCCCTTGAGCAAGGCACCGAACCCCCAACTGCTCCCCGGGCGCCGCAGCATAAATGGCTGCCCACTGCTCCGGGTGTGTATTCGCGGTGTGTGTGTGTTCACTGCTGTGTGTGTGCACTTTGGATGGGATAAATGCAGAGCACTAATTCCGAGTATGTCACCATACTTGGCCACATGTCACTTCACTTCACTTTTTGTGTATAAGTTAAGTTATACAGTAAAATATTGTTCAGTAAAAAAATACATTACAGTGATTTTTACAGTACTTTTACAGTATTGTACGTAGTATTAGTACTTTGTTAATCATAAAATTACATTATTATTAGATTATAGTTAATAATAATAGTAATGCTTAAATAAATGTTTTTAGACTTTTTTTTTGGTCCTTTTGAATTTTAATAGGCCCTGGTTAATGTTTGCCTTTATTGAATGGAAAAGAGCAGTGTGAATAGTTTTCAAAACAACAACAGGTTGGAGCAACGTGAGTGTGATTAAATGATGACATTTTTTTAATTATTATAATTTTTTGTTTGTTTTGATTAGGAAGAACTATCTTGAAAATGCAAAGTTGTTCTTAACACATCGGTGGAGTTCAAGATAACATATGCATCTGCTGCTGCCAGCCTTTCACAGAGAGTCAAGAACAGATTGGTGCTGCTGCCGGTGGAAGGGTGAGTTTGCTTAAAGCATAACAGCACTGTGGCACTGCTCTTATTTACAGCACTATCATGCTCATAAAACAGGCCATATGCCTCCATGTTAGATGGAAAAATATGCAGTGCATAACACTCTGTGAGATGCTTTGGCAGAGGGAAGTGTGACCGAGGTCTAAAGGTGAAGGAAAAAAGACATTGTCTTTAACAAAGCCAACAGGATAACAAGGTCACAACAATAATGTCAAAGCAATTAGAATATTATGAATGAACAAAACGGATGTAAGACTTGCAGTGATTTTTCAAAAGCACTATTCATTTCTCTAGAGCTAAAAGTTTTTTTTTAATGAGGGAAAACTATTCACAGATGTAGGGGGGGGGGCAGGGGGGGGGCTGAGATGAGAACTACATGCCACTTGATTTAATATGTTGTTATCTAATGCAATGCCATTCATACATTTTTAAGAACGTTTATACGTTTTGAGGCCACTGTACACACACACACACACATAAGCAGAAAGCAACATCATGTATACCAAGTGCTCACCCTCAGTGGACAGCCCCACACATATTCATGAGTAATTGCCTCTATTTATAAGACAAGACCCACTCCTCACTAATTAGCCCAAATATAAATTACAGAGCTTTGGCCTTCACCAGATCTTAATTTGAAGAGTACCCTCAATTCACATGTGAGATATATTAACTAAAGGTAGGTGCTGTGGTAAAACTGCATCATGGCCTAATTTACAAATTGAAGCATGCAATATATTTATTATCAAATGATATTTAGTAGTAGATGCAACTATCTTTATTTTTGTAGTGCTGGTATTGATTCGATTATAATTTAAGTGAGACTTGATTAGTGAATCAATCTCTGTTTCAAAACCTAAAGAGCTGCCTATAGTCGTCTACAGTAGCATCCAAATTGAACTGGAACATAAGTGACTGATTTGGAATATTCATACAAATAGCATGCCTCACTTGCAAAACAGGAAGAAGACTCCACTTACAGCTGATTTCAATAGAGTGCAACAGAGCCCGTTTCTGCAGCCTTGATTCTGGAAGTATTTTTCCCGTTGGGATTTTTAAAAAAGTATTTGTTAAAACATTATAAGCCTTAAAGGTGCTGTAAGTTGTTTCTGAGAAGCACCGTAGATATTTGAATTTGCCCCTACCCAAAAGGATCACACCCCTATCTTGATAGCCCCGCCCCCAAATTCACAAACATGCTATAGGCCCTGCAGCAAATGGCACACTTCATGTGCACTTGCGGTCTAAAAATGGCCACCTTGTGCACGTGTCTGTTTAGTCCAAGAAACCATTGGGTGTCCCATTCGTGACTTTTAGCTTTCAGAAGGGTGCTTGTGAGTGCCCCCTTTGTGGCCGCTATGCGCCCTTGATGTGCACTTCTGCTCGACAGCCAAAGCGGCATTATGTCACGAAAGTGTGGACTCAGAGAAAGACCGCGAGGGTTTAGGGTGTGATTTGGGACAGGGCCATGTACAACAAAGGCAACTCCCTCATCACGAGTGGACACACCTCTTACTGATGATTGGCTGTTTTGGTGCTCGGACCGATCCACTTTCAACAGCATTTCTCAGAAATCACTTTCTGCACCTTTAACCAAACCAACCAGCAACAAGGTGAATCACAACACTACAAACTTTGATTCAAAGCAAAAAAGTATTTGAAAATCAGACATGAACACAAAGGTACTTAAAGGGATAGTTCACCCAAAAATGAAAATTACCCCATGATTTACTCACCCTCAAGCCATCCTAGGTGTATATGACTTTTCTTTTCAGACGACTACAATCGGAGTTATGTAAAAAACAAAAAAAAAAAATGTACTGGCTCTTCCAAGCTTTATAATGGCAGTGAATGGGGGCCTAGATTTTGAAGCCCAAAAAAGTTCATCCGTCCATCATAAAAAGTGCTCCACAGGGCTCCGATGCGTTTGTATATGAAAAATATCCATATTTATAAACTGTAATCTTAGCTCCGCTAACTGGATGTCAGCAGATGAATAGGACATAGGACATAAATCCGGTGAGAATATGCTGTCTGTGAGAACCAAGTTTTGTTAACACAAAGGAGTGAAATCCTCTGAATTTTTATTACAAATTCCACGTTTGGCTCTACTTGTGACTGGTTTTTTGTTTTGCTCTTCCTCTGCAATCAGTGTCCATCATTCTCACGGAGCTTAGTCTGCCAGGGCCGCATTAGGACCGCACTGGGCTCCGGGGCTATGACTTACTGCAGGGCCCCCCAGGCCCACCTTAAGAAGCAATTTCACATTCAAGTGTTTATGATTGTTTAAAAATTGTATAAACGTATGAAGTGGAGAAGAGAGGCCTTTTACCACACAGGATGGGGTAAAAGGCACACGGTATTGATACAAATGCTTCAGCTAAAATAATGTTTTTTTTTTAATAATGTCTAAGTTAATACTTCAAAACAACCACTTTAGCAAAGTTTGTACTATTTTCGGCTTATTTTGAAAAATAAAATAATTCATTTTTGTTCAATAAATATACTGTCACTAAAATATGTTAATATAAAAAATATATATTTTAAAATACAGAAACAAAATCGTTTAATAAGGAAAGATTCTGAAAGTATTGAAGGAGATCCAATAACAATTGAATATATATTTACAGTAGTAACAAAAAATATATTTTATTATATGATATGATTAAAATCATATTTTTTAAATATGATGGTTTCATTATAAACATGGTGATTATCTCTAATATGGACACCCAAAATAATATATGATATTTACCATCTGAATCTAACCATGTCGTGTCAACAATTGGAAAAGTCTGCCATCTATTAATTATCATGTTAATTACTGTGAGCCTTTAGCCCCAACAGCAGGGGGCTAAAATACGGCAAATTGTACATATTCGTTCGTTATAAATGAAAATAGTTTGTTTAAACACAAAAAAAACAAATAATCCAGTTAATAATCAAACTAACCTAAAATCCGTGTGGACGATGACACTGCTTTTATCTGCTCCATGTGCCCGGTTCACTTGCTGTTCCAGCAACTTCCACTCCATCATCAGCTTTAGTAAAATAACCTGATAGCTGGGGAATTTACCAAGTCGTGTTTTTTAAGTTGTTTGTATTTGAAGTTTTTCGTTTTTTGAGCCCCTCTCTCTTTTAGAATTGCTGACATTTTTACTTATTAAATGTTGTTCTTTGCGCGACCATTTCCAGATTACTCCAGAACAAAGTGAAGAGAGGTGAATGCAGACATACTGGGCAGCGATCACCTGATAGATATGTGCACATATCGTTCAAAAGTAAAATATAGAATAAATTTTTGGTGTCATTTGATGGTATTTATTTTTTACCGACGAGTAATTCAGACTTTACATTTCAATCTGGTAAGGAAGGGCATTACGGGGAAAGGCAACCTACTCAGTGGGGGGCGTGTGCGCCTTGGCAGATCGGTTTGTGCTCGCCATATACTCCACAGCCAATCACGGGCCCCCTCCTTGCTCGGGCCCCGGGGCTTCAGCCCCGCCTAGCCCAATGATTAAAACGGCCCTGGCTATGCCTATGTCACATGCTGGTATTAACACACTCTCTAGTATATTAACTGTATATATTATGGTTGCTTCGTCCACCATCTTGGATGATTTTTTTTACACTGAACTTTTCCTGGGAGAGCCTTCTCTTAGAATCTTGTGTACCTTTGAACACCCATAGCGGTGAGAACGCACGTTCCTAAGTAGGCAGTACACCAGGACTTGGAACCAAGCCCGAGGAAATCCCTGAAGGATAATCCTGAAAACATTTTGTGGCTAGCTACTGACGTATTAAATGTGCTTAGAAAATCTTTATAGAAAAATGAGAGCAGAACAACCTGAGAAATGTCTGGATTTGAGGCTTTGCTCTAAAACCTAGTGAACTAGTGATTTACATTTAAAACATTTTGAGCTTAGCAACATGCTAACCACTCGAGTCTCTTGTGCGGTTCATTTGAAGAGCACTATTTGTGTGATGTGTGGGCGATGAAAGAGTTGCTCAGTTAGAATGCAGATGCCTGTGTGGGCAGCTCACTAGGTTTTGGGACGGAGCCTAAATGTAATTAAAGTACAGAAGAAATGGGTTTAATACTTGGATGGAACCATTTAAATGACAGAATGTAACTCCAAAGCCTCCCGAGGCATTGTAAGGCTTTATTATTTATTTTTTTTTTTAATTAGCTACGTTATATTATATTATTTTATATATAGGTAATATATGCTATGGTAAAAAAAAAAACTGAAATCTTTGCTGCAGATATCCATTTAAATAACCTGAATATGAAAATGCTGTATTAACAGTATCATATTTTAATCTCATGAACGCACAACTTTAGAAATATTGGCTTTTGGGCCCCAGCTCTGCAGTATGGTTCCCCAAAGAACGTTTCAGTCAAGAGTTCTTACAAGAACCATTTTCTCAGAACATTTTAATAATCTATAAAACATTTTTTCCCACTATAAGAACATTTTGTGCAATGGAAAAGTTCCATGGATGTTAAAGCAATAGTTCATCCCAAACCAAAAATTTGCTGAAAATGTACACACCCTCATGTCCAGGACATCATGACATGTCCTCTCACATCACATCCACCGATGTATTTGTTTAAAACTGTTTTTACTCTAAACAGTTCTTGATCTGTGCACATTTCTCTCCTGATTCAGGTGACGTTTTCTTTTATACTCTAGAAAGCAATATTATAGATGGAGGACTTGGACAATGGATTTATTACAAACACTCAGCTTTTCACTTCAGTTGTGTGGATTACTTGTGGATTATAGTTATGTTTTTATCAGCTATTTTGGTCATTCTGACAGCACCCATTCACTGCAGAGAATGAAGATGAAGAAACCAGCTCATCTACATCTTGGATGGTCTGAGGGTGTGTACATTTTCAGCATTTTTCCAATTTTGGGTGAACTATTCCTTAGGATCTTCATGGAACCAAAGATGACAATAAAGAATGTTGTTACACTGTTCACAAAGCTCTGGAAATCAGTGCATGTCAAACCTAACAAGTGAACATGTCTAACAGGACAAATTCGACCTCTATTGGTTGCGCAGTGTCTCCTGGGTGTAAGATGAGTGGCAAGCTTACACACATCGAAACATGTAATTCTGATAGTCTTACTAGATTCAGAATGATTATTATTGGATGTACAATTCACTTTATGTACATCATGCTAAATCACAGAAAGCTACTGAAAATAGAAAAGTGTTGCGTCAAGAAACCTTTTAAGCCAGTGAAAAGATTGGACTCATTTGAATTTTGTTTCGTGAAGCACTAAATTACTATTTTAATTTTATACTAAAGGTTAGTAAAATAAAATCTTTGATATTTATTTTATATAATACTTATTTTGATAAATAAAGAAAATGTATGCCTTCATTGGCACTTGTAGAAAGGCCACTTGTGCATACATAAGCAACTGGGGGGGGGGGTTGTCATAAAAAAATAAAAATGAAATTTTTTCCTCTGCAGAACACAAAAGAAGATATTTAGAAAAATGTCTCTGTAGATAGAGTATACATAGAGAGTTATTGTTCTGTCTCTATTTTTTATTTTTTTGACTGTGAAACAAATTGTGGACAAATTAAAAAAAAATTCAAAGCATATGTGCAAGCTAAAAAATATCTGTACTGTGCTATACTGTGCTGAAGACAAAATACCCTATGCGTAAAAACCGAAGTATACTCTTTAGCTGAATTAAAAGAACACATTTTTAATCTGGAGGTTTGCAGCATTGTAGGAAAGTGGAGTATAGACAGTTTATTTTTACATTTTTGATTTATTAAAATGTGTTATAATCCTTTCCTTTCATCTCGCTGACTCAGATGTACATCACTGCTTGCGTTGCATGTACAACACTGGGTTGTTTTAAAAGGGCATTTACTTGCCCAGGCATTTGGTTGAGATGTTGTTGAATATTTTGACTGTCTTGAGTTTCAAATGTTTTTATGGTAAAAGTTTATTGTTGTTGTTGTTGTTTTTTTCTATATGTTGTCTTATTGGAAAGCACTTTGGCCAACCTAAGTTGTTTTTAAATGTGCTATACAAATAAATAAAAGGAAAGAAAAGAAAAGATGAGTGCCCACTACTGGCGAGACCCTTGCAGTGGGTTGAATTGGAACGTCTTAAAGGGATAGCTCATCCAAAAAATGTATAATTGTCATCATTTATTCACTCTCAAGTTGTTCTAAATGAGTTTCCTTCTTCAAGGTATTTTGAAGAATGTGGGTAACTAAACAGTTGTTGGTCTATATTGACTTCCATAGTGTGAAAAAAAAAATATTAAGAAAGCAAATGGAAACCAGATGTTTTCCATTTGCTTTCTTAATATTTTATAATGTTTGGTTACCAACATTTTTCATAATATCTTCTTTTGTTTTCCACAGAAGAAGAGAATAATAAAGGTTTGGAACAAAACGAGGGTAAATGATGATAGAATTTAAATTTTTGGGTGACCTGTACCTTTAAGCCCTTGGAAATTACACTGTAAAAAATTACTGTGAATTTAACGGTAAAAGACTGTAAAAATGCTACAGTAAAAACCTGTTAAATTGTTAACGGTAAATTCCCCTACTTTATACGGTGAAAAACTGTATTGGACAGTACATGTATTGGACATTTAATTTTAGGTAGTATACCGTTTTTGGAAGTGAAAAAAAAAAACCCCGTATAGTTTACAGTGAATAACCGTAAACTGACATTCCAAGAATTCCCTGCGTTACATTTCAAAATTTGATGTTTTTTTTGTTGAAATAACTATGTTTCTTCTTAGTTTTTTCTTATCAATTTTGTACATTAAGGTTTTATGTTACACATAATGTTGTGAAATTAATATTTATTGCATTATTTCAGCTTCATGTGTGTTACCATGATGGTGTTTAGTAAAAGATTGACATTGTGCACCTTCTATATATGTTATTATTTAAAAGCTGCTTGTGATGGGCTTTGGTTCATCATGTGACTTTCTCATCACCATCTGCTTTTGGTGTTTATCAGTGTATTACAAAGGTACAAAAAAGATTTCAGTACTTCAATAGGTTGGTAAATTAACATTATATCAGTTAATAATGAAATTACAGTATTTAAATGTAAATATAAGTTAAAACCGTAAAACCTAAAACATCGCTACCGTATTTTTTACGGTAAAATTCCGCCAACCACAGCTGCCGGTTTTTTACCATAATTTTACGGATTTGTTTTAGACAGTGTGGAATGGCATTTGAAATTATTTATTTATTGATTATTTTTTCATTCTCCATTCTATATGCCTATAGGTGCTTGGGCTCTTGGAGACAAAATATAAAATTACACAAAGACATAAAACATCAATACAATAAACTATGACTGTGTAACAAACAATCAGCTTGAGGCAGCAACAACTATTATGCAGTTAAATCTTAGGACACACAATTTCAACATTAGATGACATCATCTACTACAAACCCGATTCCAAAAAAGTTGGGACACTGTACACATTGTGAATAAAAATAGAATGCAATGATGTGGAAGTTTCAAATTTCCATATTTTATTCAGAATACAACATAGAAGACATATCAAATGTTTAAACTGAGAAAAAATGTATCATTTTAAGGGAAAAATAAGTAGATTTTAAATTTCATGGCATCAACATCTCAAAAAAGTTGGGACAAGGCCATGTTTACCACTGTGTGGCATCCCCTCTTCTTTTTATAACAGTCTGCAAACGTCTGGGGACTGAGGAGACAAGTTGCTCAAGTTTAGGAATAGGAATGTTGTCCCATTCTTGTCTAATACAGGCTTCTAGTTGCTCAACTGTCTTAGGTCTTCTTTGTCGCATCTTCCTCTTTATGATGCGCCAAAATGTTTTCTATGGGTGAAAGATCTGGACTGCAGGATGGCCATTTCAGTACCCGGATCCTTCTACGCAGCCATGATGTTGTAATTGAGGCAGTATGTGGTCTGGCATTGTCATGTTGGAAAATGCAAGGTCTTGCCTGAAAGAGACGACGTCTGGATGGGAGCATATGTTGTTCTAGAACTTGGATATACCTTTCAGCATTGATGGTGCCTTTCCAGATGTGTAAGCTGCCCATGCCACACGCATTCATGCAACCCCATACCATCAAAGTTGCAGGCTTCTAAACTGAGCGCTGGTAACAACTTGGGTTGTCCTTGTCCTCATTAGTCAGGATGACATGGTGTCCCAGTTTTCCAAAAAAGAACTTCAAATTTTGATTCGTCTGACCACAGAACAGTTTTCCACTTTAAATGAGCCTTGGCCCAGAGAAAAAGCCTGCGCTTCTGGATCATGTTTAGAAATCGCTTCTTTTTTTACCTATAGAGTTTTAACCGGCAAGGGCGAATGGCACGGTGGATTGTGTTCAATGTTTTCTGGAAGTATTCCTGAGCCCATGTTTGTGATTTCCATTACAGTAGCATTCCTGTTTGTGATGCAGTGCCGTCTAAGGGCCCAAAGATCACAGTCATCCAGTATGGTTTTCTGGCCTTGAACCTTACGCACAGAGATTGTTCCAGATTATCTGAACCTTTGGATGATATTATGCACTGTAGAAGATGATAACTTCAAACTCTTTGCAATTTTTCTCTGAGAAAATCCTTTCTGATATTGCTCCACTATTTTTCGCCGCAGCATTGGGGGAATTGGTGATCCTCTGCCCATCTTGACTTCTGAGAGACACTGCCACTCTGAGAGGCTCTTTTTATACCCAATCATGTTGCCAATTGACCTAATAAGTTGCAAATTGGTCCTCCAACTGTTCATTATATGTACATTTAACTTTTCAGGCCTCTTATTGCTACCTGTCCCAACAATGTGTATCTCTCATGAAATCCAAAATAAGCCAATATTTCGCATGACATTTCAAAATGTCTCACTTTCAACATTTGATATGTTATCTATATTCTATTGTGAATAAAATATAAGTTTATGAGATTTGTAAATTATTCCATTCCTTTTTTACTCACAATTTGTACAGTGTCCCAACTTTTTTGGAATCGGGTTTGTACTTTTAGTGATGATTATTGCATAAACTGTCCAAAATCAAGAAAATGAAATGATAAAATGATCTTTCTTTAAAGCACAGGTTCTAAACCTTTGCTAATGCGCTCTCTCTCTCTCTCTCTCTCTCTCACACTCACTAACCTAGTTTTCTCTTTTCCTAGAGTCTAGCCTTGGTGCCAAAAACAGAAATGACCTTAAGGGTAATTAGCTTAATAAAAAGCATTAGCTATGCTGTCAATATGATTTGCATAATGTGTGAAGTCAGTCTTACTGGCGAACACACACGGTGTCAGCCGACCTTTCAGACTGGTGCAGAGACATTTCTCGGGGCCCTGGCGTTGTTCGCACCTGTCATGAGGAATGTGCTGGGACGGGGACAACAAAACACAGCTGAGGCCCCTTCACTGTCCGTCTGTCTAGATGTCCATCAACTTCAACAACCGTTTTAGCATTATTTGTTCCTTGTTCATCAACATTCTGCTGAACTACTGCTTTTGTTGCATAGAAGCAAGTCAAAAGGGATTTGGAACGACATGAGGGTGAGTACATTGTCTAAAACTTGCACTTTAAGACTGAATTAATTGATTCAACAACGAATAGGCAACTAATTAGCGTCCTGCAGTGCTCATAGTTTGACATTCATGCAGACAATCCTGAGGCAACATCTTTGTCAGGAAAAACGTGTCCCTTCTTGCAGGAACATCATGTGACCTCATGCTGACCTGTGAAAACTAGACAGCAGGAACAAAATAAATAGAGATGAGAGAAAATGAGTGCTGACATCTCCCTCCCACCTCCCATTTCCTAATACTCGTCTGGACACAAAGCAAAAACCAAACTTCTCTTTGGTTTCTTAATTTTTTGATGAAGCTTCTTCATCAGCTTTGAATGTTTTTCAGTGACATATGGCTGATTGGCTCTTTCGGAGATCTCAGGTTGCATTTTGTCTTCAAACCAACATGTTTTGCTTAGGTTTACATTTCTGTTTAAATTTACAGTTCATCAAGTGCATTGTGGGAAGCAGTGATTGGGAAACAGCATATGTCTATAAAGCGAAGTTGTATTTGCTTGATAACAGCAAGTAGCAGCAACAACAGCAGAAAATACCGCATTCTATTTTAAATTGTATTTTATGTACACAAAATGATTTTAAATAAATCAAAACTGACTTATTATCTTAATATCTTCTTTCTTAACTATTCCTGGAGCTGAAAAAAATTATATTAATTATAATCGTTCATCACAAATCTAATAACTTGCTTGAAACAACTTTTCTTTTTTCTTTCCAGTTCTTCTGGTGTAAAGAATCCCTATACGTTTTCAACAATTCAATCAGTTCTTAATGGATAAAATCAAGTTCCACAACTTTTTCTCGCTGAATATTTCATTGCACGCCAAATTAAATTACCAAACTAAAATGGTTAGTGAACATTATTTCATGATGACTAAATACATTTACTTTTAAAAGTGAACAAATCAGGTTTCTCAGTTTTCATTGATATGATTTCTGTACTTTTGTAGCATAAATAAATGAATTAAACTGACTGTCTCTCAAGGCATGAATATGGAATCAGTTCTTCACTGATTTTAATAGTACCCACTTGTCTAATGTTTTCTCAACACTCTCTCAAGGTTCATTTTACAGTCAAGTAGGAACAGATGGAGAGCAAGAGGAAGTCCTGGAGGAATGTACTGTATTTCAGCCCCAAGCTCTGACTTCAAAAGCATTTCATTTGAGAACAGGTTTTTAACTAAGAGCTTCAGAAATAATAGTTACACACATACATCTTATGTCCCCTTAACCTAACCCTACACCCAAACCAAGTCATATGTTAAAGCAATCTTACCTATTATTTATATATATTTTTTTGTAAATATGGCTAAAAAATCCAATTTTTCTGATTTTATTTTTATCCCAAACCTGGAAAGTTTACATTAAAAAAAAAAAATCATGGAACAAATGAGACAACGTATATAGCTGCACATGTTTGAAGATATTAATCTATTATTTACTATTCTCACCACTGTCGAGTGTAACGCTCTTTCATGCGCTGGTTTATTTATTGACTTGTCTAAAAGACTCTCCTCTCTTCAGGACTGATAAGCTTGAGATAAGAGATATAGATTTTAAGGGTATCGTTCAAGTATCAAGACATATTAATCCAGACTTTCTGAAGTACATTTATGTACTCAAAATGCATCTGTTACAGTGTAAAATATTGTGCCTAAATACTGTATTTGTACATATGTTATCGTCCATAAATTTGTTAATAAATATATCAAATATTTGGTGGTGCTCTATTTTGTTTTGTGAGACTCTCCCCTCCTCCTGAACCTCGTTTCTGCATATGAATATTTCAATCACTTGTGCAAAACTTCAGAAAATTGTAAACACCTCATTACACAATGTACAATTAGATGCCAGAACCACTTAACGTCAAATCCCACATTAAAGGCATTCATTTGCAGTTCCACTTTAGAAGCAAATTGACACGAAATAGAATAAGACAGTGTACATTTTTTTTCCCCTGTGCACCATATGCAGATATTTGGATTTATAATGTTTGCATGCATCTAAAATCCTTCAACCTGGAGCTCTTGGGTAAAATAACGAAGTAATCCAGGAGTATTACTATAAACAAAAAAGATATGAATACTGTAATACTGGTTTGGAGTAGCATACTGAAACACTACTCTTACTAGTTATGCAGCATATAGTATGCAAATATATGCATTCATGGAATCAGGGCCAGTTCTAGACATTTAGAGGCCTAGCAAAGCCCGCCACAATAAAAAAGCACTTGAAACAAAATGATTCCTAAGCTTTTATTTGTACACATTGAATTTTAAAATGTGTATATTTTACTTATACAGTACCGGTGAAAAGTTTGGACACATTACTATTTTTTACTGTTTTGAAGTCGATTTATTGACAGAATTACGACCAAAAAAACAGGTAATAGTGGAAAATGTTATTACAATGTAAAATAATGGTTTTCTATTTTTACCATACTTTAAAATAAATATTTCTGTGATGCAAAAGTGATGTCATTAGTCATTACTCTAGTCTTCAGTGTCACATGTTCCTTCGAAAATCATTCTAATATGCTGATTTATTTTCAGTGCTGGAAACTGTTGTGCTGCTTCATGTTTTTTTGGAAGCTGTGATACTTTTTTTCAGGATTTTTTGATTAAAAAGTAAAAAAAAAAAACAGCATTTATTCAAAATATAAATATTTTATAGCAATGTAAGTCTTTACTATCACTTAAAAAAAAAATTTATTTAACACATCCTTATGAATAAAAGTATTACTTTCTTTCAAAAAAAAAAAAAATCTTACTGACCCAAGATTACAAAACATTTGAACGGTATTTTTACAAAAGATTTCTATTTTAAATAAATGCGAACTTCATTCATCAAAAACTTTTCTATTTCACAATATTACTGTTTTTTCCTGTATTTTTGATCAAAATAAATGGCAGGTTTCTTTTAGAGGGCCCTGGGGCTTTCGACAAAGAAAGTATAAAAATAGTAATGTGTCCAAACTTTTAACTGGAACAGTATGTACATATTAATCAAACTTCATCTAAGGTAATCCTTTTTGTTCGTTGAGATGTGTTATTATAGCCGTGATAGATTGTTGTTGTTGTTGTTGTTATTTTGCAGTCATTTGTTCTGTAATTTATTCACAGTTCCTGAATACCACTTTAGTAGATGAACATCAGTGCTTTTATCTTTTTTTTTTCCTAGCTGGGTGTGGGCAGGATTTCCCCTCGCATTTAATCAATATTGACTACAGAAATTGTCATATTATTAATATTAAAAATAAGATATTATACATTGCATTGCTACCTTAAATATGCACTATATACACAAATCAAGTGGAAGTGAAAGCAACATTTCTAGTTTTAGTTAAGTGTTATGTTAGAGCAGAAATGTTATCATCAGCAGAATTTAGAAGATACACACATCTGAGAAGGATTACTTTTTTTGGAACATTCGCACACAAAAAGAGCGAATCTAGTGTGGCGCTCTCACACTTGGGTGGATATAGGTAGGTGGAGTTGTGCCAATTCTGACCACCCTCGCCAGCGTTAACTGTGTTGGGTAGATGTCTGGAAAAATTGTCGTCCGTCTGACTGGTTACATGAAGTAAAAAAATTGTAAGTTCGTAAGCAAACTAGGTTACTCAATGTTTTAGAGTAACTACCTTCTGATTCCACTTTAGAGTTTTACGACTTTAGATGTCGTTTTAAACACTAACAGTGACAGTCGCTTTGCCCAGTGCAAATTCAGAAGCAGATAGGAATCGCAAAAATTATTTGAACGAGCATATGAAACATTCTGGTATTGTCCAAAACTACGGAATATGACACACAGAAGGGATTTTTGGAAAGGCAACGATATAGAGAAAATGAAGAATGAGAGGCGAATCATTAAAAGTGAGTATAATGTACTAACATTTAAAATAAATAGCCAGTGAATTGTGAAGTGGGAAAAAAAAAAAAGAAGAAGGAACCCCCCCAGTGCCAGGTACTCCCAAAATAGGACGCTTTTCCACTGCATCGGTACAGGCACGGTTATAAGGAGCTCAGGTGAACGGGTAACTTTTGGGGCAGGGTTTTCCATTGGGTACAGTACCTGGTACCTGGTACTGTTTTTAGTACCACCTCGGTTGGGGTTACAAGCGAACCGTACCGTTACCAAAGCATGACGTGTAAACTCTGCTGATCACAGATTAGCTGGAGAGAATCGTCACTATCTGCGTCACTGAACATGCGACACAAACACAAAAGAACCGCTAAATTTAAATCAGAACAGCCAGCGAATAGGACAGTAAAGCAGTAACAATCGAACGCACTGGTATTGAACGAGCGACCTTTTTTTACACACACCAAAAAGTGGCTGTTTCGCCTAGATGTAGTAGGGAGAGGACGTACAAGACGTTTCTCTCGGGATAGCAGACGGAGCGAATCCAGGAGAGGTGATGGGGCGACGCGGAATGAAAACAGTTTTCAAGGAGTACGCGCCAATAGAGGAGGCACAACTATAAGAACATGTGAATAATCCCGTCAATCTTAAAAGCACGGGAGTACTGAACGCATGGAAACGCAAACGCGCACCAGCGAGGCCGTTGCAGTGCCGTGCCGTGCCGTACCACACAGTCGAAAAGCGCCACAATAGAGTACTCCAGATTAATGTAATCCATTACTACGACAGCACTGAGTTACCCCCTAGTGTTGGTAGGTTTAGGGTTAGGTGTGGGGTTAGGATTAGGCAATCAGGTAGCGACTTCAACAAGGGGGGTAATAATTTGGCAGGGGGTCGAAATAGGGCACAACACCTGTTGTGAATGAACTATCTAGACAACCTGCATTTGCCAAAATGTCTGGTTTACATGTGCAGCGTGGAACCCTGAACCGTTATATAAACTCAATATAATATTCTAGTGTGACTAATAACCCAGACATAGTAATATCAGCTGTGATTATATTAGCCCATCTTTCTCTTGACTCTCCATTTAATCAAACTGCAAAGAGGATAGAAGTCTTAAAAATAGAATGGTAATTGGCAGATAAAAGTTAATATAAGAAATAAAGATAAAAGAATGTGACAAATAAAGTCACAGTTACAAGTAGTTGCAATTGCGATTTACCAATTGTGATAAGAAAATACAATTAGGCTTTTTTTGGTACTCCAGAATGGGCTTCCATAGAGCTGTTTTCACATAAAATAAGTTAAATAGTGCAAACCAGTGGCTAACGGGAGTGTTCTGGAAACCTGTTTGAAAAGTTATATTTTAAAAATGAAATATGATGCAAATCACAATGACGTGAAATAAATGTAAACACAAAATATTCTTTATTTTTCGTCTTTAACTAAAGACTACACAGATTCACTGCTGTAGCTCTAAAAGGTATCTACATTTGCATTGTATTTACAGCCCATTTCTTGTCATCTTATTTACACTTTCAAACAGAAGCATTTAGAAACACAGTGTTGAGAACAAACGAAAAGTCCAAATGAGTCCAAAAGTTTAGAAAAAATAAAAGCCTTACGATGCATGTCAGTGCAATTTAATACGTTGCATTTTTTCCTTCATTCATCATCGTTCTTTGTAAATACAGCGATATTGTCAGACTTATGATGTTACTGCATTCAATGACAGTAAAATAAACCAAAATATGCTCGACAATATTATACAGCTTAAAACACTTGACCTATTCATGTTGGTGACCATCCCCAAGTGATTTCCCCAAGAGTGACAGCAGGGGCAGATTCATATACCAAACGCTAATGTGAAGAGCCAATGTGGCATCATGTCCGACATATTAACACCATCCAACCAGATATAGATGCTCTTTGAAGTTCTCGTATCCAGATGGTGGGTTGATGTGCGTTTCAACCTCTAAATGATGCACCTTCAGGCTTTAATGCATTTCAGGCAGCTTGCAGACTTTCACATTCAGAGCACTTACGACATTGCCCCTGCTTGGGAGACCTTTGGGGCAAAGGCTGTTCAGAGGGGTTGTCACCTTTCCTTACCACAATGTGCAGTGCTTGCAGCACTCAGTACATTTCTTAAAAAAAAAAGGAGTCTGAGTGCACGTTTAAGTAATGTGCTTCATTTTTTTAAGTATTCATGCCGCTTTACGCTTGAAGCGTTTATTTCACTGACAAACATGAGGATGTATACTCCTCTAAAAAACACAGCACTAAAATAAATACTGTCATTCTTAGGAATGGTCTATATGCAACTCTTTGTTTTAACCATGAAAACAAATTCATTGAATTGACCAACTTTTCTGGACTTTATTCCATGTGTTGAAACACTAGGCATTGTTCAAGTACAACAATTAGCAATAAAAAGGGACAAATGTTCACATTTTTGTATTCTTTCACAATTGTTATACTGTTTTATGTGAAGGTTACCATGAAATAACGTGTTGATCTCAAACTATTTTATTAAAAAACAACATTTTCATAGTCTCAGTAGCTCCATTTCCAAAACCTAGTGAGCTGCCTTGCTGTATACTGCCTACATAGGGATCTGCCTTCATAGACAGCACCCTAACAAGAAGGAACCATTATAAGTGATTAATCTGGATCTCCGCACGGCGCACAAATAACATGGGAGAATTGATTGTAATAGAGTTTGATGTTAGCATGTTGCTATGCTAAATGCATGATACTCTAATAAGCATAAGAATACACGGCACAGAAATATTGGAGAAAGAGTCCATAAAATAGTAGCTCAGATTACTACTATTGATACTTTATACAAATTTTTATATTTAATTCCCTATTTTAATCAACATTTCTCTCAACTTGTCGGCCATCTTGGATTTTTTTACTTGCCTTCAACACAAAGGCGACACTGCCTTGAATAAAACTAAATCTAACTACCTATTGGAACAGCTGTCAAATCAGAATGACCCTTAAATGGTGTCTAGGTAAGCAGCTAACTAGGTTTTGGAGCTAATTTCTTTCAATCAGTGTCGTTTCATTTTCAAAAGTACCTTTAAAGAACTTGGGGTTACCTATTTCCTATTTGTTTCCTAAATTTCTGTCAATTTTCCAGATTTTAAGTGTGCATACTTCATTCTTATTTTCCTTTCTATTCATGTTTTAAGCCATTTGGTCAAAATTATAAAGAAAAAAAAAAAGAATGTTACCAGCAAGCCACCCAGTCCCAAAATATTACAAGACACCACAACAAGTTTTCAACATGAGATGGGTTCAGCTAGGAATCTGAACTGGTAGCAGTGCACTGCAAACACCAATGTCCTTAGTTTAAGTATGACACAGCCGGTGGGCTTTCAAGTATAAAAAGAAGCGATTAAAAGAGGTCTCTCCTTGGCTGAGGCGCGGGAAAAGGCAGAGTGGAGTGAAGCTTGTGAATAACAATCTGCTCGTCTGGCAGCAGGCTGAGCCAGTGAGCATAATGCATTACCAGCCTTCTTCCTATATTCCTTTGAGCAAACCCACAAACTCGAAGGCAGAACTGAATAAACCACCGACACTGCCATATGCCGTCTTCTAGCAGCCGCACACAAAGGGCAAAGGGGGTTTAAGAATTACCAAAAGAGAGAAGGGCACTCTGCTGTCGAAACAGTGCAACTGTTTTCAACCATGTACGTCATGTATTAAAAAAATAGTAGCACAGTCAACATAAAAATAAAGTAACATAATATGGTCACAAACGCAACTTGTCTTTGGCAAGAAGTCCTGGACGCTGAGTTCGAGCACGGGTTCCCCTCACGTTCATGTCACCTGCGACCCATCTCAGTCTGTCGCAAGAAGTGGATGTTATTTACGTTGTCGGCCAACTCTGGGAACTGGTCGACCGATACGATGTAGAAGCCCTCGTAGCCCTGCACGTGTCCGCCACTCAGGAGTTGCTGCCTCTCCCCGTCTGTCCAAGCTCGAGAGCCCTCTTCTCCTTGCCGGAGTCTGTGGCGTTCACGAGCCCAGGCGGCTGCGACGACCCTCTGACGTGCGAGCTCCAGCACACGGACCTTCTCTTCATCCTGGCTGCTGCCGTAGCGAACGTTGAGGCACAGCGTACCGTACTGCAGTTGGATGTCGGTTATGCGGCGCGAACGGCCACTGAGGACTGTGTTGACCTGCGAGACAGTTACATTTACACCTGTCTCCAGTGTACGCTGGCCCACTGTCATGCCTAGCAGAGATAGGTCGCCCTCCACCGGTCCCGATTTGACAAAGTAGTGCGTGTCCAATCCTGTGATGGTGAAGTGTAGATCCTGCAGGTAGGTGGCCTTGTCCAGGACCGCCGCGATCCGCCGCCCATCCTCGTTGGCCAGGCTGATGATGTCAGCAGCAACACGGCCCTCCCGGATGGCTACTTTCACACCTTTCCCGAAGAGAGACAAGGGCGCACGTGTGGGAAAAGAGCGTGCGGATGGCGTGTAGGGGCAACCGGAAATCACTCGTATCTGAGAATTGGTTCAAAACCGCTCCAACCGGACGAAAGACTTCAGCTGCTTGGGGACTCACATATGTACCCACCAGAACAAGGGACCTGGCAAACGAAAGAAAACAAAAAACTCGGCCGGTGAGTGTCCTTGGCATAAACTCTTACATGATAATGGGTGACTACTTTCATCGAGTGAATAAATTAAACGTATGATATTGCATCTCCAAAACAACATTCGACAAGAATATACTGTTGTGGCCCCAGTTGAGGTGGTTAGCATGGAGCCATCTGGTATTGATTGAATGTGACATATTATGACATGTTTCATCTCAGCAAAACACTGTGCGTTGTAAATCCTTGCATATGATTTTCACATTCATTATGTTTTATCATCTTACAGTGCATGGCGTCATTGCGCCCACCGCCTTCGCTACTGCTATTTCCTGGGAGTAAGTAACATTTCCGGATGGTGTCGTGCCCAGGACCCCGCCCGGTGCCCCTCTCAGCGGGAAACTCATCCTACCCCCACGTTCAGCTGCTCGACTTTCCCCTCAACCAAGAATCGTGCTGCTTCATTAACACTTCAAACATTCCACATTTCCTGATATAACTACATAGCATAACCCATTCTATTTTATGTTCAGGTGTGAAGTGTGGATCAGGTGATTTTTTTAAGATCTTCTAAATGTGCTGATCCTTGAACTCTTGAATAACTTTTGTTTGTAGGGAGTAAACAGGTTCCCATGAGGAAAACTGAATACAAGACTCTCTCTTTAGGCCAACAGTAATGCAGTAATAAGTCATCCTCTCTTTAATGTGACTTGACGGGAAACCTTCCCCCCAAGAGAAGATTTAGATAACCATGAGGGACCTAAGCGTGCAGATGGATTGTACTAGTCCTAGAAATAGTGTGTTCTGGGTGTCAGACTCCAGAGCTCCTGTCCGGAAGGAGAAACAGAGTCCAGCTGAAGCTCTGGCACTGAAACAAAGTTCTCATGTTATCTGATATGACTCCCTCAGAGTATATGTCCCCTTCTCTCCCTTTGCCTCCAGTGAGTGTCGCCCTTCACTACAGATTAAGTTACTGAACTTGAAAAGAAACAAAAGGCCTCTTTAATGACTCAGCTGTTTTTCCTAGACAGTGATGTGATTTAATGGAAAGCAAATGGAGTTCCCTGTTCCTCATATGTTTCTCCTGATTAAAAGACCCCGTTAATCTCACATGTGCCTTCTCTAGAGTTTCAGAAGAGATCTCAACAACGACTCAAACTGTGCTCAGATTTGAAATCTTCAATATTGAATTATATTGGCTGCTATCCACATTAAATTTGCAGTACTATAAGCAAATATGCCAGCTCATCTCACCACAAAATGGATGGTGAGGGCAGTTTATGCTGCAACCTACCTATTTTGACTTTTCTCTGACCAAAAAAAAAGGAATGCATTATTCAAATAGCACTGGGTGGTAAGACAGCATGGAGGCCTATCAGCACAGGGCTCTGATCAAAGTCAAAATCAATCTGCGGACATCCAGTGGATATCAGCCAGCACATTTACATCCTTTTTCATCCACACAGGTCTTTAAGACCCTGGGAGTCTAAATGACAAGGAGAAAGAGAGTGACAAAAAGTCAGCGCTCACTATCCAACTGTTGTTGGAAATGTTCAGAGCACTAAATCTATCATGTTCAGTGTTAGAAGCAACAGAATTCCTATCCAAAAAAACTCAAATTCAATTAGGAAATGCTGGCTAAGAGTAAGAACACAGGATTGAGCAGGTGAATCTCAAAGCCAAAGTCCATATTTCACACCAAAATCAAAAGGGAAAAAAAGATAATTTCTATATATTAAATTGTATTTTGTATAATGACAACAAAGCATAACTTTATGACCATTAATTCCATTGGGGCAGTATTTGATTTGATATTTATGATAATTAAGCACTTTTTTCCTCAAAATTCTCAAGGATTAGATTAGATAAATAAAAATAAATATAAATTACATTGAGTAAATTATAAAAGATTTGTCGGTAGCACTTTATTTTACAGTACTGTTCCGTGAGTACATACTATGTTCTTATTATAGCAATTAAAATTACTGGGTAATAACTATGTACTAACCCTGAACCTACCCCTAAACCTAACCTGATCCCATGTAGTTACCTTGTACTACCCAGTACGTTCTTGGTAAGTACACATACTGTAAAATAAAGTGTGATCAATTTGTCATATTTTGTTATATTAACTTATATTAAAATGTAAATAGTAATTAAAACACCATGTTTGTAATATCTTAATTTAATCAGAACGTTAATTTGGTAATAACATTGTGTCAGTGAGAACGTTGGGAGAATTAATGTGCTTAATTGTCATGAAAATAATGTCACACTCGTTTGTTTGTTTTTCTTTTACTTTAGGAGTGAAATATAACCCATGTTCTTTGTAAGACGCACATCAGCATCACTCCTACAGTTGTTTTTGTGTAGGTACTAGGTAGTAGGGTTTCTTAATAGTTGCAAAATATGAAATTTCAGCCAGAAAAAAAAAATGGAGGAAAAATAGCTACTGGTAATGAAGGGTCATTTTCTCTATGCCTTCAGATATTCTGCACTGCAGGTCTTGTAAATTTAACATGTGCATTATGGCATAAACAACCCACTTTAGACTCTCAAAAGAGTAGCAGTACAGCTCCAAGGCCATTATTATATATATATTTTTAATGCAGCTGCTTTAAAAGACCCTGCATGACCCCACAATTACATTGCCAAAAAGCAAATTGGTTGGCAATTAGAATTGTTTACTGCCCCCTAATAAAAGTGGAAAATCTGCGTGTGGGGTTGAGCCAGCAAGAGCTGATTTATGGGTAACTATGCAAAGGACTGTGGGACACAGATCGTTCTTTTTCAGTCTCACTTCCAAAGTAAAGTTTCAGTCTCAGAGTAAACATTCAAAAGTTTGTACTCGTAAAGAATATATATACATTTATATACAATGTAACATTTGAAAAATTGAACATTTGAAATGGAAAATTCAAGCAAGGGTTTGGAATTGAATTAGGCTCTTTTGAGAGCAGCCTTGCAAGAGGTATTGTATGCACTTCTGAAGTTCCCACAGGAGAGGAACCCTACAAGGTACATGACAGAGGGGGAGTCTCCCTTGAGGGTTGAGATTGCTGCCCAACAGAGTCCATCGTTGCATCTTTGCATTGTGTCCAAGTTGATTTCAAGTCAGCCCACACCACTCCCAAAGAAAGAAAAAAAACCTTTAAAAAAAAAGTTTAACTTTTCACAGGCTTTGAGAAGTGGTCACACTAGAAAAGTTTATTTCCCACTCTGTTGATGGAGATGATGGTTGGATCCAAAGGCCTCAAGTAACTGAGCCCTAATTTTTTTATGTTTTGCATTGGTGGAAACATTTTAAATACACGCCCTGACAATATAAACAGCTTTGTATGCAAGAGCACACTATGAGATGAGACTGTTTGCTCTTCATTCAATTATAATGATTGGTTCCCAAAAGAGAATTCATTAGGACAAGCCTGGTTTAATACCTTCTAAAACAGAGATATTCTGTCGGTAGGTGAGTCTGCATGGCCATCAAAACCCAACAGAACTCTCTGAAAGAGACTGTTTTATCTCATAACTCAACTAAATAAAAACAAAAGCTGTGGTGTCTAAAACTTGAAAGTCCTTTTTGGGATACTTCAGTTCTCCTCGAATGTGTGAAAGCCATATGAAACCTGCCAGGCTGACGGCTTCAAATAGCTCCATCACATTACATTTAAAATCTCATATCTCAGCTGTCTGAGGCTCACCCATGTCGCTCAGCCTCAAATGCTTGCTTATTATAGTGCCTAATACTTTGAGGTTGTGCTGCTTATACTGTTTGGTGCATGGAATGGAAGTTCTTACCATCAAGGGGACTGGACTTACCATACAAGCCTATCAGTTTTAAAATTCAAGTAGTTTAAGTTGCTTTTATACATCCATATAGCTCACAGAAGTGGGCAGTAGAAAATCACGGTACGAGCAAATTTATAAAATGTTATCAACACAATATATATTTTCATGATCTTTTCTGGATTTTCCAAAAAATGGGTATCAAATAAATTTGATCAAATAAAAAGCTAATTTAAAATTTTTTTCTGAGTTTGGACTTTTTTGAGATTTTATTGAGAGGAATATATAGCTACCACTACACTGTAAAAATGATTTTCGAAGTTGTAAATAAAACAAAGATTACTGAAGTATGTTAATTCAATGTTTTAACTGCCATTTCTTTGTGATTATTGTGAACTTTACTACTAGCAATTTCTGAGTGAAAATTGTTTATATACTTTCTTCAGTGTGCAGTATGAGTGGTGTGAAATAAAGTTAAAGTAGTTTTTTTTTTAAAATCAATATCATAATTTTAGGTTAGAATTATATGAATGAATGTAACAAGAATTTCTGACCATGTCTGTAACAAGTGATTTGAGTCCCAGTCAATAAGTCTCACCAAGGCTACATTTACTTGATAAAAAACAGTAACTTGAAACAAAAACAGTAATATTAAAATGTATTATTACAGTTTAAAATAACTGTTCTATATTTTCTATTGAAATATTTCAAATGTAATTATTCCTGTGTGTGATGCACAAGTTACGCTATATCAATGTGGAAAACTGAGATGATATATATATAAGGTTTTTTGTTTTAAAAATTTAATTAAATTGTAAAATTATGAAAAAAGCTGTTTAAAATAATTTTAGATAGAGTACAGCATTTTACACCAAAGGATATGCAAACTTCCCAACAGTATTTGAAGTGTCAGCTACCAATTTTACCTTATATACCTCTTTATCTTCTCGAAAGAACCATTAGTTTGAGCCAGGACAGCTTCAGGGTCAGGCGTCCTAACAACAGCCAAAAGAGCCGCCCATGTCCAAACATGGTAGTCTCAATTACGGAGGCTTAAAGGGGCTCGAAATCAGTACCTGTCTGAGACAGGGAACAGGGAAGTGAGGACCAAAGAACGCATAAAAGATAGGGAAAGAGGAGGGAGACAACATCTTAAGCGAGCATAAAGAGTGTGAAAGACTGCGCTGAACGCATGGCTGTGCTGGAGGAAAATTGGAATGAAATTTCCCAGGGGCGAATATTACGAAAGGGTCTTTAGATTGGCCCTTGAAGCAGACCCGCGCAGGAGCGCGCTTCTTCACCGAGCATGGGTTGACTTGTGTGCACGTCTTGGGAGGCGGCCCAACGAGGGGAAAGGTAAAGTTACTGCGCAGCATAAGGTTGCAGTTCAAAGGGTTAGGCACAGGCCAGGTGTGTTTTTAAGAGAAAGGTGAGGCAACACAATAAAAGACAGAACGAGGTGCATTTGCTTTGGGCGAATTGAATTGCTGCTATCCCACTCCTGAGTCTTCATCTGAGTGTGAATGAGCTCGTAAGAACCAGGTTATGAACGGGGTATTAGCTGCCGTAAAAACCCAAATGCATAGCCCGGCTTGTTAACCTCTGTGAAAAAAGCATGCTGGCCAACGGCATACTGCAAGCACTCAAACTGATGCAGGTTAGCCCTGAGACAGCAAACGATTTGACTCGCGGATTTGGGGGGCGAGCCTTCAATCCACCCAAAAAAAGCAGGTGTGGAGATCGTTCAAGACATGGCACACAAACTCATGGCCACATGGCCAATGTGCGCTCACTGTTGACTTGAAATCAAGCTCAGTCGCAGGTCGTTACAGGCAATCAATGAGGAGATCAAGAGAACGGGCCGAACTTGAATTTAAGTCAATTACAGGATGACAGACACAAGCGTCCAAACAAGGGTATGCATTAAAGAGTGCGCACTTCAGCGCACGGAATATGGATGTAAGGACCGTAGACGTTGTTTCGAAAAAGACTGAAAGACTTAATTGCATCGGTAGAGGCACAATGAAACTAGCAGCTAGGTGTTTAGCTGAGCTTGAAATATGGCTAGTAATATTTGCATACATATGCTATATCCTTCTGAAAAAGCCAGCAAAAACTAACATAGGTTAGTTTAGAAAATGCTGGTTAGTTCTGGTCTAGTTGGTGTAGCAGTATATTTGTGTTATTTGCTATTCAATGTACAACAAAAACAAGTAACCAGGTATAGTATTCTGTAGTGGTGCTATATTATAGTCAAAAATTGTTCTGGGAAATTCTCATTAGGTTCACTCTTGTTACATCCAAGGTAAAGGTTAGGGGCAGGGTTGTTGCAGCACTCCAAATAAACTAAACAAAATAAAGTGTATGAATGTTGCATATGAATTATCAGAGAACAAGGGCTCATCTCGCCAACAAATCTTTTCGACAGGATACGCAAAGGAAATACACAGAGGAACACACTAGAACAAGGCAGCTCTAACATAAACAACCAATATCTTGATTCTATAGTGTTCATTTCCTTTGATAGCAAGGGCACGAACCAAGGCTTTGATTTCAGTCAAAAACCAGCATGCATTCACTGTTATAGACTTCAAATGTGACTATAATATTTTGAAGATTGCGACTTCACTTTCAAGTGGAGTGAAAAGCGATTCAGCCGCTAGCTTCTAGTTCCATGGACTCCTTTGTGTTATTTGTCTAACACTGGGGAGCATTCACTAATATTTACCTCCTGTACAGGCTGGGGAAGCAAGGACTGATGGGATATTTCAGAGGAACAACCTGAATGTAGAACAAAGGGGACTTTGTTGTGCTGTCATTGCTCACAAGCTGGGGCTGGGACGAGAGCCTGAAAAATAATCACTCTAGTGCAAGGATTCTTGGCACCAGGTGCTCATGGTGTTTTAGATTGTTGAAGGTAAAATGTAACAGTGGAGTTATTTACAGGCTATTTAATAGCCCTCCCAGCCTTCGGCCTGAGGTGTTGGCATAGGCTCCAGAATTCCTATGACCATACATAGGGCAAGCGTTTTGGATAATAGATAGATGGATGGATGTATTAAATAACGTCACCCTCTGTGTGTTTCAACAAAAGATTCATAAGAAATTATGTGTTTACCTGTCATGTAGCACTTGGTTTCTTGGTTGTTGCTCAGTGGGTTGTTGTTCTTAAACATGTAGAGGTTGAAGGGTACAATGTTGTTGCTGTTGAGTCGCTTCCAAACATCATGCTCCGGAGTGGTCCATCGGCCTGCAAGAACATCGTAATCTCTGCGTCCCATGTGGACAAGCTTAGTAAGGGGCTCATAAAGGCCACCCTGGTAGCCTATTACTAGCTGGAAACTTGGGTTGGAGTCCAAATACACTTCTCCAAAAGCTGTGTGCAGGATCTGTTTGATCATGAGACCAGCACCACTGAATACAGCCAACGGTGTACCGATGTTGTCACAGGCCACGTAGAACTCATCCCCACTGCTCAACTCCATGGCAAAGAGGTGGCCCTGAAGATCATAGTAGAGCGAGGTGATCTCTGAGCTTGAGTGATTGTACATGTGCGTGACTCTGGTGGGACTGGACAAGTCTGCGTAGAAGAATTGCAGATGGTGGCCTTGGCTGTTTCGACTGGACACTCTCCGGCCCAAGCCATCATAGCGGTACTTGATGGTCCAACCGTTAACTTTGTTGTAGGCTTTAACAAGCAACCCCACAGAGTTATACTCGAAGAAGTCATTGCCTCTCTGCCTGAGGAATCCATCCTCGTCCAACCGGTACTGCACGTCACCTAATCGAGTAATGCGGTCCCGAATATCGTAGCGTAGTGGTGTAAGTCTGGCACTATTACCGGGACTAAGGAGGTGCAAATTCCCATTCAGATCATAGCTGTAGCGCCAAAGAGGCTTGTCATTGATGGACACCACTTGGAGTTGGCCATCAGCATCATACTCGTAGGCGTAGCGGGTGGTATTTGCATAGGGCCCCACTTTAAGCTCCTTGGCCACCACTCGCCCCATGTTGTCGTACTGTACCATCATCCAGAACATCAGCGAACGGAAAATCTCATACTGCACCTCTTTAACTCGCCCATAGGCATCAAAGTGTTTGGTGTGAGTCATGACAGCTGTGGTAATGATCTGGTTAATATCATAGTAGATGACTCCGAACTTGCCAAACTGCTCCGTTTTGCCTGAGACGTCATCGTAGCGATAGAGGTCAATAGGTAAGGGGGTTTCATTGATGACCGCCTGCATGCTGGTGACCCGGAAGCTGTTGTCGTAGTTGTAGTCGAACCGGGCATTCACCATGCCCTCCTCACTGAAACGAAATATCTGTCTGTCGATGAGCGGTCCAATCTGTCTGTAGCGTATGGTACATGCAAAGCCTTCGCTTTGAAGCCCCACCGTTTTCAGCATGCCTGCAGATTCATCATAAGAAAAGGCAATCCGTGTTGTATCATAAAGGATTTCCAGCAGACGTGAGAGTTTCCCATACTTGTAGATGACTCTGCGCCCCGTTCCTTGGTGGATGGTTTGCAGAAGCAGTCCATCTTCGCTGTAATCTTGCAAAACTGTGGCGTTGCCCTCAGGTGGCCTGTACGTGTTTCTGTAATAACCGATGGAACGGGTGGTCTCCAAGGTCTGCCTAGCCACATTGGGCATGGTTACTGAAGAGAGGCGATCGTTCTTGTCAAACTCGAAGATGTATTGTCGCTGGCTGTATAGTAGCAGCACCATGGACTGTCAAAGGAAAATGACAAAACGATGCTCAGTAAGCTGATTTAATGAAGCACAGTAATTCCCAACACATTCTGAGAGCACTTCAAACAGTTAAATGTGAAATTCTCCACCCAGTGAAACTGAAGGTCACAAAGTACCCAGGAGTCACATTGCACCACATGAATAACTGCACAACAAACTGTAGGGTGTCACAGAATCACTTCAGGGTGCATAAAAATGACAAATATGCTGCTCTAGAACATTGACTGAAAAATTAAGAAGGGCAACATCTCATTCAATGAGGATTAAGTCATCATACCCCCACCCTCCCCTGATACCATTTTAATAATGTCACCTTATATGGAGGTCAGTGGGAGGATATTCTGGAGTTTATATTTCAACAGGAAGCCACTCTTGTTATTATTTTAAATTGATTATTTTTTTTATTTTTTTATTTTGAGGCTACTGATCTCTGCAGCACACGGTCATTTTAGAATGGCAAGAAACATTAAAGAGAGTGAATTTAGGGTTTATGAATACTATTAAACCCATATATTGGTATCTCATCATTTCAGTATTCTAAACAGAGGTATTTTGAATTACATGGTAAGGTCTTACATTTCTCAGATATTGGTTCTAATTAACAAGACAGTGATATTTTATGTTTTTCAGTGATTTTTTTAGGAACAAGTTCGTTGTCAGGCTGCATGTGGTAACAATGCATAACACAAGCAGTATATTAGACAGGGATCATTGCTGAAGCACACAAGGTTATAGCTTATTCATGTAACAAATTAACAGGGTTCAACAAAGAGATCACTACAGAACAGAGAACTAGTGATTATTTTTCAACCTCATTATTTTCTAGATAAAGATGCTTACTTTTTCAAGGTAGGTGTAGCTCCATGTCTTTCCATCTGCAAATATCTTTGAGGTGATTCTCCCATTTAGGTCATATTCCATTCGGACTGACATAGTGCCCCTCTGGATGCCGGCAATGTGGCCGCCCTGTGAGTAGGTAACATTGACACCATTTAGCCGACTACTTGGTGCCCACAAAGTAGGTCTTCCTGCATGGTCATAGTGGATCCTCAAGGTGAACTTCCTGTGGTCGTCATAGACTTTCTCGGTCCTGGTTACACGGTCAAAATCCATGGATAACAAGTTCCTGTTATGAACCTACCAAAAAAAGGAAGATAGAAAGTTTAGGCCTCTGAATTCTACACATGGATTTGATAGGATCTACCGTAGTCTCTGAACGTCTCTACTTTCATCTTCATACCTCTAAAGGACACAAGCTGATTTCTGACTGATTTCTTTGTTTGCTGCTTGTTAAAACAAAAAGAATGAGAGAAGCTCTCAGTTTCATATAATCTTTTGTCATGCCTTTAAGGAAGGAATTATTGAGGGGTAGATAGCTTACACTGTATTTGCAGGAGGAGGAAAACAATGACACTTGAGGTGCATATGAAGGCCCACTACATTGTTTGAATGACATGTCATACTGAGTTTTTGGCTCATTTTGAATGTGCAGAGTCCTCTGACCCCGGAACATGCTGAGGGTTTTGGTGTTGTTGGGATCAGAGTTGGGCTGAGAACCTATTTACATGGCTGGTAATCCCATTTTAAGGCACACACAGGTCAATGCGGGGGGGGGGGGGGGGGGGGGGGATCAAGGATTTAGAGCCTAATACCTTCACCCCTTGCCACACAATGCACTAGAATCTTTATTTCTGCGATGTGAATTTAGGTACTAGTGGATAATATGGAGCATCCAGGCAGACCTAACTGAATGTTAACATTGTATTAGCATGCCCACAAAATACCTACACTTTCGATACTTTCACGTTAAGAATTAAAATGCAGATATAAAGAGAGTACTACTTTGACTGGTAACAGAAAGTACTATAAAATTGGCAAAAATATTTCATAAACATGCTTATTAGCATGTTTCGAAATCTGGCATGAATACAAACTCAAATATTTTGACATAAAAATGTCTGATAATGCAGATTTAGAGTGTGCATGTGTGCCAGCCATTTTTTCCCCCCAAGCCACTTTGTGATATTATAGCTACAGGGTTGCATGAGTGTTGACTAACGTTTGGGCCAAACAGTCTTCAAAATGCATTATAATTAAACACTCATTTCCCCATATCTCTTCTCATTGTAATGTCTCCTTGATTGATCTTGTTTTTTCTCATCAGGTACTCTGGTACCTGGCTTGGCTCACTGCTGACAAAGCTTAACAGAGTCTTAAAGTGATTTTGAGAGTTGTTGTTGGCTTTGGTCCAATGGTATGGTGGACAAGGCGGGGGGAGAACGGCAAGCAAGCTCTCTTTCTCTCCTCCTCATGGGCATGCTGGGAGCTCTCATCTGTGAAGGGACAATTACACTGGGGCCAATTAATGTCACTAATACCTAATTGAGAGTATTATTTTACATTAAAAGCAAGCAGCTCAGGAATAGGATAATTCCCAGTGGGGGTGACAGAACAAAGAGGTTGACAGAATAAAGGGCAGATATTTTTCCCTCCTCACTCCTTTAAGCCTCACCCACCTACTGATGAATATGGCCCCTATTTCTCTCTCTCCCTTTTTCAAATACAGCTTGACTCTTTGATTTGAAGATGCCAAGATTGAGAATGTGCCCTGAAAACACTCACATCTGAACTAGTCTATCTATCCATCCATCCATCCAGAATGTTCGAATCCAGTTCAAAAACAGTTATTATTTCTGCTATTTTGTTTGCTTACACAATTCACTTAAGCATTATTTACGAGACATTCCAAGGCATCAAAAAGCCAGGCTTTTATGGCTCTGAGGATGAGATAACTTTTATCAAGGGCTGATTTGTCCAGAGTAGGATGACAGGGGACTGAAGCGATGAGTTTAAAGGAGAAGAAAAAAAAAATGAAAGGGAAGGCTGGATGCTCATGCCAGGCTCTGGTTGAGCAGAGGTCCAACAGGCAGGAAAAAAAGCTATTTTGTCAGTAAGATCCTGGGCCTCTGGAGAATGGAAACCCACTCAAGGGGAATGTCCTAAATTGGACATTCCTTTAAACGGACTAAGCTTTTGGAAAGCAGATTATGGGTGGAAGGAAGAAGACTGGATTGGGACAAGGAGGGAAAAACGGGGGTCATTCAAACATTTGTATTAGTAAGAAAAATTAACACTTATTCAGGTAGAACATATTAAATTTATCAATATAATTATAAATGTGACAGATAAAACATTTATAATTAAAAGATTTCTATTTCAAATATTTGCAGCTATTTTGAAAAATATGCTTTCCCCAAAAATACTAAGCAGCATGTTGTTTTTAACATTGATAATAATAATAATAAGAAATGTTTCCTAAGCAGCAGATCAGCATATTAGAATGATTTCTGAAGGATCATGTGACACTGAAGATTTTAAAATATATTAAAAATATAATATGTAATACTTCACAATATAACTCTTTTTTTTATTTGTATTATTATTTTATCTGTTTTGTCACTTGACAGTCACATGTCTTATTCCTTTCACTGTACAGAAAAGAGCAGCATGGACATTCTGTTAAACATCTCATTTATTCTTTCACTGAAGAAACATGAGAATGAGTAAATGAAAGAATTGTCATTTTTGAGTGAACTAACCGTTATTATAGTCGATGTTTGGCTGATTGAAATTCTCGAAAATCATGTAATTAACACACTGTATTGGGGAATGTTATACAGACACTTGCCATGTTTCTCCCTCCCTTCTTTGACAGCTGGATGAAATTTGCATGCTTTGCTGATCAAAATACAACTACTTTGAGATTACCCGACTCCAGTTTGTCAAACAAACAACGATTAAAACTAGGACCAAAAGAAAACACTTTTTTTCAGAACTCGGCTAATATCTTAGGACTGTCACTAATGCACTTTTGGCAATGAATAAACAACTTGTAAATAGCGTTTGTTTACATAACTCACCATCAATAATTAAAATGTCCCGTTCCATATTTGAAAAGTCAACAAATCTGTCAAACAGCATTTGATTTTCTTCTCTGCGGTCATAAAAAATTTAGTCAAGTTTTTGTTCTTCAAATCCAATATTTGCTTGTCGCTTTGCCATTCATTTATAATTTTTCCCCGTCCACTGCTGTGGTAAGAACTGTAATCTTGTTTGCTCAGTGCGATTTGTCGCTTCCTTCAGTAAACACACTTGCCCATGTGTTGGCTTTGTTTGTTTGGAGGCAGTATAGGACACCTTTCTAATAAAGTAAAGCAAACATTTAGAAAACTGTCAGTAGAGGCCTTGCGATTAAGCCTTCAGTGGTTTTTGGGATTTGAGCTCACTATGAGGGAACAATTTACACTACTACATTTCCAGAGCTCTGCTGTTGTCAGGAGACATGGTTGCTATGGAGACAAGGAGAATTTTGGTGGCCTGGCAGCTGTTCTTGATGGTGTGTAGTGGCCATTGTGATGGACATGTGACCACAGTAATACTTCAGGCTGCTAGTGACCCACATTTCTACTAGGGCTGGGTATTGCCAGCAACATAATCATTCGAAACACACTGTGATGTATCTAATGATTCAATGGATTGGTTGAAATCATTGTAATATAATTTTCTGAAAAAGTCACTGTAATACCACATATGTTTTTTTAAGTGTATCCATTCCAATCTCTTTCCTTAATTCTCTTGGCTTCATGCCAATTTGATGAACGTTCTCACAGCCAGCAGCTTCACCCACACAACACACACACACACACACACACACAAACAAACAAACAAACACAAAATTTGACACATTCACCCACCCACGTAATATCACTTGACACGTCTCTCAAGGTTGCTCGATGATTTCAGTATGGATTGTCTCTTGGTTCATAATTACAAGCCAAGCCTTTCCACAGTCTGCACTCAAAGGGGTTTTCAACATCAAAGTACACAAATATGAATGTATGTATATATATATATATATACACACCTTATTATATCCGAACTTTAGAAAACACAGGGGAATCAGGAGACACACACACACAGCACGAGGAGTAGACGTTTAAGACAGCACGAGGAACTAAGAAAAGCAAACACTTTAAATACACAAGACATGACGAGGGGATGACGAGAAACACCTGGGATCAATAAACATAATAGGAACCGGAAACAGGAAAGACCAAATATGGGCATGAAATAGACATGGTGTCACAAGAGACCAATCACACACACTATATAACAGCCAATCAGTTCCTGCTCAGACCGCCGAGTATTGTTACCGTTAATCACTCTCCTAGCGATAGCTACATTACGGAGCAAGTTTCGTTCCGTCTAGTTTCCAGTCTCAGATCTTAGTCTTAGTCTAGCCATGTCTGGTTTCCTGATTGCCTGTTTCCTGATTATTAGCCTGTCTTGGATTATCCCTTGTCTTGCTGGTTTGGACTATGTTTGCACCTTGCCTGGAATATAACCTGTCTGTTGGATTACCCGTTTGCTTCGCCCTCTGGATTATGTTCACCGTCATTTGACCCACGCCTGTCCTTGGATTACTCTTTTGTCTTGCCTACAACATACCTGTTCGCCATTGTCTGTTTTGTGACCACGTCTTTGAATAAAAGCTTGCAAATGGATCTGCACGTCTCACGTCTCTGTCGCCCCATTACATAAGGGACACGTGGGGGGAGGAAAATGCACTTAAAACACGGAACAGAGTCTGACATTACTCCCCCTTCCCGGAAGGTGCGTCCCGCGCCGTAACAATTCCTGCTGGTGCAGGACTGGGACACAGGGAATATCTCCAGGCAAGCAGTCCAGGGTGCCATGGCAGCACAGGGAGCTCAGGGGCCATGGCGGAACAGGGAGCTCGGGGAGCCATGGCGGAGCAGGCAGCTCAGAAGGCCATGGCGGATCAGATAGTTCAGGAGGCCACGGCGGAGCAGGGAACTCAGAAGGCCATGACTGGATGGCCTCCGTGGCCTTGGCCTCACCACTCAGCCCGGCCACTACGGACGGACCCATACTACCCCCCCAAAAAAAATCCTTGGGGAGAATATCGTCTTTAGAGGACCTCGTAGGCCTAACGTGGATTTTTCTGGACAGGGACTGGAGCCATTTCTTTGCTAGACACGGGGACTGGAACCTTCTCTGGGCTAGACTCGGGGACTGGAGCCCTCTCTGGGGCATAACTCGGGGACTGGAGCCCTCTCTGGGCTAAACTCGGGGACTGGAGCCCTCACTGGGTTACACTTGGGGACAGGGACCCTCACTGGGCTACACTCGGGGACAGGAGCCCTCCTGGGCTAAACTCGGGAAAAGGAGCCCTTCTATTTTTTTGAAAACCATGATACATTTTTTTTCAGGATTCTTTGATGAATAGAAAGTTCAAAATAACTGCAATTTGAAATAAAAATATTTTAATATAAATCTTTATTATCACTTTAGATCAAATTAATGCATCCTTGCTGAAAAAAAGGACAAAACGATTTAAAAAAATTATAATTACTGACCCCAAAAGTTTTAAATGGTAGTGTGTATATATGCACATATATCATCTTGCAAAAGCTGTGAGGTGGTCCCATTACTGGTTGCACAAGAATTATGAAGATATCAGGTGCTGTCTGAGGAAACCCTTTGGGTTTTAAAGATCATGAGAGAGTCAACCCTGACCTCAGCCCTCAGGGTCAGAGAGCTGCTGAATGATGGATAGACCACTGAGACACAGACACACACACACGCTTACATGCACACGCTGACCTTGGGAGGCAGCTACTTGACCAATATGGCCTGGCCAGACTCTATGGGGCAGCCATATTAAGAGTGATCAGTCTAAAAGACAGGCACAGCGTTTGACTATGAGACTGATGAGAAGAAGCAATAGAGATTATAATCAGGATGCAATTACTCCAAGTACAGGGGCCTTGATGCTCAGATGGGCTGCTATGTAGAGGTGTGACTGCAAGGTATGGAACTGTGCCTGTGTAAAATGAACTTAGGATGAGCAGATGACAATGTTGAGGTAACACTAGGGTCTGTGAACAATTACCTGACTATGTGAGGTTCTGATGACAGGTAGGTTGTACAGTAAGTGTCACAAAACACAATGAGAATTTCTATTTGATGAATAAAAATAAAATACAAATGCAAAATGCAAAGATTAGGCAATATGAATAATGAATAATTAATCTTAGTTTTAAAAGTATTTCAACAAATTATTAGTCGATTATTGTTACTGATATTTATTATTTAATCATAAAATCATAAATGAATATTACAAAACAATATAAAATATGAACCACTTAAAGTCAATCAAACTTCACAGTACTTTCAAAGTACACCGACAACATAACTGCATACATTTCAATTTCACAGTTTTTTTTTTCAGATTCAAGGTGTTTTCTATAGAATTCTTTCTGAATTTTGTGACATTAGATCATAATCAGAAACACAACTTACAAGATTAGATATATTTATTAATTAATAAATTTGTCTGTAAATTGCTTGGGATAAAAGCATTTTCCAAATGAATAAACAGTTTATCAACAGCATAAATAGTAGCTTTTGAATTGATTTCTGACAATTTGGCCTTGGATGTGCTGCTAGTGGGCCTCATAGCTCTCATAATTATTTCTTAAATGTGTCTAAAATACTTCCAAATGCTCTCTAGTAACACTTGAGCAAAAATGGCTATGTGGTCTTGATTAAAAAAAAAACTTCTTTGATTTTACCACCTTTTCCAATAACAGCACAGTACTGCCAGCTTTTTTAGAAATAATTAGACTCTGAAATTCATGTAAGAGTACAAAATTCAAATAGTAGTATTATTAAATGTGAAAATAAAACTTGATGTTCTTACCCTGAGTCTGCGTCCATACACTGTGACCTGTCCTCGTGCCTGTTCTTTCCGTTGTCTCCATTCCACCAGGTTGAGTCCATTATCAATGGGCAGAGTGACATTTCTCTTGCTTATGGTTGGGTTGACTGTTCCTGACAGCAGGTGAGGCTCCGTGTGAAGAGACACTTCCATGCCATTGGCCAATACCAGACGCAAGGAGCCATCCAGACCAATGTAGTAACTGTTTTTGACTTGCTCTACGATTTGAAGACAAAAAACTAGTCTCATGTATATTGCAAAAAACATTGTGGAATGATTACCCAACATTCTGTGTTAAAAAATAGTTCACATAAATGAAACATTTGTTATCATTTACTTACTTATTCAATGTAAGTATCAGTAAATGCGGACAGAATTTTAGACTATGACTACTATCCACCCTTTATTGGTTGCATGCTGTATTTCTCTCAAAATTGCAGCCAAATTTATGACACCACTCTTATTTGTTGAACAAGACCAGACAGACATTGAAACAAAGGGATGATTCAAAGCCTAGTTAGTCTTTGAGTTGCCCTCGGAAAACCGAAAGAGAGGCAGAAAGCTATCATAGCTGAAGGCGCCTGCCTGTGGCAACTGAGATGCAACTAAATCTGAAACTGTCTGTCTCTGTCCCCAGGTGGTCTGGCTAAGCGCTTTGAAGGGACAAGGAAGATATAGAAAAAGGGGGGTGAACCTGAGAGAAATAAAGACTGAAGACAGTGAATGGGAGGGAACAAAAGAGAGACAGTTAACAAGAACGACGTACCCAATGAGAAAATGTCAGTGAATGCTTTGATGACACTCTCATTACCAGTCAAAAGGAATTAATTACTAAGCAAAAGCAGTGCAGACAGCAGCCATATAAACAAGCTAGGACACTCTCATTACTTGTTAAAAATGAATTGAATAACATTTTGAAATAAACTACAGTGAAAGCTTGATTGACTGGTTTGTGATAGAAAACAGTCATTTTACAGCTAAACAGTTCACTTGGCAGCCATCTTGCTATTGCCATTGGGCAGCTAATTTCTACCTGCACCTACAGTACATCTACTTTATTAAGAATGACACAACATTTCAAGTGTTTGTTAAACTTACATGTCAAATCTGTCAAGTCTGTGTATATGTTAGAGTATAAAAATACACATATAAAAGTAATTGCGACAATTGTGATACTTCTCGTAAACCCAATTTTGTCACAATATGATTTTATATCTCGTAATTGCAACCCCGATAGCACACGTAAATCACGAAGACGTCTATCTGACGTCTGCATTTACATCTACAAGACATATTTTTTTTAGAGTGTTTGCTCATCTGCAATACGTCAATATGACATTTCCTATCAGATGTCAAATAGATGTTTAGAAGATGTCTTTAAGATGTTTATGATTTAGAATGTATGTAAAATTGGCATCTTAAATATGTCTATCAGATGCTTTTCAGATGAAGAACTGAGATCTTGCAGACATACATGTGCTATCTGGGAACTTTGTTTCAGTTGCAACTTTTGTATTTCACAATGTGACTTAATATTTCATAATTACAAATGTATATCTCACTTAAAAATGTGACTATTTCTCATAAACAAATTTGTCACAATTTGACTATATCTCATAATTGTGACTAAGTCTCTAGCGGTTGCAACTTTATATCTTGCAATGTGACTTTATATCTTGCAATTGCAAATTTATATTTCAAAATATAAGTCCCATTATGACAAATAGTTTACATCTTATAATTGTTACTTTGTTTCTAGTAGCTGCAGCTTCATATCTTGCAATGTTACTTTATATTTTGTAACTACAAATTTATATCTCACAATGAGACTTTATTTCTATTTTAAACTCTTAAAGATTTTTTTAGTCTGAAGCAGAAAGAGGCTTCCATTAAAATCTGAAATAATATGGCATCATAAATTTAGCGCCTTTTTTACAAATCACTCAACAAAAACCCTCACTGGCTGTTTTTAATTGAAAGGTGGGACTTCCATTCTTAAAGCCGTATTTTTCCATGAGTTGTCCATGAGTTGTCCTCTTTATACTGTTTTTGTAGATGAGTGAGTTGAGTTTAGCATGAACTGGATCATATCAATGTCAAATTTATAAACAGCTCGTGGTCAGCATGTAGATCGTTTTTATACCTTATTCAGGTAAATAATATTGGTGCGCTGAAAAAAACCTCAGACTGAATGACCTGGAAATCGAACACACACTCACACAACCTTGGAAAGTCAATAAACAGCACAAGGTCACCACCTCCAAGAAATGTATATCCAGATTGCGTGAGCGAAACTCTGTGTTGGAGCTAGAGCCAAACTGGTTTCCGTTTACAAAGCAGACAATAGTGAATTAATTAGCAGCAAAGCGTTTGGCAGGGCGCCCTCTTTCTCTCTCTCCAGCAGATGTCCAGGACAAGGTCACATGTGTAGGTGACCATTAGTTAAGTCTAGGATAAGAACGCCAACAGAACTTTACGTCCTCTACCTCTTCTCTCAAACGCAATCTTCAGTAAACCAGCTGAAGCCCAGGGGAGGAGGACAGCCCTTCAAATCAAACGCTCACAGGAGCGCCAAAAATCTTTACAGTTTCTGAGGAAATAGAGCAGGGCAAGGAGAGTTCAAAGCTATTTATTGGGAATCAATGGAGCGCTTGGTTAGGTGAAAACCAGGATATCGAAATGCCAAAGTATGCAAGGAAAATCACAAGTTAGGAAGGCGGCCCCTGACCCCTACCACACCCCTCTGTCTCGAGGGCTAAAGTGATTAAGATTTGGTTTTCTAAGACGGACAGGAAAAGCAGGAACTTGGTGAAAAGGGGAGGCTGGAACAAACAGAAGTAGTGGACAGAAAATCAATCTGGACTTCATGTCTTCATGAGTGGGCGGGCTTGCGATTTTAGAGAAAATACAAACACTCGTGCCTTTATTGATTTCATGAAGAAGAGGCTTGTTTGCTTCCCACAAACATATCAATTTTGCCTCACAGTTATTTTACTTTATCTACAGCTACTAAGTTTGTAGTGTATAAGAGAACAAAGGCAGTAATTACTTTTGTGCAACCTGTTCCTTTCTTTCCTTTATTTACTCACCCTCATGTCATTTCCAAACTTGTACAACTTTCTTAATGTGATATTTTGTTTAATATGATATTTGGAAGAATCTTCAACAACCGTTCTTAGTGATCAAATATGACCATGGCAAGTTTCTTATATGCTATAAGTTTTCTAAAGCCATTCGGACAGAAATATATACTTCAAAATTTTGTGCTTTTGAAAGAAGTTTCTTTTGCTCACCAAAGCTGCATTTATTTGACCAAAAATACAGTAAAAATAATATATAAATCGATTCCTCAGAAATTATTCTAATATGGTAATGTGCACCAAGAAATTTCTTCTTACTCTATTCTTAGTAGTTAAAAAGGTTGTCTGCTTTAATGAAATTCGGGAAGTGTGAAATTATATATATATAAAATATATTATAATATATATAAATATATTTATATTATAATGGTGAGGCAGTGTAGTTCATATGTGAAAAATAATGAATTTAAATATAACTTTGAAGCCTCAGTGGTTAAATAATTCCTAATATGTCTGACATTTGCCAGATTAAATTTAATTCTATTGCCAACTTTTCTCCGTTAACTTTTTTAACTTTCTGGATCTCTATTTGCAGACTAAAAAAACACAACACATACAGTTTACTACATTACAGATATAACTTAGAACACTTACAGGATGTCTTTGACTAATTTTAGTGAATGATGATCCTTGCTGAATAGTAAAAAATCTATTCACTATTCATTATTCACTAATAATCTTCCCCTCTACTAAGCTGTTGACTCATGTACAATTATGACTGAATCATTCGATTCAGTGTAAGCGAGCTTGAGAAACAGATTACTTTGACTCATGCACAAATCATACAGTCTGATTTGTGAACACGAACAAATGATTAATTAAAAAGAACAAGTTTAAAACTACAGTTCATACTTTAATCCAGTTCTTGAGTTCAATTCATTTACTTAAAGGTGGGGTAAGCAATTTCTGGTAGCCAATGTTGACATTTGAAATCACCAAAACATACACGCCCCTACCCTAAAAGGGTCTCGCCCCTATTTTGATAGCTCTGCCCCACACATACGTATGCAACCCAGGCAACGAGTAGTTCTGTGAAACAAAGCAAAACTGATGTTACACCATGTCCACACCTGACGCGAGTGGCGCGGCACGACAAAATACTATAGAACTCATTATAATCAGTAATTCTGTCTACACCATAGATAGATATATATACATATCTATGGTCTACACTGGATGCGACACGACAAATCCCCGACAGAAAACTGCATTTTATTCATGACGTATTGACACAAATTTCAAATGATTTTCAATGGTCGCTTTGTCGCGTCCAGTGTATTAGACAGACTTTAGCTGTTGCAGCGCAGACACGGTGTTACTCAACTATCGAAAAGAAACAAAGCAACCTCGGCGTCTGATCGCAGGCCTTCCGCTCTTTTGAGTTCTCTCCAGCGCTGGAAAGCTGCTCCGATATTTACACGAGTCCTACTTCTTGCCTTATTGCCTTAAGCCTTCTTTTGCTCCGCAGACGTTTTCCTCTTTTGTTTTTTATCCACCATCTCTATCTTTCTGTCACTCGGCTCGGCTAATGTCCGTCCTGTGCACTGAACGCTCTCTCCTCAACAACATGAGTAGACACGCCCCTTACTGCTGATTGGCTACAAGTTTGTTTTGCTAGTCGGCCCGAATCAGTTTTCTAAAGCGTTTTTGAAAAATCGCTTACCCCACCTTTAATGATTAATTTGCAGCAGTTCTTCAGTTAGCGGTCACTGAATGGATTCAGTTGCCTTGACATATAAAGTACAAGTCATATTAACTACTCTCATTATGATTTTTCTCATTTTTGGAGCTTACCATGGGTGGTCACATCATAAAGGTTTGGAATGACATAAATGATGGCAAAATTTCATTTTTGTGAACTAACCCTTTAAATGTACTGCATTTATAATGTCTAGGCTAAGTGTTGTCCCCTAGGATGTGTTCAATAAGGACTTTGCAGATGTTCTTACCCTGCATGAGTGTGTAGAAGGTTCCTGAGGCCGAGAGGTTGGTGGTGACCATGATGTCCTCTTTGTTGGAGCCCTCTGTTTGCACCCACACAGTACTGTCCGAATCAGTGCGGTAACTGCTCACCCTGCCCGTGGGGTAGGTCACGTTTGTCAGTCGCCCATAGCTGTCATACCTGTGGAGATGGAGAGAACAGAGTGTGAAAAAAAAGATGGCTCGATTAGTCTTTAATGAGACCAAGTGTGGATTTCAATCAAATGCAGGTCTGGATAGTCAAAGTGAGTTGTACAAGCAAGAGAACGGCCAATGAAAAAATGCAACTATGTCACAAAACGAAATATTTTGGATGATAATGGAGAGAGGTATAATGTCCTTTCTTGATTTTTGGAACTTTTTACCACTGTGGCAGACATCATTATTTTTCTACTTCGGTATGCTTACACAAGAAGCACAAAAATAACACTTCAACTTCAATTTTTGAAACAAAACTGACCTTATTTGTAAGAACTTCTTCTAAAGGCTCAATTTTCCCAACAGGCTTCTTGTATTTAAATGTGGCCCTCGTGGCTTGTGAAGGTGCTTAGTGCTTAGACTTAAATGAAAATCATTATTTTCTAGCCCTTCTGACGTTCCAAACCTTCATGACTTTCTTTCTTCTGTGAAAAACAAAAGATGATATTTTGAGAAAGAACTGTTTGGCTCCCAATTTGTTCTACAAGAGTCTTCTTTTGTGTTCCACAGAAGAAAGAAAGTCAACGTTTGGAAAGACGTGAGGGTGAGAAAATGACAGAAATGTCTCTCTTTTTTTGCATGAACTATCCCTTAAGAACACGGCTAGTTTGAGCTTCAATGCAGTTGTACAGCGTCAAATTCATTGGTCATTGGTAATCTGAAAATATAATGCAATATGAGAATTTCACAGGGAGAAAGAACTGAGTAGTACTCTTGCAGACAGATCGCTCATCCAACTAAAAGTGACACCAGCAAGTGAAACCAAGAAACACTAAGATCTTCAACGCTAATATTGTACAAACAAATTTGATTTGCTGGAGATATTTTTATTTTCTATGACTTTCATACAATATCCTTGGGATTCAAATCTAAGATTTCCTTTTTACCACAAAGGTGCTTGGACCATCTAAACCACGTCCCAACTTTCACAGGCTCTACACGCTAAAGAAAAATCACTGTATATAGAGAACAAAATGTGTCTCCTCCATCTCATTTGTAGAAGTAATAAAGAGGTGAAAGCCAAAAGCTTGGTAATACAGTATGTTTCTTATCAGCCTCTTTATTCCCCATCCAAAACTCTTCTCATCGTATCATTTTTGCTTTTCCTTTTTTACATGACGCAAAGAAAGGAGGTTGGAGGCTGGCAACTAAATAGAGGAGTGAATGACTGCAGTCGACCCACAACGGTTTTGTTCTGTTCTTTGGCAAGCGAACTAGATTATCCTGTTTTCTTCTTCTACTTTGTTCCTTTCCTCCCTATATTTTTTATTAGCCAGCCTCCACGTGAGCACTCTCTCAGCAGGCCGAGTGTGGAGTAAGTGCAGACTGATTCATCTTGGTGACCAAACATCTCCATTTAGAGCAGCAGTCTATTGTAGTCATTGCAAACTGACCGCCTCAAAGCACCCTGGGATTGGAGTATTGGTCGAGATGTACTACTAAGAGATTTCTACTGTACTAATATTTTATGTTTTTTGAAAGAAGTCTCTTATGCTGCATGTATTTGATCAATTATACAGTAAAAACAGTAATATTGTGAAATATGGTTCCAAATGAAAATAATGTTTTCTATTTTCTAATATATTTTAAAATGTAATTTATTTCTGTGATGCAAAGCTGAATTATCAGTATCATTACTCAAGTCTTCAGTGTCACACGATCTTTCGGAATCATTCTAATATGCTGATTTGGTCATCAAAAAACATTTCCTATTATTATCAATGTTGAAAACAGTTGTGCTGTTTAATATTTTTGTGTAAACCATGATCGTACAATTTTCAGGGATTATTAATGATTAAAGTTCAGCATTAATTTGAAATAGAAATCTCTTTTTTAACATTATACATACAACATTACTGTCACTTTTGATATGGAGTAATATGGAATACATTTGATATGGCGTAATATGTAATAATAATTATTTCACATTTATATATAAAATTATTCAACTAAGAATTGCATTTTTGGTGAAAGTTCAGTGATTATAATAAAGCTATTTCAAAATATTCCTAAAGGCCTCATTGCCTATTCACTGAAATTGATGGAAAAGAGCAACCAGTGCATTTTTCAATATTTCTCCTTTTGTGTTCTATATAGGACAATCATGCAGGTTTTTGAGGGTGAATTAAATATTGACAGAACGTTGTTTTTTTTTTAAGGTGAACAAATCCTTTAAGGTAGCTCTGACATGTATATCTGCAAATGCTGTTTAATTGAGTGGAAAAATGCATATGTTCCAGAATTAAAAAAATTGAATTGAAACTCATAGAAATATGAATTCAATATATTTAAAAATGGAACTTGTTTCACAGAACATTCTCTCAGTATACACAATAACATGTTTCCTCCAGAGCTGAATAGTTGGACATCGTAGCAGATGTCTTTGTAATGCTTGTGCTACTCGTCGTATAGTTTATGCACGAGTCCTGCTCGTTGTAACGTCCGCAGAAGAACACGCTTCACAGGGACTTAATGAATTCAGGTGGCAGAGATGATAAACCGCGCATGCCATACTTTGCAGTGTGCAAATAAATTGTTTAGGCTGCTCTGTTCTAGTGCAGGATAACAGAAAATAAAATATCTAATTACAACTTAAAAAAAAAGAAAAACAAAAACAATAAATAATAATAAAAATAAGGAAAAAACAACAATCAAGCTTTCTTTATCACAAAAGACGACCTCATGTTGTCTGAGGGAATGGACAGATCTAATTGCTAAGGAAGGAAAAAACAACAACAGAGCAACTATTCCTGATGTTAATTATTGTTTTTTTCTCTCTCACTAATTGCAATTATCGAGTAAATGTACTTTGCCTGCCATTTGCTCATTATCAAAGGGGGATTAAATAAATGATATGACAGCATGGGACTGAAACAAAGGACGAAAAACTGAACTTTCTTGAACCCTTGAGGCAATGCCACTTACAGTTGGTTATCTACAACCATTTACTGTGCCTTATCAAATATGCAGGATTTGCACATTAAAATAAACAGTACACACAATAAATGTGTGTGAAGTAGTTTTAAATTAGTTTTGTCTACAGTCAAGGTCACATGAAAGTAATATGCTAATGAATATGCTACAGAAGCATTAACACAAACACATTTTCTCTTCTGTTATACAGACTGAGGGACAAAATAATTTTCTCTAGAAAAAGGTTTACATTTGAGTTCATCTGGAATCAGTTACAGGGGTGTAGGATGGATTTACTGTTTGGGTGGGACTCTGAAAAATGAGTGGGCCTACAGGCAAAACTACAATTTTCATTTGTAATTGGAATAAAATAGAAAACTTACACAAATACTGTAGCTGTTGTCTTACATAAGCTAGTGGGAATTAGCAGGCGGGCCTGTGCCACCACTGACTACCTAGAGTTACATGCAGAACCAATTATAACTGACTGAAAACCAGAATTCAGCCTTATACACACACCATGGGTAAAAACACAAATGGAACTGAACAATGGCTGACACCGACCAATTTATATTCAGGTATACATAACATAAATATTTAACTTTTTTGTATTTTTATTCATATAATCAAAATAAATATTAAAGGTTAGATTCTGTAAATGTGAAAAGAAACTACGCCTGAACTACGGAAGCAGGAACTCTAAAAACAACACTGTCTGAGATACTCTTGAAACCAATTACCTTACAGCAGATGACTGAAGTCCAATAAACCACACAGACCTCGTGATCTCTTGACTGTATCTACAGTAACATGACCCACAGCCAACCAAGACCTTTGCAATGTACGCTGAGCAAGAGTAAATTTAGCTTCCAATAGTCGAGTGAAGCAGCGCTGTAAAGTACATAGTGATGAATGTAAAACTCTATATGCAGCCAAAAACTGATTTGTCTTTTTCAGATATAGCTTAAAGAAGTATAAAAAGATTGTGATATTGTGGGCACTGAAAAGCATTTTACTTACACATAATAATTTACAAAAAAAAAAAATATATTAAATATTAAAGTCAAATAAAACAATATATATCAAAAACAAGAATATTAACTAAATATTATATTTAAGATTATGTAAATCTTATCAACAACACACACACAACACACACACCACACACACACACACACCACACACACACCTATATAGATGTAAAGATGTACATCAAATGTACACGTATAATTTAAAAAAATCGAAATATGATGTTAAAATAAATAATATTAATACATATAATAGAATAATTATAAATTTTATATAGGGTTATGTTCTCATATAACAATTTTAAGCAAATACATATTAAAAATAATGATGATATATCAATTTTAAGAATAACAAAATCAATGTAAGTTATATAAGTTTAAACCTTTACATCATAAAATGTTTGATGTTAAAGGTATACATTTTATTTGTGTATTATAGTATTGTAATTACATTACCAAGTTTAAAAAACAAAAGAATAATGTTAAATATACACAATCATATATAACTTCTATATAATCATATATACATTCTAAATTAATATAATAATTGTAAAAATAAAGTATCTTTAGGATTAGGTAAACACATCAATACAAATATATATGTAACGCATACATGTATGTGTCTATAAAACCCTTATTATTAATATTAAAAATTAACATTATAAATGCTTCACACAAATGTTACATTTTGCACGAGTTAAATCTCGTGCAAAAAATAAATAAATTACAGTTTGGGTTGGCAGTATGGCTCTGTTCTGGGCAAGAACTCCCTGCGCATCCATGCAGCCTAGCATGGATGAGAGCAGGGAGAGCAGCAATAACCCCCCCCCAGGGTAAACAGAACAGAACCAACATAAATGTATTGCAGATATCGTTAAAGTTCAATAATGTTATGTACACATTTTAGAATTAGTCTGATTCAAAGGAGAATCAGAAGGCTGAATCCTGACTGACAGAGGAGGAGCTGGGGATGGAGGTGGGTAATTAGCTATTGAGCAATGTGAAAACTGCTGATAATACTGAGGGACCTTATATATGAATACTTAGATAGGTGTCGTATTCCCATAGGTTGATGGGGATCAGCTGAGAGTCAGCTGATTCAAGCTTGACTAACGTGCCCTGCCAGAACTAACGCTATGCTAGATTCTAGACTTGATGCGCCATGGAAAGGTTTTTAGCCTTTAGTATAGAAAACAGTGTAAACAGAAAGTAGAAAGCATACTCACTCATAGAAGGTAGACCATCCGTCTTCATTGCTTTTTGTGGCCAGCAGACCTGAGCTTCCATGATAAGTCATCATGGCAATCTCTTGACCCTGCGCAGCAACACTCTTCAGCGCATTATTAGTTCCAATAGTGAACCAGAACGTCTGGCCATCGGGACCCATCAGCCAGAGCGGCAATCCCGTTGTGTCTCTACGAATGGTCACTTTGTTCTTATTCTTATCCGTGATGCTGCTCAGGTCACCTTCACCAGAGTAGGTCAAGTTGTACAGGTAGTCTCCAGTGGTCAGACTCTGAGTGTAGATGTGACTCCCGTTCACGTTAAACAGATAGAGCTCGTCATCAATTGGCGAGGGAACCTCAAACATGTTGAGAGGGTTGAGGAATGCTTTGTTCCTCCTGACATATCGGATGCGTATGTTTCCCAGGTCAGCGATGAAGAGTTCTCCATCGGGTGAAACCGCTAATGAGGAGGGCGCGTTTAGCTTGGCGTCTTTGGCGTAGCCGTCGTCGCCCGAGTAGCAGTCGCAGTTAGCGTCGTTCTTGCAGTCGCAGCCACTGGGGGCGCCAGCGACCAGAGAGATCTCTCCATTTGTTGAGACCTGTCGGACACGGTTGATCTTCTTCTCGTCCGACTCAGAGATGTAAAGCAAGCCGTTGTGGGAGACGGCGAGAGCGTTGGCGGATTCCAAGGTGGCGTGGATGGCGATTTTGCTGACGAGGAAGTGATCCAGGCCGGGCACCTGGCAGTGCATTGGCCTTCCCGCTACTATCCTCACTTGATGGTTCTCTGAGATCTGCAGGACTACGTTGTTGTCCAGAACATAAAGCGAATTGTCCATCGGGCTCACCGCCAGATCAGTGGGCCACTCTAGACGCACCTATAGGAGACAGGGGAAAATACACTGTTATAAAGCAACATTAAGAATATATTTTATTTGTTAGGTTTGAAAATATATTTGTCACAGGAAAAAAGTGAAAACCAAAACTGAAAAGCAGGTGCTCAACCAACTGTAGAGAAGGCTCAACTCAAATCAACTTAAAAAAAAAAAATTCTAAATCCCAACTCTAGAAAAATGTTCAAACATAAACATAAATAAACAATGATGTTTCTGCCAACTTCAAGGTCTTCATCAGACATCAGTCAAGAGTTTCACAGGCAAACAGAAAAATTTAAAAGAACCTTTACAATAAGCAGGGAGTAGCTTAAAAAAACTTAAATCACACTTAAATAAATCACATAAATCAAGATAAAACAATTTTAACTGCAAAAATATTGAATTAAAAAAACTCAATATTTGCTTGGCATACACAAAAGACTGAATAAAACAAAGATCACAATTTTAAATTCAAAAATATTTGACAATTATATATTGCTTATAATACATTGCTAAAATCATCCTCTCGATGTCCTCTTAAATGGCAAATTTTTTTATTTTTAATCATATCAATAAAACATGGCATAATGTATTTCTTGATTAAGTACTCATCATGGCATGTTTTAATAATATTGATGAGTGTTTTTTTATTATTATTATTCAGTCTTTTGTGTATAATAATAGCAAATTTGTTTAATTTCAAAACGTTATTCCCCCCTTTTTTATTAAATATTGATATATTTAAAACTATGATTTATGTATTTTTTGAGTGTTTTTTTTAACTACTCCATCTGATAGAGGCATGGATCTGTTGCCTATTGTAAAGGTTATTTGGAATGCACCATTTGCTCGAGAAACACTTGATGTTTGATGTTGGCAGAAACTTTTATTTTAAAGAAATAAAGTTACATTTCTGTTTGTAGAGTGAGTGTTGCATTTTCTTTTCTACAGAGAAAGTGAAAACCAAAATGCCAGAAACTACATTACTAATGGAAAAGCAAGTATGACAACATACACACACACACACACACACACAAACACACAAACACACACAGAACACCCCAACACAGACACAAACACAGACACAAACACACACACACACACACACACACACACCACACAACACACACACAAACACACAGACACAGACACACAGACACAGACACAGACACAAACACACACACACACACACACACACACACACACACACACACACACAGAAGGTTCGAATAGGTCACAATTGCTGCAGAAGACAAACAGTTCTTGAATTGAGGATGATTTATATGATAAACACGAAAGTTAAGAGGAAGTTGATATGGTGATAAGAAAGAGAAGCGGGAGAGAAAAAGCGAGTCAAATGATCAGATTAAAGCACAGCGGTGAGAATGATCACATGGACTCCCAAAACAAAATACTTGCACTGTATCGGTCACCCCTCCACATGGATGTCTTTCTAGCTTTGGCTTATTAATTTCATAATTCAAAAAGCGATTGCAGCAGGGGAACAGGACCTTCGAAACAAAACGTGGCACACATATCAAATAAGACCCGCTGCCTCCTGCTTGGCTGCCTAAATTATGACTTATTGTTCTGAAAATAATGCAGCACGCTTTTAACATAGAAATTATTGAATATGGTGAATTTGCACAGACCCGCTCTTCACTAGGGGAACGTAATCACTCTCTTAGGGGCCGAATATGAAGTGTCTTATTTCAATAGTGTTCTTGGCATGCTAACAAGGCTGGCTGATTAAAAGATGCTTTTAATGCACTCTGAGAATAGACGAAAAGCTACCAAGCTGAGCTTAATATTAAAAGTATTATATAAATTGCAAACTAGTCTGGAGCCGTCGACTGGGACATGTTGGTTTTAATGGAGAAGTGAGAAAAAATATGTAAATAGCATGACTAATGTAGTACATTAAAATCTGCCTTCAAAGTTTGCTGACTTTCTCATAATATACTGAACAAAATTATAAACGCAACACTTTTGTTTTTGCCCCCATTTTTCATGAGCTGAACTCAAAGATCTAAGACTTTTTCTATGTACACAAAAGGTCTATTTCTCTCAAATATTGTTCACAAATCTGTCGAAATCTGTGTTAGTGAGCACTTCTCCTTTGCCGAGATAATCCATCCACCTCACAGGTGTGGCATATCAAGATGCTGATTAGACAGTATGATTATTGCACAGGTGTGCCTTAGGCTGGCCACAATAAAAGGCCACTCTAAAATGTGCAGTTTTACTGTATTGGGGGGTCCGAAAACCAGTCAGTATCTGGTGTGACCACCATTTGCCTCACGCAGTGCAACACATCTCCTTCGCATAGAGTTGATAAGACTGTTGATTGTGGCCTGTGGAATGTTGGTCCACTCCTCTTCAATGGCTGTGCGAAGTTGCTGGATATTGGCAGGAACTGGAACATGCTGTCTTATACGCCGATCCAGAGCATCCCAAACATGCTCAATGGGTGACATGTCCGGTGAGTATGCTGGCCAAGCAAGAACTGGGATGTTTTCAGCTTCAAGGAATTGTGTACAGATCCTTGCAACAAGGGGCCGTGCATTATCATGCTGCAACATGAGGTGATGGTCGTGGATGAATGGCACAACAAAAGGCCTCAGGATCTCGTCATGGTATCTCTGTGCATTCAAAACGCCATCAATAAAATGCACCTGTGTTCGTTGTCCTTAGCATATGCCTGCCCATACCATAACCCCACCGCCACCATGGGCCACTCGATCCACAACGTTGACATCAGCAAACCGCTCACCCACACGATGCAATACACGCTGTCTGCCATCTGCCCTGTACAGTGAAAACCGGGATTCATCCGTGAAGAGAACACCTCTCCAAAGTGCCAGATGCCCATCGAATGTGAGCATTTGCCACTCAAGTCGGTTACAACAACAAACTGCAATAAGGTCGAGACCCCGATGAGGATGACGAGCATGCAGATGAGCTTCCCTGAGACGGTTTCTGACAGTTTGTGCAGAAATTCTTTGGTTATGCAAACCGATTGTTGCAGCAGCTGTCCGGGTGGCTGGTCTCAGACGATCTTGGAGGTGAAGATGCTGGATGTGGAGGTCCTGGGCTGGTGTGGTTACACGTGGTCTGCGGTTGTGAGGCCGGTTGGATGTACTGCCAAATTCTCTGAAACGCCTTTGGAGACGGCTTATGGTAGAGAAATTAACATTCAATTCACGGACAAAAGCTCTGGTGGACATTCCTGCAGTCAGCATGCCAAATGCATGCTCCCTCAAAACTTGCAACATTTGTGGCATTGTGCTGTGTGATAAAACTTCACATTTTAGAGTGGCGTTTTATTGTGGCCAGTCTAAGGCCTAGAGGTGCAATAATAATCATGCTGTCTAATCAGCATCTTGATATGCCACACCTGTGAGGTGGATGGATTATCTCGGCAAAGGAGAAGTGCTCACTAACACAGATTTAGACAGATTTGTGAACAATATTTGAGAGAAATAGGCCTTTTGTGTACATAGAAAAAAAATCTTAGATCTTTGAGTTCAGCTCAAGAAAAATGGGGGCAAAAACAAAAGTGTTTATAATTTTGTTCAATGTATATTCCTAAATGTCACTGTTTATAATTGAAGAGACAAAAAAAAAAAAAAAAATATATATTATATACATTATGCTGACATTTTCATCAGAGAGTCAAGCAAACAGATAAAAAAAGGCTACAAACTTCATTTGACAGACTTAGTCACTTAATATCAAATTATAAACTATAATTTAGCATTATACTTAATACTTCTTGATACTACTTGACAATTCAAAATACCTGGAAAACTCTGGGTGAGGAGTTACGGGTAATATTTCTGCATGAGTGGATGGCTACAGAATACACAGTATAGTGCTTAATATTTCTTAAAAGCTGCATTTGTGAAACAAGAACATATGAGCATGCATAATGTAACAATAAGTAAAGTATTTTACATTTCAGAATTCAGAACACAATTATTCTATAATAATGCAATATGATATCATAATGCTGCATGTTCGATTTTGCAAGAGTACAGTAATCTTGTCAGGGAATTTTATTTTATTTTTTTTAAATTTTTACAAGTCTGTGTAAATATCTCAACTTTTGGTGGTATGATCAAATAACTAGTCCAAAGAACAACAACAAAATTTTCAGTTTTTTATTACAAAACAAAACAAAAATGTCTGAAGTGAAGGCATTTCCCTAACATCGGCTATGAAAACAGTATGATATGTTTTCTTTTTTTATTATTATTATTATTATTCTTTTTTTTAAATCCAAGCCTGTGTAAATGTCTTGACTTTTGGCGGTATAATCAAATCACTAGCAAAAAAAATCAAATTTAATAAAAATATACAAATGAAATGTTTTACCATTTATTGAAAAACAACAACAAAAACTGAGATTACATAAAAAAAATTAGATCAAAATCAAAATAAAATAAAATGTCCAAAGTGGAGGCACTTTCATACATTCTGGTATTTCATGCACACAAAAACCCAGATAAATATGAATGCATCAGATAACAAAACACATTAGAGCACAGCATTAATTAAAAAAGACAAAACAAAAAAAACCCCGTCAAAATTGAAATGGCCCTGAGGAACAAGAAACTGTTAAAAAAGTAGGGGTAAGCCAGATAATAGTTGATCTCAGTATCCCGACGATCCTGGACTGTCCGATAAGTCCTCAACAACATAAAACATAGCACTCAATACACCATTCTGCCCTCATTCCTGGAAATGATGCCACTACCCTAAGCTGATCTATATCAAACTGCCTCCTGGATGCTGGTCTGCAGTAATCTATTGGCCACAGCCACTGCCATGGCTTAAGTAGCACCACGCATTGATTTTAAGATACGATTAAGTCACAGTAAGACCCGAAGAAAGAAGACTCTCACTGCCTAACCGAGTCACCGTGTTCTGTTCGATATCGGTCAGTGATATCTCCCCCGAGCTGAAACCTACAACACACACATGACATGTTATCGCGATCTTTTATCACGGCAGAGGGATTAATATAATAAGACTCGTCGTGGAGCGAGCAGTGCAGAAGTGGAGGTGGTGAGGGATGGGCTTTAACCAAAACCAGATGCCAATTTAAACCAATCATTGAGTGAACGAGAAAAGTTGCCCGAGACCTTATCGAGACGCCAGTGAAAGAGAATTGTCTGGAAAGCATTGCATTTGGTTTTAAGTGCAATATGTGTGTACAAATCTAATAAAAACCTTAAAAAGGGCAAACTCAAGAGTCTAAACCAAGGCTTTTCAATGTTTTTAATGTCAAGTAGCCCCAAATATAATAATAATAATTAATAATAATAATATGATATGACGCCCTTCCCAAAATATATAACTGTAAAACATTATTAATCCAAACTTTTTATTTGAATAGCAATTTTTCCACAATAAATAGTTTTCACTATAAATCAACTGAATATATCTTAATTTTTCTCTCTGAATTTTCTTGTACCACTTTGAAAGAAGTCCAGGTCTAAACTACGCACTGGCTAGACTCTGATATTGTGAAACCCATGTCTGGCGTATTAAGTTTTTTTTTATGCTAAATGTGATTTCCTTTAGTAGGACAAGTTTTTTTTTTTTTTTTTTGGTCTGGAACAACGCTGCCAATAAACAACCAGATTTTAGGTTAGGTACATGATCCAACCAATCAGATTTCAGAGTTAGGGTTAAGTCCAGGGTTAGGGATTCAACCATTCTAACCCACCAATCACTTCCATCCAATTTCTAGGGTAGGTTTAGCATTAAGGATATGATTAGCGGATGACTCATCGCTAGAAATGTTATTCCAGGACCAGAAAGAATGTTGATTCTTGAATTCTTGGCTTTTTGCAACATATTGCATGAAAAAAAAGAAAGAAATTTTCCAGATGAAAATGCACTCGACGAACAGATGTCTTGGTGTTTTTGTGCTATCAGGGTAATTCTTTCTTTATCAAATCCATTTTCTTTGATTAAATATTCAACGCCTGTGTATTTGTGTGTGTGTGTGTGGGGAGGGCTGGGATTTGATACCTCTGAGAGTGATAGACAGGATGTAGCACATCTCTATATCTCTGTCTACTCACACTTTCACACTAACAGAGAGAGAGAGAGAGAATAAACGGCTCACACCCTCGTAAATCCAACACTAGAACAGCTGCCGTTAAATCCTTCAACATACGCTCAAGCACGCGTAATGAGAACACGCAGGCTTGACCTTGTCCGAAAGCAGCCTTCTTAAACAGCCTTTTCAAAATACAGTCCTTACTCCGATGTTTCTTATCAATTCTGATTCATGTCATAAAAAAGGAAAATAATTGCTCACTTAAGTTTGAAGACATGGTGTTTTGGAGCAGCCGTTGCTGTAGATAACAGGGTTGCGCACCATTCAAATTCCAATCAAATTCAGGATGCAGAATTGACCTTTCGCTAAGCTCCGCCCACCTTGAACTCTTTAGTTTCTATCGCCACTACAATGACCTGAAACAATGTGTAAATTAATAACATTCTCAAGCTCTCAACTACTCTATTTTTGTTTTTGATAAAATGAATACTTAGCAAGGGCACATTAAATTCATCAAAATTGACTGTGCAGCCTTTCATAATGTTAGAAAAAATATCCATTTCAAAGAAATGTTGTTCTTTTGAACTTTCTTTTCCTCAAATCATCCTGAAAATTAAATGTTGAAAACATGTCACGGTTTCCACAGCAAATCAGCATATTAGAATAATTTCTGAAGGATCATGTGACACTGAAAACGGCTGGAAATTCTACTTTGCCATCACAGAAATAAATTACATTTTAAAATATATTCAAATAGAAAAAAGTCATTTTAAATTTTAATAATATTTCATAATACTGTTTTTACTGTATTTTTGAACAAATAAATGCAAGCACTTGGTAAGCATACTATATATAATATATATATATATTCTATATATAATTAAAATAACGGTATTTCCAAAAATATCTTGCACAAACACAACTTGTATTCTCTCTAGGTTCATTGTGTCACTGTTATTATGTTATGTTACTTATTTTGGATAATATTCTATAATATTATGTTGAAAACAACCCAAACACAATATTCTATAGTCTTGCTGTACTCTAAACAAGACCAAAAACTGAGGGAATGGTGGATGGCAACAGTTGCTAAGGTAGGATTGCTTAGTAATGTTTTAAGGCAGGGCTAAGAGAAGACATTCATAATTATTTTTTAAATTTCAATTTGAGGAAGTACAATTAAAATGGAACAAACTAAATATTTTACAGTAATTTTGCTCCTCGAGTAATCTTATCTTGATTTAAGAATGTTTAATATTCGCCGTGGAAACAAGGCAAAAATATTGAGTATGAAAATCATTCTGTGTATGTGTTTATTCAGAATTTTGATGAACCCCAGTGAAAAACCCTTGAATTGCTTACCAAAAATAACCATCACAGAAATAAAAAGACATTTAAATATCCATTCCTCCACAAATGTGCAGTTATCACCATATTTCTACGTGCACCAGGGGATGAGGAGAATATTTATTCCCGAAACCGATGTAAGAGCTGAGAATATTCCTGCCAACTCTCAAATTCATAGCATTCCTGCAGGGTGCCTGCGCTGCCTGAAAGGCAAACAAATTTGGAATATAATGCGAGGTGTGCTCTGAATGCAAGATCTGAATAGTAAGTGGAAAGGAATGAAGCCATCACAGAATTGAACCTACCAAGGGGGGCTTATTGGAAGCTGAGATATCAGGACCTAAAGAGCATTACATTAATGAACTCGGCACTCGGCACCAAAAAATATGATATTTTTGTTGAATCTAGGTGAGAATTGGCAGGCGGTGTGTGAGAGGCAGGAAACAAGCCTGCTGCTGCCACACTTTTGAGGGCTCATCTGAAGTAATGCGGCGGCATGTTTGATGCAGTGAGCGTGTGCTGCTCATGCATTTTTAATGGATGCTTATATATATATATATATATATAATGGTTTCCACAAAAAATTAAGCAAGCCAAATGTTCTTGAGCAGTAACTCACAGATTAGCAGGATTTCTGAGGATCATGTACAGTGAAGACTGGAGTAATGGCTTTGCAATCACAGAATAAATTACATTTGAAAATATATTCAAATAGTTATTTTAAATTGTCATAATATTTCATAATATTATAATTTTTATAGTATTGTTGAGCATCCTTGCAGACCGGGTGAGTATAAGAGGCCAGAACATTTTAATGGTATATCAATATTTATTTTAATGTTTCGCAGGCTGCAGCTGTAGGCAGCATCTGGGTACTAGGACCAGGCAACACAAATACCCTGACCTGCCCTGAAGAGTTGGTCAGCGGCAAACCCTTCACCCTACGTAAAGCTGAAGTGAAACACTACGCCGAAATGCGGGACAGGAAAAGTATACTTAGGGCTATGTATTGGCAAGAATCTGGCGATACGATACGTATCACGATACAGGGGTTGCGATACAATATGTTGCGATACTGTAAGCAAAGGCGATGTATTGGGATATTTCTTATTTTAGGAATAGGATATATTTTTGGGAGAGCTGTCATTAAGAACACACCACCATATGAAAAACTTAGCATAGCAATCAATCAATTAATAAATCAATCAATCAATCAATAAATAAACAAACAAACAAATAAATAATATTTAACCAGAACACAGTGGGATCTGCATTTGCAATAATCAGTCCCTGTAACATTCAACGCCCAAATGACGCCACACTTCAGCTTTGTACACCGAAACGGAAACTGGAACAATTCTTTCATCCTTCATTACTAGCAGCGAACTATATTAACGCTAACATTAGTGGCGTGCCCAAATGCTAGTATTTTCTGTCACTGTTTAAGTTCAGCGATGAAGACTGCTTATTTAGCGGTCGGGATATAAACTCAAAACAAAACAACTGCCATGAATTTTGTATGATTTTTTTTTTACATATCGATATTCCGTTTTTGAGAATCGATACAGTATCGCCAAACAAAATATCGCGATACTCAGGTGTATCGATATTTTCTTACACCTCTAGTATACTTGTGCTGGCCTTTCACAAATCCTGCCATAAACTGGCTTTTATAAGAGGCTTGATGGGTGAGAAAGCCGCAGAGGGAACACAAGAAGGCTGCCCACCTGCGAAATGTCCATCACTGAGTCACAGCTCAGGGGTCGTGCCGAAGTCAAGTCGTTGAAGCCCAGCAGGGTGGATATGATACCGTTCTGATCGATGCGGCGGATCATGGTGCCGTCTACAAAGAAGATCACGCCATACTTATCCACAGTAATGCCTGGAGACAAGAGACAGAAAAAAGGAATGGATCTCTGCTAGGAGGACTGACTCTAGAAAATAATCTTACATAATCAACAATTAGGTGAATTACATAGCTGTCAAGGAGATTCTTATTTCACAAAATAAAATAAAATAAATTTAATTAAATTTAAGAAATAGTTAACTATAGAAAATTAAACCTATTTTTGTAACATAACATACTTTTTTAATTTTTATATTTACAATACAATTCTCAATACCATAATAAAAAAAATGTCTAATTTTTAAAAAATATGTAGTACATTAAAATTTACTATATTACAGTAATTAATCCCTTTAGATTTTGATGTGAAATGTGACCTGTGCAAATTTCAGATTCACTACCAAAAAAAAAACAGAATAAAACGCAAAACAAAACAGGAACAACAGGAAGCTGCATATATGCAAAGCACATATTCATTCCATAAATAAAGTTGGAATGACATGGTGATAATTGTCGGGACAGAACGAAATGCATATCTCTCAGCATCAGCATGCTCAATAGGAAGCCAGAAGTCTAATAAAAAATCCATGTGCTAAATTCATTATTTATGTCTGAGGAACAACAACCAGGCATTGAGCATCCTGGGGAAGAGAGATGCATGTGGTGCTGTTCAAGCGATTTTAGAGCATGTGATTCATTTCAACGTCACTGCGGATGACAAAGGGAAACGTGATCATCTTTCATTTATAATCGATAATCCCGGCTTCAGTCACAAATGTTCCTTTACTTTTAAATGACGGAAAACCTAACAGACTAGGAAATGGAAATGCCATTATATAATTGCTTTGTGTCGGTGAAAATGGAAGGAAACATTAATTGTAGCCCCCCCCCCCCAAGATTCCCCTCAAAGGAATACATATGCTACACTAGGAGAATGGGTATTCTCTATACTGGAAAATTAAGAAGTGTATTCAAACCGCAGATTCTGCTATCAATTTCATGCTATTGTTTTGGGGTTTGCTCTGAATTTAGTCGCTTAGGGCTTGTATCGGTACAAATATATAAAGGAAACTCTTTTTGGAGAGAGTATGTGTGGCTGAAGCAAAATAGCTGAAATTGCTTACAGCATCTTTAATTTAAGGGAATTTGCTCATAGCCTAATGGGAATGATGGGAAAAATTGAACCAGTAATGCCAAAATCACTGTCTGTTTCAAATATATTGACACTGTTATTCAGATACATGGAGGCTTACCTCTAGGGTTGGTAAGTGTGGCCTCCACGGCCTTGCCTCCGTCCCCGCAGCGCGTCTCATCGTAGGGAAGACACTGATCGCCTGTGCCTGCCACCAGCTCTAGGTTCTTTGCTACATCCTTCACTGTGTTTAGCGATTTCACTTTAAACACCTTCCTGCTGCTGGTGTCCGAAAGGTACAGGGCCCCCGAAATGGGACTAGTAGCCAGGTAATATTTGTGCGCAGGACTATTGCTAAAAAAAAAATTAAACAAACAAGGAAAAATAATTAGCTGTGATGTAAAGGTGTATGTAAAGTACTATTTGTAAAATATGTTTTCAATTTCAGATTTGTATTTATTAAATGTATTTATTTAATTATTAAATGTCATTTAAGTGCTGAAGCCATTCTACAGTACACTGTCATGGCTAAAGTGACATGTTGGCCATTATGCACAGCGAAATGATCCTCTTTATAAATAAACAAAAAAACAACAGCGGGCTTGTCAATCATGTGTCACATTTAAATCCATGCATTACAAACAGCTTCAGAGGAAGGAATTTGCAGTGAGCATTTATGTACATTGCAAATAAGAATCAAGAGTTGGCAGATCCCCTGCCATAGCTTGAGATGTTTCTGCCATGTCCTCGCCGCAGCAATCTTTTACTGTATGCATCTACTCTCATTCCAAATATAGAAACGCATGTAGTGTGTGTAAAGCCTGTGGTTAATGCAGTCGGCCCAGCATCTAACGTGCTGCCAGTACGCATTCAAATAGGTATGCCACCAACCCCCCTACAGGGAAACTTTCTTCTGGAGATGCATGTGGTCTACAGCTGTTATCTAAACACATTATGTATTCCTGGAGCAAAAATGGCCCACAGGCCAAAAACACAGTCCATTGCATGGTAAAGCTAGACAGTCAAAGTCATCCCTCACAACCACACAGGAGCCTAAAGAACATGAAAGCCCAACAGAATGTCTCCAATTTGGCTCGAGAGGGTCTCACTGGTGGGAAAAAACTCCAATCTGGAGGCAACGTACTGAGTTTCCTCTCTATAGAATACTAATCACATTCTGAGAAAACGATAGAACGTCTAGGCACCTGGACTGCAGTTTTCAAGTTGATTTGTGAAATGCTCTAATTATACGTAGATCTGCTGATGGTGGTCAAAGAGCGCTTGCTTTTGGTGAAATATGGATGACTTGCACAGGTTAGTGCTAGATCATAACGTTTTTTTCTCCTAAAAATGTTACTTCCGGCTCATGCAATTTCCATCAGCTGGAGTACAGTGGAAAACAAAGAATTGCTGTATTGGCTGATTTACTAGGCTATGTGTTGCAGAAAAGGTAGAAATCAGAATGTTCTACTCATGATAAACGTTAGCTTTTGTAAAAATGTGTGAATTTACAGCAGTTGTTCTCGCCTTTCTGGAATAGTGTCTTCCCGGAGGGGTTAATTGTTTTTGAATAAAGTGAGAAAGGTCACAGCATGAGAACCAAAAATGTTAAGTGAAAAGCATTCTTCATGCTAAGACACGCATCTGCCAAAAACTATCACCGCTAACAGCCAACTTCCGTTTAGCATTTAAAAACTTGAATGAAAATGTAAATGGGAAAGGATATTTAACACAGCAAAAACATTAATTGAACAATATATTCTTCGAACAAAGTGCCACTCTGGCTGTGTTAGAACCCTGATAGCACACGTACATCACGGAGACGTCACGTCTATTTGAAGTGTGCATTTACATCTGAAAGACATATTTTTTAGAGTGTTTGCTCATCTGCAATAAGTCTAGGACGCTTCCTATTAGATGTCAAATAGACATTTAGAAAATGTCTTTAAGATGTTTATGATTTAGAATATATGTAAAACTGATATCTTAGACGTCTAGCAGATGTTTGTACACAGCAGACGCTTTCCAGATGAAGCGATCTTTAACACGTGTGCTATCTGGGTATGCTAGTGATAACTAGCAGCAGCAAATGCTACGGGACACAACCAACTTATCCAGATTCAAAACCCAACAAAGTGAGAAAGGTCAAAATTTTGAGAACAAAATGTTACGTAAAAAGCTTTCTTGGTAGAGTAAGATGACATGCTTGTGGTATGACACATGCCTGCTACAAACTCAAACCCTGTCAAAGGACAAACATTCAGAACTTAAAGTGAGAAATGTCACAGCAATTGAGTGAAAATGTTAAGTGAAAAATATTCTTTGTAAAAAGTGGAACTGCTGGCACTATAGGACTAGTACTCTCAAGATAACTAGCCACAGCAAATGCTACAACACTTATCTGCTAAATACCATCACTGCTAACATCCAGTTTGTCTAAAGATTAGCATTCAAAACCGAACAAAGTGAGAAAGGTCACTGCAAGAGAACAAAAATGTTCAGGGACAAGCATTCTTCATAAGATGAAAAGCCTGAGCAAATGCTACAACACGTGTCTGCTTAATACCACCATTGCTAAAAACAAACTTGTCTTAAATCCTTATAAAAAACTAACGACCAAGATGAAATAGTGGACACCAAGAGAATGAATAGATTAAGTAAAAATATTGGCTGTAAAAAGATCCACATCACCTGTCTATGGTAGCACTCTAGAGATGACTAGCTACAGTGAATGTTATGACACACATCTGCCAAATTCCATTTACGAACACCAAATTCTTTAAGGATCAGCATTCAAAACTGAAGAGTTAAGGGTCACTGCAAGAGAACAAAAACATTCAGTATTCTTCATAAAATGATTTCTGCCATCATTACTAAAAACCAGCCTGTCTCAGGATCCACCTTCAAAATCTTACAAGGTTAGAAAGGTTGCCAAAGTAGAACAAAACCATGGCGTTAAAAACACTCACGGCTGGTAGGGCTAGGCTAGAGATGACTAGCCATAGCAAATGCTATAACACACATCTGCCAAATACCATCATATTCAACACCTAACCTGTCTTCAGATCAGCATTCAAAACAGATTAAACAAATCCCAGGCATGTTCCCCTGAAACGCCGTAACGGTTAGTGCCAAATCCCAGTGGTCCAATGCGAGAGTGTGGAAAGGAATAGCGGCAGGTCTGCAGCATTGTCAGCTTTGATCTATTACTCAGCCCGACATCTGACCTTCTAGAAGATCGCTGGAAACAGGCTGCTTCGGTTGACCTGGGGCTTGGCATGTCACTATGTGGTTGCTGACCATGTTGAATGATGTCCTCGGTTTGGGAGGAAGGTAAAACAGGTTTGTCAAGAAAAATCTCAATCCCATTTTGCAAGGGGGCTGTGACCCTTCGGGTAGATGCTTTTCAGTTCCAGCAGTATCTGTGTTGTACTTTGTGTTTTTGGAGGCACACGGCATTGTGCTTTCTGTGATGAGGAGAACACCCTGACCTTCAGAGGCTCCATCTATATTCAATAACTAAAGTCAGTCTGGGAAGGATAATTGGATTTTTCAGCATATTGCTGTGACAATGGAGGTGAGCGACTCTTGTGGAAAGGGGGTCAGTGTCAGAGAGATCATGGTCTAGCCTTATTCTCTCTTCTGCGTGCACACACACAAACACTGAGATGCCTGTTTGTTTTAACTCAACAGTAATGACTGTTCTTTTCTGGTTGCATTTATGATTTTGGCCTTTTCAGCAGTCATTTTTACAAAGGTATATTTCTAAAATGAATTATTGGAACATGTTCCGGTAAGTGATTTAACTTGTATACCCCAAAGCACAACTTTTACAATCAAAAGAACAACACAAACCTGGTTCAAAGCCGATAATACAAAGCAGCACCAACAGAAACACTACAAAGCATTTAGTGGCCCATAGGACAGAAACATTTTCAGGACTTTCAGAGAAACACAAATGCTTGGTTATTTGTCAGACTGTTTGATGGTAAAATGTGTAATCCCTTTTTAGGGCGAAGCAGGGCAATAGCTGCGGGAAACGTATTTTGAGCTGGGGGGGGGGCGGGGGGGGCTGGGTGTCACGTGATGCATGAAGACTGACACTAGATGGCGGATCCAAAGCGCAACTTTTGTTAATAAAACTTTCATACATTCGTTTAATAGCCTATAAGTGAGTGTTTTTGTTGCTGGGTTTTCATTAAAAAAATTTAAAAATAATGAACCTCAAACTGAGTATTCGTTTTAAATAAAGGAAAATACCTTATTTATTTGGGTTACAACGGCTATATCCATCTTATTCGTTTTGTCAATGCGAGGTAGATGTTTAATATATGCGAATTTGCCATTGTACTTTTTTATGGCTGATGTGTTTTAATTAATAAGGTAATAAACCACAAACTACGAACTTTTTAAGGTAGCCTGAGGGGAAATCCATAGGCTATTTATTTGTGTTAAACACAAGTAAAACATATCCTTATTTATTTTGATAATAAAAGTTCAAAGTTTAATGTTTTTTTTTGTTTGTTTTTTTTCGATTAATAATAATGAGCCATAAGCATGCATTTAAAGTAAGGGGAAAATCCAAAAACCTTACATTTATTTGTATTACAACGTGGGTACATCAGTCTTATTCAGAGGCGTAGCAAGTTAGCCCCGGGCCCATATTTATTTATTTTTATTTTATTTTATTTAGTCATTTATCAGACGATTTTATCCAAAGTGACTTACAAATGAGGACAAATGCAAAAAATGTGTACGCTCTTTAATTTGTAGTGAGAATTCGCCTCAGTTCAAGCTGCATATATAATCGGAAAAAAATTATATTTGCCTTCTTTAATATTTGCCCGCACGAAATAACATGATATGTGAATGGCATGTTGAAGAAAATCAAACAACTTAAATACCAACGAAATCCTAATCAAGTTTTAAAAAAAGTCAAAAGAATGACTGATGCCACAGACTTTTTTTTTTTTTGGAGGATTAGGCCTATGTGTGGAATTTTCACATTATATAACATGATTTTATTATCTTAATTTTAACTTTATTCTTAAAATATTATGACATGACGAGGACCGAAAGCGCATCCTGTTTGTTTTCCTTATTTTACAAAAGCACAAGGTTTTGTTGATATTGTGAGAGCACACAAATACAAGCAGACCCTTCGCAGTTCCAAATGATGTATACTCTTACCTTTACGAGCAAAAATGACGGCGTATTTTTAAGTTTTTCCCTGTTTTTAAAAAATGCAAGTGATCGCGCTGGCGCCTCCATGTCCTGCAGCGCGCTTTAGCTTCCATTCTCTGCACAAACGATTGGATATGCGCCTAACAGCGCTCATTTATCTTGGTTAAATGTTTAAATTAATACTGTGAAATGCATGAAGTGTTTTATGTCTGTTTATTTTAGGCAAGTCGTGCTGGTTTGAGAAGGCTAAATTGATCAAACATAATGCTCAACTCAATGTCTGCTGCTGCCTCTTGGCCGTTCCTTTAAAAAACCAAAACTTGAATTTAACAAACATAAAATGTTCCAAACATATTTCTAAATTAACTTAATAAAGAAACAAAAAGAAATATGACAACTTTGCCATTAAAAACCAAAACTGAACTATTTTAATAGCTGTGTAATGGGGAAGAGAGAGAGAGAGAAAAAGACACGGGATCCAGTCAGACTCGGGCCGAGAATTCTCATAAAGCTGTTGGACAAGGGCCGGGCCTGTGCAGGGCTCTCTATTCGTTCCCTCGTTGCCCCCAAACTGCCCGGGACCATATGCACCTGCATACCCTGCATGACCAGACGCTACGCCACTGATCTTATTTGTTCTTATCTGTTCATATAAGCGAAGTTCAATGTTTAATATAAGCGACTTTGTCATTGTAGCATTGTTGATGTTGTGTGTGTTTTTCATTAAGAGTAATATTGAATCAACCTTAAGAATTAACTTTGTTTCAAGAATAGGAAAGACCTCATGTTAAAGATCAAAATAAGCGCTACAGATGTGAGAATGCAAGATTAGTTGCTGCTGAGGTAGACGCTCTCGCTCTTTCTCTGCTGTCTGTAGAAATTGTTGTTAATTCTTAATTTGGGAACGGCAGAGACATGTTACAGGTTATAATATAATCCAAAAATCATGGCAACAAATTATGTTTTAAGTCAGTTTAATACGTTTAAACAGTTGAAACGACTTTCACAGTCAATCTGATTCAACTTAACTCATATTTAACCGTTGCTTCTTGTCATTGTAGGCTTAGGCTACTTTTTTTCAATTAATTTTAATGAATATACTAATTATTAAAATGAATATTATTTATTTTGTATTACATATTGTTCATTCATTTATTTTTAACACCGCACCCCTAGCACCCCCATTTTTTCGTGGGCTACACTCCAGCACCCCTACTTCCCGCGCTAATGAGCAGGGGCATTCAATCCTCATCCTGGAGATTCTGCAGAGTTTAAGCTGCGTTCACGCCATGTCATAACTACCGTAATTCCAAGACGACAACATGTTCTACTAGGAGTTGTTTTTATTTTACAAGGTCCTGTGTTTCTATGTCCACACTGTGATGCCACCCCTTGTCTTGACAGAATCGTCCACAGGATCAAGGATGCAGGGTTAAACGGAGACTTCATCATGAAGGATAGGGCATTTTTGAAGCTTGCAGGTGTCCTGAATTTACCCAACCTCTCGCCAAGAACCCGCTCATATCCTGTCAGTCATACCTGAACATCATACTGTTAGCTCTCACGCTGCCGCCTGTCAAAACCCACAGATGGTTTTGCCACGCATCTCATATTAAGGGTTCATAGCACCACAGGGAGGATGTGTGTTATATTTGAAAGCTTAGATCGAAGTTTGATGACTGATGCTTTTTTTCCCCCTCGAAACCACGCTGTCATTTGTCAAATCAAACATGTTAACGAACTGTGTGTTCAGATCCGACAGCGCTTTGAATGTGTAATTTGTCATAGGGTGAAATATCACGCTGTATTGTGGGTAATGCAGCATGGGTATTTCTAATAGGGAGGGGTGGGTAATTATATTCTTTAAGGAAGCCGAGTCCCCTGAGGGTGAGAAATTTTTTAAAACGCTGATACCGGGCTTATGCTAAGCTGGTAACTGCTTTTCCATCTTCCTGTCTGACATTTCAAATTATGTGCCCTGACTCTGGTTTCCTTAACGTACACAATTATTTAAGCATTTTTTTTCTGTTGCAGTAACCCACTTTGAGAGTTTACCCATGCATCAAACTGGTCTCTATTGATCTACAGCACTATTTCAAAGCTCAGTCGTAGCACTGCCCGTTTTACTGCTATCTGGAGAGGATGTGTTTTAATGCACTCCTTGGTCCACCTTAATTTACGAAAAACACATGCGGTGCATTCCACAGGCGGCCACAAAAGCAACTGTACATCAAAAGACTGTACAGAGTGTTTAGCTGATGTTCATTCATCACAATAACTGGAATGACTCTTTAGAAAAGCTCTTACCTATGCCTGAAATCTTTATTTCTGTATTTAGTGAGAGCAGCATGAAAAGAAGAAAGTGGGAAAATAGGTTAGCTCATGCATTCATGTACAGATAAAAGGTTAGAGTGAAAAAATTATACTACTTCAGATGGTTCTACAAGCATATCTACTGTATTCATGAATAGAAATATGAACAAAAAGGATTCCCTCATAGCACACATACTATATGCTGCTTAGGCAAGTGATTCTCAACTGGTGGGTCACAAGCCAAAATGGGTCACAGGTCTGTCCTAATATGGAAAAACAATGCTAAACATAAACAATAAAATGTAATATTTGAACATATTAAAATTATTATTATTATTATTGTGTTTTGAGTCACTAAAATCTGGGTCCTAAAGCAAAACCAGTTGAGAACCTAGACATCTATTTAATTTGTGATTTTCATCTGGAAATGTCATTTGTAAAAAGTTTGTTCATCCGCAGTACATCTCCAAAATGCATCCAGGTGGATGTTGTGGCTTTATGAGTATATGTGGATTTCCTCTTTAAAAAAGATTTATCAAATGACCATGGCCAATAATTAAGTAATGCTTTCTAGATGATTTGCTCTTAAAAAGACATCTTGGATATGTATGCATGATTATTAGATTCAAAGGAAAGGTGAATGAAATTTTTAGCAAGGTTCGTATTCATCCTATACATTTCTGAGCAATAGCAATTACATTTAAATAAATAGTTTACCCCCAAAAAATGAAAATTCTGTCATCATGTATTCTCTTCTGTGGAACAAATCCTAGTCGTTGCGATCATTAAAGTCAGACAGGTTTGGAATGATGGTAAGTAACCAACAACAACAACATTTTTATTTTTGGGGTAAACCATTTCTAATATAGTGAAAGGCCAATAAATCCGTGTATCATTCGTTCATTCGTTTTTTTGATTTAATATTGAAAGTAGAAAAATGAGAAAACGGCTCTTTTTCCGTTTTTTCATTTTTTTTCTCTCCAAAAAACGAAAAACAAGAAATCCGCTTAATTTTTCATTTTTCGTTCAGGGGTAGAAAAATGAATAAACAGCTTGAATATTCGATTACTGATTGGTCAGATGAAGATCAAACCGTGCCGTAACTGCAGTCATCAGTTTTTCCGCAGTTCTGCGCATCAGAATAATAGCCCACCGCTGCTGAAGGTGTACGTAATTCTTAACGCCTTTATTGCAACTACATTTCATCTTTTTTTCATCAAACAACCAGACTAACGAATAGCTCGACACAATCTGTACTGGAGCAGAGCTTAGACAGGGTTTTCTTCTGTGTAGACCAGCGGTTCTCAAAGTGCCAGGGGGTCCGCGTAATAATTTGCATTACCGTATCCTGCATAAGTGTCCTGCAGGCACTTGCCCAGTTAAAGGCAGAGAATGGTGACTTTCACTTTTTTTTGTGTGCAATGTTTTGTGTGTCGCAAAATAATCAAATGCAACTTGTGGCGTATATTCCAAGCGTTCTGAATGTATACTGTAGGGTTTGGTGAGAAACACACCGAAATGGCAAGTTACTGAAAATCTTGCGCAGCAACTCGCGCCATGCACAAGCGCATATCCTTTTGAGATATCAATTTTAATCAATTTTAATAAAACACAAGACTACATTTTAAAACTCAGAAGATAGTATCTCCGGTTGTTCTTCGTGAACCGTTATATACCCAAGTCAATGCATTATTCTTTCCTTTTATATTAGTGTTTAAAGTATTTAATTTCAAATTAATTAATTAAACAATCAAACTTACTGGGCGACCATGACAGCCATCATATCATATCATACCCTGCCATGCCCAGCTGATGATATATTTAATTATATATCATAATTATCAAATATCTATTTAACATAGATTTTATATCTACACAGAAGAAAGCCCTGTCTAGGCTCTGACCCAGTATGAGTTGTTGAGCTATTCGTAAGTCTGGTTGTTTGGTAAAAAGATTAAATGTAGTTGCAATAAATGCGTTAAGAATCCATACACCTGCAGCAGCGGAGGACTATTATTCTGCTGCGCGGAACTGAGGAAGAACTGATGCTGGCATGGTTTGATCTTCGCTGACCAGTCAGCAGAACGGGACGTTTAATTCCCGCCCACATGTAGAAATCGAATATTCAAGCTGTGTATCAATTTTTCCACCCCTGAACGAAAAATGAAAAATGAAGCTGAATTCTTGTTTTTAGTTTTTTTGGAAAAAATAAAAAAATGAAAAAGGAGCCGTTTTCTAATTTTTCTACTTTCAATATTAAACAAAAAACGACTGAACGAATGATACACAGATTCCAATAGCATCAATCCTGTGCTTTCCAAGTACTGATAATCAGATACCTTTTGGTTTGTGAGCAACTCATATAATAGGATCTACAAGCAACTTGTCATTTTGGTGGGTAGGCGAATGTTTGTGTATCTATGCACACGCAGAATGCCAAACCTGAGCTCTAAGACACTTGTGACATTTCCTGTGGTGAAGATCCGACGGATGTAGTTGAAATCCCCCACGTACAGACTGCCATCCGACCCACAGGCTAAAGCTACAGGTGCGAGCAGCTTATTTCCGTCCGCCAGCCCGTTGCAGCTTGGACAGGAGATACTGCGCCTCCGCCCGTTACCCATGATGCTTCCGATGACTGGGGGTTGCTGGGAAATAAAGATGTTCTCGCCGTTACCCTTGTGCAGGATACCTGAGTGACAAAGAGAGAGACGTCATAAGTATTTTGCCCATTCATTGTAATTTTCCCAAAACCATTCAATTCAATTTTATTTGTATAGCGCTTTTCACAATGCAAATCGTTGCAAAGCAGTGTAGCGTCTGGACCAATCCAACACACTATATATTCTCTTTTTATATAACAAATACTCTGTAACCTCAGTTAACAAGCCATATGAGAACCCATGAACCCTTCCCTCCGGAATGCGTAACACCCCTGGAAGCTGAACAGGTCCCTTTGTTGCATGGCAACCAACGCTGATATCACGGGGTTTATTGGCCAAAAGTATGTAAAAAAGCATGGAAAATCCCTGCATGTCCCAAGGAAAAGCAGAGTAGAAATGACTGTGTTCTAGTTATTCATAGGAAAACCTTTCTTTTAATGAACACACGTGATCCTTAAGGTCATTTTGTATATTATTGTCATTGTGTATTTTGTTTTTGATATTCTTAGACTATTTTAGTATGCTTGTGAGGGAACTCATTCCTGATCATCCCTTTTCACTATATTTAATCTTACCTTGTTTAGTATCTATGAAATTGCCTTCTTATTTCGAAACCAATCGTGGATCTTATATGTTGGTACATAGGCAATATATATTAGGTCCTGAGAATCTTTAGTAATTTCGATTAAAGTCCATTTGCAAATTACCATGCTTAGAAAACAAAGGGTCGTAAACCCTCCAGCAATTGCCACCTCCCGCTCGGAAATTCCATTTTGCTCATTGGACAAGCCCATCTTGAAAGGCGGAGATCTTCTCCGACTTTAAAGGCCCGGCTCCAGGGACCCGCTCCAGTCGGTGGTTCGGTCGAAGCTAAGATGATGTGAGAAAACGTTTCAGGATACCAAAGCATTTGTGCCAGGCTTTTCTTCGGCCTAGTCTTTTCCATTCATCAAGTGACTCTGACTCAAACTGGTTCTTTTCATCGACCCGAATTCAGCAAAGATCAACGGGAAGCTTTAAGATTTGCATCAGGAATCTCTTTCAGACCGCCGAGACTCGCTAAGTATCAAACTTAGTCTTATTAATTGATACATTAAGTATCAGTTACACCTTTTTACAAAGGTGTGTTTGAACTCAGAATCTGGCGTATCCCTGAAGGCTTGGATCTGTTGAATATGCAAATGGTTCCATAAATTTCATTCCTTATGTCTCTTTCTGTATTGAGTTAAGCTTTAACCCTTTCCTAAACCAACTGTATGTGTGTGTGTGTGTGGGTATGTGTATGTTAGACCATCTTAATGTGTTTATGTAGTATGTTTAGACTAGTTTAAGTGTTTATGTAGTTAATAAAACCTTACTTGTATCACACTTGACGTGTTCATTGTTTGCTCATAACCGGAGTCACTAATCATGCAGATTTACGTTACAAGCTTGTAGAATTGTACAGTAAGAAGGTTATTTCCTTTAACCAGGAGATTAACGTTCTTAGAATTTACAAGACGGTTGACCCTGAGTGGTCATCTAAATATCTACAGCGGATCTAAAATATGAATAGTTAATTATAACTAGTTATGGTTAATTATTCATATTTCCCCATGAGCTGATTCGCTACAGCAGCTTTACAGAAAATTAAAGTTTCTACATTATATTTAGTAATATCTTATCAGTGGTAACTATCTCAAGTTGATGTCCATATGGCAGAAATGTACAGAATAGCCTTCCCTCTGCAGTAAATCAATAGGTTTTATCGGATATGAGAAGCGGAGACTTTAAAGCTGATTCAGTTCTGCTCAAATTTAATGACATTAAATGTAATTGTATGGAGCTTTTCTCTGTCACAGAGCTATGGGACGGATGGCGCTTGAGAAAGGATTTAGCTAAATAACCAGCAGGATCGAGATGTGCTAAACGGAACTGAATTAATTTATCGAAAGGAGTTATTTTTCACTCGCACAGCCAGATGCTTCTGTATAGAAACCAGCTAAGTGAAGGTCCACAGTCACAGAATGAAAGACAACTTCCTCTTATTATCAGTCAATCTGAATCTCCACGGCATGCCTCAATGAATCTCCAGTGTTTAACAGCTCACCGCAAACGCCATTCAAAAGTGGCAGAGTGGCAAAGATTGCGAAACTCAATTTTCAGTGATTTTCATTGTGCACTGTTTTCTCTCTAAGCACCTGTTGAATCGTGCCGTGTTTTGAGAGATGCTAAATTACAGCGTTTTCAGACCGTCCATACTGATTGGCTGGAACTGCAGGTGGGTTTACTAGAGCTGATGCAAAGGCGCATTCTCATCAAGCTCGAAAATTCACCGCAAATTTCACTGTGTAAAAGGCTTTCAATTGAAACAGTACATTTCCTTGAAGCTTTAAAGCAAATCTGGCAATTTAGGAATACATTTACCTGCTGGTAAAGGTTTTTGAAAAATAAAAATTACTGATCCGTAACGTATAACCTTTTGCACCCAAAAGTATTCCAGATAAATGTGTAGGAGAGGTTTAAAAAGTTTTTTTGTAAGTTGAATGGGTTGTGCATTAAAGCATGTGAAAAACCCGAGAGCGATTCACTTTCTTTGTAAAATACATTTTCACAAACCCTAAACTTCTAGCATACCCTCATGAAATGTTGTGGCATGTTCATTGTGAATAGTATTAGGGCAAAAAAAAAAGTTTAACTAATTTTGCCTGAGTGCAGTAAAGTTTCTTTCAGCTTTACAAACAAAAACTTGTAATTTCTCATGAGAGTGACTAATTTTCTTTCTGTTTTACAGATTTTTTGCAAAGCCTGTTTCTTTCAAAAAAAATGTTTTGTCTGTTTTTTTGGCAGCAATTCATTTCACATGAGTGTGATTAAGTTTCATTCAGGTGTGAAAACTTTTCATAGAGCCTAATGAAATTTTGCATTCACTTATTTTGCATTGCACTCTGTGCGAATAATTTGAGGGCAAAAATTACAGAGTGAGCGTGGATCCAAGGAGAATCAATTAATAAACAGAAGACATTAAAACAAGCTTCAGTGTAAACCAAATGGTAGTAAATTCACTTGGGAAAAGAGAGGGTGAGAGAGAGTTGACACTTGAAGAATTTGAGCAAATTTTACCGGAAGTCCTCATGTTGACAGCGCTGGGTTTTAGTGACAGACCAAGCTGCCACCTGCACTCCTAATACTTGTGCTGCAAGTACGCCTCATTTACTGAGATAAGAGCACCTGTGCGCTGGCAAAAATAATACTTGACAGGAACTGAACAGAGCAGTTTACGCAATCCCTGACTTCAGAGACAATTCAGCAGCAGTAGGAAAATTGACCTGTTCAACTCAAATAAGGTCCTGTCATACAGATATCACCACTCAACAGCAACAAGTGTTCATCTTTAGCAAGCAGTGAACATTTATGAGAATTTCCACAATGGGGAAAACTCAGCAGATCTGATCATTAATAAGCAACTGTGTGTTTGTGAGCATTTGAATAGCTTTCATGCTTCTGCATGTACTAACTCACCACTTTGGATATTCAGAGCATGATGTTTGTCCACGCTCCAGCCGCCCAAGTTGGACGCAATGGTCTCATATCCCTGCAGGACGGCTGTCCGCTTCTCCCAGAGGATCAGATCCGGGCAGGATTCGTACTCGAAACCCACGGACACTAGTGGGAGTGAAGAATAAACACATTTGAACTTGAGGACGTCAACAGCCCTGAGCAATGTGACACTGACAAACTTCATTCCCCACTCACCGAACGCCTCAGACAGCCCATAAACTTTTTGGCTGTAGACATCTGCCTTGTCCCAGACAAAGTCATAGGAGAGGTTAGGCGCAGCTGAGAACCACTTCCTGAAGAGCCTTCCCTCGACGGCCACCATGAGGTGCACCTTCATCAGGCTGAACGGGATGGTGGAGTGGGTCAGGGAGATGCGCAGGAGGGACTTATACCCCGACGTCCTGCTGCTCAGGTAGCTCAAACGTACATCTGAACCTGGGATCCACACTTCCTCCTGGAGGGTCTGGAGAGAGAGAGAGACAGGTGAAAACGTTCATATTAGTTACAAGAAAACAGAGTAAACTGTAACAAATCGGCTAATTTTGTGGGAGATGCACCCTGCTGAGAAGTGTTTGCATTATTTAGCATCTCCGGTATATACGCAAATGAGAATGAATTAATTTTTTCACAGCAGACGTTTTATTATACAGTTCAAAAATACAAATTATTGGGTGAATCTAGGCCATATTTCACCTCAAAGAGAAAGAAAAAAGCTATTATATAAAAAAAAACACTTGAAAAGATTTGGTTTTTAAAGAAGTCTCTAGGCTCACCGAGGCTCCGTTTATTTGATCAAAAAGACTGTAAAACAGTAATATTGTGAAATATTATTACAATTTAAAAGAACAGTTTTCTACAGTATGTTAATACATTTTATTAAATGTATAAATTTAAGTTATTCCTGTGATGGCAAAGCTGAATTTTCAGCAGTCCCTACTTACACTCTTCAGTGTCACATGGAATCTTATATTGGCCATACTGGCTTATATAAGCTTTTATGATTAATATTTTTGTGGAAAGCAAGATACATCATTTTTCCAGCATTCTTTGACCAGTACCAGCGACACATGCGAGTCCAAAAAGAAAAAGAAGAAAAGAAAAGAAAACAGAAAGTGAAACTAAATAAAGAATATTTTGTCATATATCAGATAAATGATCACACATCAGGCCAGTAGCCTCTTATGGTTACCTATTTTAAAAAAAAGTGTTTAAATGAGTCTTTTCCCACTTGCAAACTTCTAGCCCTGATGAAGGCCTGAACAGCATTATTCTTATTAAACAGTGATAATTGTAGGATATCAGACCGAATCAGACAATCTAAGATTTGGTCAAAACATGGTTGAAACATTAGGAGCACAAAAATTCCACAAGAGGCCCAAGACAACAGGATGTCATAAATCAGACCCTAGCCAGTCTAAAGCAAGCCTGACCAACTCTTTCACAGAACAGCTTTCAACATTAAAACAAAAGAACACTTATTGACAATTCCAAGGAGATTGTCAATTTTGGGGGCAAGTTATCAAGAATAATGGTCAAAAGAGATGCACAGCGTGACCGTCACATGGAAACATGTGATAGTGATCACAAGCTCTTCGGATTGACTTTTCCCCCCACCTCTGAGACAGAGAACAGACTGAAATTCCTTATGAGAGACCTCTTAACCTCTCTGGTCTTCACAGAACATGTCCTTATGTTCACAGAATGGCACAGAAACTGCCTTTCCATGCACCTAAATGACACTAAAAGGAGTCAAGCAACTAATCATTGCTATATACTCTGTATAACTCCATATCATGTATGTAACCTACATGTGACTTATCAGGTCTTAATCATTTATTGTGTATGCATTTTTAATAACTATTGAATAGCTTAATGGTTCGTATTCATGTTTAGTATGTGCGTGTTTGAATCTTCATGCTTGAAACGTTCCTTCCAATCAATTCGTTGTCAAATGTATCATTTTCTTGTTATAGAAATCATGTCCAAAATTATACTCTGAAAGAGCGGGAAAACTCGGACCATGTGAATTATGAGATAACAGTTGATTTATGAATGTGGAGGAGGAATATACAACACCCGAGCAACGACGACATCTAATTGGTCAAAACACCATTTGGGGTGTGTTAAACAGCCTGGTTTAAATACTCAAGACACCATCAAACTTTGCTTTTTGTGTCTAGCTTTTAGCTTTTTGTGTCTAGCTTTTAGTTTTTTTTGTGTCTAGCTTTTAGCCATGCGGCTTTTAGCTTTTCACTTCTAGTCATGCTTCTTTAGTTTTTGAGCGTGCTCTGGCTTTCACGCCAGCTCCTCCAAAACCATGAGAGGAAACGCCACCTGGTCTCATCAAACTTTACTTCTATTTCTATTTCTTTAGTTTATTTTATTTTCCGTTGAGAGTTTCGTGTTTTGAGTTAAGTTTGCCAAACGCCGCATCTCCGAAAGAGTGCCGTCTAAACTTCAACTGCAGACCACAGCTCCGCGTCGCCAGCCAACGCCCAACCACTGGCTTCCAAAGACTGAGCTTCCAGCCAATCAGCAACCTCGGGAAACCCCCTTTCGGCAACCAGACAAGGAAGGAAACCCTGCACACAGGAAAACAAGTACCTCCAGATCCTAGCTGAACTGGTGCATTGAATATAAATTTTAACCTAATTGAGGTCCTATCATGCAAAGTTAATTAAGTGATTGATGGTTGTTCATATCTATGCAATTGCACATATTGCTGTAAACTTGGGATTTCACATTTTCATTCTCTTAAACTAATTATTTCCTCACTTTCTCTCTTTCTGCAAACTTGTGTGAATGCGTGTGTTCATATGCTAGATTAGATTATGTCTTAGATTTATCTAATAAAGCATTATTTATATTGAAAAGATAAGTATCTCATGTTTTGTGCTCACAAGTTAATGTCTTAAACTGCCGACCTTGTTACCGTACTAATTGTTACATTTACATTTAGTCCGCATTTTAGCAGACGCTTTTATCCACAGGCGCTTACAATTGGGGGATACATAAAGCGATTCTTCTTAAAGAGGCAAATAGACACAGGAAGTGTTTGTAATACCAAGTTTTAGACATTGTTCAAATAAGTACAAGCTAGAAAGAGAAGGAATAAATAAGAGAGTAACTTTTTTTTATTTTATTTTTTTTTTATGATGAAGTCAAGTAGCTTCGAAAGGGATGAGTTTTCAGCTGTCGCTTGAAATTGTCAGGGATTCAGTATTCCGGTTAGGGGTGGGAAGATCATTCCACCAGCAAGGAACAGTGGATGAGAATGTTCTGGAAAGTGATTTTGTGCCTTTTTGTGATGGTACCACGAGGCGTCGCTCACTAGCGGATCTCAGACTTCTGAAGGGGATGTAAATTTGTAGTAGTGAGTGGAAGTAGGCGGGTGCTGAGCCTGTGGCTGTTCTATATGCAAGCATCAATGTATTGAACTTGATGCGAGCCTCAACTGGTAGCCAGTGCAAGGAGATAAAGAGAGTTGTAACATGGGCTCTTTTGGGCTCGTTGAAGGCCAGTCGTGCTGCTGCATTCTGAATCATTTGTTGAGGTTTGATTGTGCTTGATGGGAGTTCAGCCAGAAGAGCATTGCAGTAGTCCTGCCTAGAGATGACAAGGGCCTGGACACGAAGTTGTGCAGCATGCTCCGTTAGAAAGGGCCTGATCTTTCTGATGTTGTGCAATGCAAACCTGCAAGATCGAGCGGTCTTTGAAGGTCAGCTGGTTATCAAAAGTTACACCAAGATTTCTGACCGAAGTTGATGGGGTAATTGTAGACGAACTTAGTTGGATGGTGAAATCATGCTGTAGAGTTGCAGTGGAATGGAAGACAAGAAGCTCAGTCTTTGCCTGGTTGAGCTGTAAGTGATATTCTTTCTTCCATGCCGAGATGTCTGCCAGGCAGTCTGAGATCCGTGCAGCTACTGTTGGATCATCTGGTTGAAATGAAAGATAGCTGTGTGTCATCAGCATAGCAATGATAGGAAAAACTGTGCCTGTATGATGGTTCCCAGTGATGTAGTGTATATGGTGAAGAGGAGGGGTCTAAGAACTGATCCCTGAGGAACCCCATTGACCAGTTGATTTGCTTTGGATACCTCCACTCCCCAGGCCACCCTTGAAAGACCTACTAGTGAGATAGGATTCAAACCAGCGAATTGGAATCCCTGTGATGCCCATTGAAGAGAGTGCAGACAGGAGGATCTGATGATTGACAGTGCCAAAAGCAGCAGAAAGATCCAGCAGAATAATGACTGATGATTTGGAATCAGCTTTTGCCATTCGCAAGGCTTCCGTAACTGACAGTAGTCTCTGCGTAGTCTCAGTTGAATGGCCACTCCTGACACCTGACTGGTTAGGATCCAGTTTGTTGTTCTGTGAAAGAAACAATGATATCTGGTTGAAAACAACTCTTTCGAGGGTTTTCGCTATGAATGGAAGGAGAGAGACAGGTCTGTAGCTATCTTTAAGTGAAGTGTTTAATGTAGGTTTTTTGAGGAGTGGGGTTATCCGAGCCTGCTTGAATGCAGTGGGGATGGTGCCTGTGAGGAGAGATGTGTTGATGTTTTGTGTGAGTGCTGGTAAGAGTGTAGGAGAAGTAGCTTGTAGAAGGTGTGAGGGAGTGGGGACTAAAAGGCATAGTGGAGGATGACTTGGAGAGGAGAAGTTTTGATACTTCTGCTTCAGTGAGGGGACAGAAGGAGAAGATGTTTTTTTTTGCAGTGGGTGTGGTTGGTTTGAAGTCATGTGTGTGTGGGGCTGAGAGTTGACTACTGATTGTTCTGGTTTTGTTTGTGAAGAATGTGGCAAAATCATCAGATGTTATAGAAGTGGTAGGAGGTGGTGGCGGGGGACAGAGGAGAGAATGGAAAGTTTTGAAGAGATCACGTGTGTCTGGAGCACTGTTGATCTTATTGTGGAAGTAGGAATATTTGGCATTATGGACTTCAGCAGAGAAAGATGAAAACAAAGACTGATACACACTCAGGTCTGACGGATCTTTTGATTTGCACAATTTTCTCTCTGCTGCCCTGAGTTTGAACCGATGTTCACCCGGAATGAGGACGCCCAGCCCCATCCCATCTCTTCTAGGAAGGCGGATATAATTTGCCCAGGAGGGCGGTAAATTACCACAACCTGGAGTTTTTTTAGGAGCTGTTACAGTAATCGCATGAGTTTCAAATGAGTTATAATTGCATAGGGGAGTGTGGGTTGAGTATTTCCAATTGTTAGAAGTGAGCAGACCAGTGCCCCCACCCCGGTCAACCTGACGGGGGGTGTGAGAGAAAGTGAAGTTGTTAGAGAGAACAGCAGGGGTTGGGGTGTCTTTTGGACGAATCCAGGTCTCAGTCAAGCCCGATATGCTAAGTGTGGAGTTTAAAGAAAAATAAGAAATGAAGTCTGCTTTGTTGACAGCTGACTGACAATTCCAGAGACCCATAAAGAAAGAAAGAGGTGCAGTAGAGGATGTAGAGATAGGATGCAGGTTAGCAACATTGCGTTGCCGTCTGCGTGTGACCGTAGAGCGTCGTCGAGAGACAACCGGAATGGTTTGGAAACACATGATAGAGGTGGGAAAGAGAGGACAGAAAAGGAGAGTGTGTACAGGGAAGAGCAAAAATATATTTAAGTGCCTAATTAATAGTGTTTTCACTATATTTTGGATATAGATATCCATTGCAGAATTTATGTCATACGGCTCATTCACTGAATCGCTGGCCGTCTCAGTGATCAGCCGTAAAACAGTGATTCTGTCCTAATTCCCTTACATATTATTGGTGGAGTTCCCTTTAAAATCTTAAATGATTCCCTTTGAGCTAAATTTACCTGTTTACCTTACTTATAAATAATACTGAATTATTAAACAGTATTATTCTTTTGCGTTCCACTTTCTGATTTAACCTCTCCACTCCACAAATGTTGCTGGTACTATTCAAAAATATTTTTGTAATTTTGTGCAATTACACTAGAACAACCATAGTTCCAGCCAAATCTTCTTAATATCATTTATTTTTATTCCCTCCTAATTTGGGGTTGAAATGTGACCCAGAAACCTTCAAATTACTCAACTATAATAACAAGTGAGCAACTCACTCAGTGTAAAGCAATGCATACGTCTAAGTCACACAGGCATCATTAACAACGCCTTAGTGGCTCAGAGGTTTCTCATTGTTCACTGAAGAGCTCTCATTAACTCTCAGCGTATCGCTCCTTTATCACAGTCAAGCACAAAGCTGACCAATAAACACAGCTGATCATTACTGCGTCAATACACACTGATAAGAAAAGCACTTCCATAGACGTTTCTGTTTGTAAACCTGTGAAAACTCTGTGTGTGGGTGTGTGTAGGTGCACATGTAAGTGTGTGTGAATAAACCGCCTCAACATTTGGGATGGGACAGATTTGTGCCGATATTAATAGCCCAGACAGCACAATGCTTGTGAGCCTGACTCATTTATCTTGTAAACCAAAGACGACGACAAAATAATTAGGAAGGTTGCACACAGGTACAAGTAGAGCAATCAGAACTCAAACGCACACACACACATATATATGTGCATATTAAAATATATCTATAGACACACTTGGATGCAATGAAATTAACATACACAAACTTAAACACATAAAATCTTGATGACAGTCCCTCAAATCCAAAACAGGGATTTTTTTTTTGCACCAACTGCAAAGCTCATCCAGGAGTCAGACTCAAAAAGCTTTCATGCTGCTTTCGTCTAAATGTAATTATCGTTCTTCAGAAAATGTCTGGCGTAGTAAATTGGACTGTGTATCTCTGCCCAATTACACACAGGAGATAAAATCACAGGACTGCCACCCGAGACAGAGCCTCCTCCATTCCCTTCTGATGTACATTTCCCAATATCTGCCCCTGCTGTCTATCAGAACATCATTATGAACTAGTCTGGAATCGGCACTAGTCTGGAATCAATCGTGGCAAATTACCACGTTTTTCATGTCTGAGATAGCCGTACAATTTTGAACAGTCTGTAACTGTCAGACTAAATAAGAATCAGACTTTTTAAAAAAACATTAGTCTTAAAAGTTAAAATGAACACAAAAATACAGCAAAAAAATCATAAAAACAAGCTTTTTAAACACACAAAATGGCATGCAAAATGTAATTAAATTCCCGATACAACTGAAATAGCAATCTATTGTGACGTACATCCGAGTGAAAGAGTTTATAGGAAAGGAAAAAAAAATAGGGCGGGGACTTTATCTATTGGTTGTTGACTGGACAGTGGTAGATCAGAATGTGAGCATTCAGTTGCTTGTGAGAAAGGGGCGGAGTTTAAAAGGACAAAACTTATAGAAAAATCTGGAAGTCTGTCATTTAACTGGAATGGTGAAGTACAAAAAAATGAAATATATGTAGGCATAAATCGCCTACAGTAAGATCAATAACATGGATTAAGAATTTCACATTTTTATTTCAAGCCAACTTTAACTTCATAACGTGTTGTATTTTTAATTGAAACAGAATATTTAGTGGGGTAAATTATATAGGGAGGGATTCAGTCTACTCCGATTCGATTGGTTAAACTTTAATAAATGAAATTGGACACTATTGGCCAATATCATTTTGCCCCACCCACATGTTTTTGGTTATATTAACAGATCAACTGTACACATTTTGAATCGTAACATATTTTTCACTTCCTCTGTATAGCTTATCACCTGAATCTCTGGAACGACGTTGCCCCTCTCGACGCAGGTCCCGGCAAATGCCGTCAACGGGGCAGGCAGGACGATGGGCATGGGACGGGTGAAGCTGCTCAGGTCACAGCTGGGGATGTCATTGACCTCGTGTCTCATCACAATGGTGTCCATGACAAAGAAGCGTCCCCACGGCAACCACAAGGTGTGCTCCTGAGTGATGAACGGAGCGCGCTCAAACCGCAGGGCTACGGCCACGCCCCCGTTACTCACCAAGTCGAAGCTGAAACAGAGAGAGCATGTTTGGTTAGCTATTGAGATAAAGCCATTCATTAATTTTCAATAATGTTAGAATATAGAGTAGTTGTCTTTCAGAAATTTTAGCTTTGCAGTTGTGTTTATTAAAATCTGGGTTGGTAACCATAAGGTTGTTGGTTCAAGCCCCACAAGGAACTATCCATTAACGATCACCGTTGTCCCCTTAAGTAAAACCTCTACCCTAAAATTACTCTTTCCCTTATATTATGTTGCAAACTGACCCATTTTGAGTCATAAATAAAGGCTAACTTATGATGTTTTAACACGCTGATGTGTTGTTGAATGTGCATATTATGATTATGATATTTGGAGGTTAATTTGCCCTGCATATTTCATCATTAATGGCAGCTACACAGACCCAAAATGAATTTTTTTTATGTATGTCAATTATCATATCATATATACATGCATCCAAAGAATCTTACACTGCATTCAAAATGTAAATTTTTACATTCTCTAAGAATCAAACCCATGATACTGATGTTTGAGCTTCAACAGCAACCAAACAAATGCTTTTTCACACTCTTTTCTTTAAATTGTTTATATTCTATATTATAATATATATATATATTATAAAATAATATATATATATAATCCACATATACCATATACACCGTATATATAGTTTACAATACTGTTTATATTCACAGTTTATTAAAAACATTTAAAAATAGTTATTAAATACAGTTTAAAAATAATATGTTTTTTTACATTATTAATGTTAAAGGTTTGCTTTTTGGTTTGATTTTTTTTTTGTCATAGTGTGATTTTTGGTGAATTGTATCATCTAATTAGTGTCAATTTTACCATAGCGTTTGTACCCCGGTTTTTAACCTAATACAAATACTAGTTTACACTCTCATCGTTTGAATGAAAGAGCTTTCATATTTGGGTGAACTATTATTTTAAGATAAGCATGAACCACTTATTTTAAGTTTTTATACTTATCACATCGCAATTCTCTACAACTACTTATCTGTTGAATTATTCCATTTATACATGTGTTAGAATTTAATAGTGTCGTAAAGTATGCCAACCATCACACCCTTGAAAACGGTGTTTTGATTTCCTATTCAGTAAAATTACAATGGCATTTCATTATCTCATAATACCATTTACTAACATTTTAATCAACATTATTCACCGTTACTCTGTACTGCCATCAAAACCAGACTTAATAAAGGTTGTAATTCATTATGTTTCTCTAAATGACAGGATTCAATTGAAAAGGACTCGGATTCAGTTAGTTGGGACGGTTTTTATCTGGCAGCTACACAATGTGACTGGAATACAATGAACCATTGGCTCAGTCTAATACGCTGTGCTTTTGAATTTGCATTAATAAAATCTGCATGAATGGGTGGTGTGCGATGTCGTTAGTCTCTATTGGGGAATAAACTGGCAAGATTCCTCTCCGCCGCAGTAGCCGTGCATACACCGCTGAGTGTCTTTGTTGAGCGGTGGCATGGTACGCTTTGATAAAGGAGGTGAGAGGGGAAATGACATTTAAGGGAAGGGTAAAGTATTATTGATCTGTGCGTGCGAAGCTGTCTGCGCTAACATAACTTTACAACAACGCAACAAAGGTGGCACACGCTCTGGATATAGAGTCGCACTAATCAGAGAGCTCTGTTGTTCACTCCGCTAATCAGAAACGGAATAGGAAGCTGTATGCAGGCTATCGTGTATGTGGCTTGCTAGATGACTGATTGTGTACAAATCCAGATCTGCTTTCTTGTGTATCATCACGAGGATACACACCTTTACAACACGCTCTGGTAGACATGAAAGCACAAATGCACTTTCGTGCCAAATACGCCTACAACACAAACAGTCGATTAGCAATATGTGATATGTTGACTCGTAGAATGCGCTGTACTGTGTGTCTTTGTTCTCAGGGTCGGCATAGATGCGGTGTGCATCTGTAGTCACACCTCACGCTGCTTGAACATTAATTCAACTACACATCCCAAAGGGCTATTCACAGAGCTTTCATTGGCACGGCTGATAAACAAAGGTCTGCTTTGCCCTTGTTGTCGTGCCCTTGCTAAAATGTGAGCATTTGTCTGTGCGCTGTGGGAGTTTGAACAGAGCGTGCTTTTAGGTAAGTGTCTGCAAGAGAAAGCGTGTGTGCATTTAATGCAGCTGTATAGAGTCAACGTGAATCTGCAGTAAAAGCTAGCCGGCCAGTCACATGTGATGAAAGACACGCACACATATATCCATTACACGGGCATGCACATGGCCCTAAAGGCTGCCATGCCAATCGATGAGTGATTCACAGGCCTATTATCAATCACACAAGCACCTCAGGCACGGGTGACACACTTTATTAGTGCATTCAGCCTTTCAGTGCACACTTTGAAGGAACACAGAGTTAACCCAAAGGGGTTAGCCAGATCGATGGCTTAAGACCCCAAACAGGTCGAAGCCACCCACTTTTAGTCCTCTGAACTGAACTGAGGCTATGTTCACACAGTGCCAGAATATGGTTGTGAGTCCCGAGTCTGATATATATGGTTAAATTCACACAAAAATGTGTTATAAACAGTGTTGGGGAAGCTACTCTGAAACTGTAGCTTGACCAGCTACAAGCTACTCGTAAATGAAAGTAGTTAAGCAACATTCAAGCTACCCTTCTGAAAAAGTAGCTAGCTACACTACAAGTTACTATCAAAAAGTAGCTAACTACATTGAAACTACTTTCAATTTTTGTATTATTATTATTATTATTTTACAATTAATATTACAAATAACTAAATAATTATTAATGAAGAATTTTAATGAAGTTATAAGTAAAATATAATTAAGTTATAAGGAAAATATTTTGGGTTTAAAACAACATACTGTAATGCAATCATGATTTCAAAGAGTAGGGTGAATTGAGCTTGATTGGGACACTTGAGTAGAATTTGGGTTGATTGGGACACTTTTCCAAGCCATTTAAATGTCAAAAAGTGTCCCAATCATTTGATTTAGTAAACTATCCGATACACACAATAATAAAATACTGGAGAGTTCTAGAGTATCTTTCTTAAATGCGGTCAAGTGCAAATTGATACTAATGTAAATCAATGCCAGAAACAACTGTATGCAACCTTAAACTGGATACGGGGGATCTTAAAAGAAGCAGGGTTTAACTCACAGACCTGCGTATTTACTGACTGAATGAGACCGTCATCAATCAGCTTCACTTTCTTCTTTGAATCCCCCTCCGCAACCATAATCTTTGCCAACATATAACAAAACCCTACTATATCTGATTTTACTTTCATGTTTCGATTAGTAGTGTTCCTTACAAAACTTTGGGGGAACAGATTATGTATGACTGTTCATCCGTTGTAAATAGACATTTGATCTAAGATTGCTTATAAGAATAAAAATAATTTAATGCAGTTTTTATTCACCTCCTGTATGTTCTTCACATCTTCGACGTCGACCGCATTTTATCTTTTTTCGAAATTTATAGTTACAGAAATATCCACGGATCTTGTACTTCCCTTTTGCACAATCATCAGACGATCTCTTGTCGGTGGAAAGACTGTAAAGCTGCACGATGCGTGAGACCATAAAGGTATCAGGTTTCGAATATCGGTATCGTCATCCAAAAATTTAAAGTATCGGACTCGTTCTGAAAAAAGTGGTATCGGTGCATCCCTACTTTTCACGATCGGATAGCTATCCGATCAGAAAAAAAACGCATGAAGTGACCAGGTGTAAACAGGCCCATGATACACAACATGCGTTCTTAACTGGATACTCGCCAAGACTGGCAATCTGACATAATTTTGTATGTATTTGAACGTTTTAGCGCAGTTAGCCACTCATTTTGCTTTTTGTGGCTCACAAGCTGTTTGAGACCGAGCGCGGATTTTGCGCTCCACTAATATAGATCAGTGGGGGTGCGCACGCTTTTGGTGTAAGTGCAAAACCTGCGGGAATGACTAAAATAATGCGCAATACAAGCATTTAACCGGCGTGAATGAGACGTGTATGAGAGAGAAGGGGTCGTTGGAGAGAAGAGAGCGAGAATGCGCGGCTGACGTTATTGCCTGTGCCGCTGGTAACAAAACGGATGAACAAACGCTCTTCTAATAATGTTAAAAGAACATTAAATGTTATCTGGTATTTATTAATGTTCTCAACACGTTAGCACAAAAACATTATTTAAACATTGCTCATAGAACATTTTAGTTGGACATTCGTGTAATGTTTTTTTTAAACGTTACTACAAACTACTTGCTTCAGATGCTTCAGAGAACATTCAAAAGTAAAGTTTCCACGTTTGCAAATGATAAAATGGAACGTTCCTCATATATTCTAATGTCCACATATCCAAGAAAAAAAAAGTTTCTAAACATTTCAAAAAGTGGTAATTTTAAACGTTCAGATAACATTTAGAAATAACATTTGCATAACTTAAAGGATTGGTTTACTGGTTTATTTCTAGGCTTGATTGTGTTTATGGGGTGCAGTCTAACATGTGTTAATGGTTAGTTAAAAAAAAACATTATTTTTCACATATAATGTTTGAGTTATTTAAATTGTGTGTGTATGGTTGTACATACATATATATGTAGTTGTTTTTTTTTTGGTGTTATGTTAGAATCGTTATTATACTCTTATACCTTTTGTTCTTTACTATTTTTAATTGTTTTTAGCTTTATTTTTTGTCTTTCATTTAATGTTAAGTTAATTTTGTTGTATGCATTTGTCATTTTTATTTAATCTCTTTATTTTTAAAATGTGTATAGGTAGTATTTATAAAGTTTTAGCTTTTAGTTTTGGATCTGTTTTTAGTTGTTTTAATACTACAATTGATTGCTTCAGTTGTCCTCATTTGTAAGTCGCTTTGGATAAAAGCGTCTGCTAAATGACAAAAATAAAAAACACTTTATTTATTCCACACCGCTCTGTCCCTTCTCCTATGAATGCGCTGATCATTTCCTGCTTTTATGAAGCCCCTCCCTCAGAAATAGGCGATGGGCTCTGATTGGTTAGCTAGTCCAGTGTGTTGTGCCTCTAGTGTGTGTCTAAACGTCCCGCCCCTCACCTCAGCGGCATGTGCTCCGGTTGTATTGTAAACAACGTCGTCGTTAATATCGCTTATCAGTTTGAGCCCGATTGAGACGCAGAGGATATTATTGAAGAGGATCGTGCAGATCCTGTGCAAGCACGGCTTTTATTGGTAGGCCTTTGTTTTTTTGTTTGTTGTTGTCTCATACTTTTAGATACGCTATTATTTGTAAATGCTACTGCTTGTGTTAGCTTTTAATATATTTTTTAATAGTTTTATCCTGATTAAAGCTTTAATACAGTACGGCAACTGCACGCCATGTTTAATGCTTCTCATAGCTATGTGAAAATAAGTGTATAATTGGAACAGTTTATTTTTGGAGCTGAGCTGAATGAGAGTGAGAGAGAGAGAGAGAGAGAGAGAGATGCAGAGCGTGTGCAGAGCAGGGGGATGCGAGGAACAGTATTAAGAACCGCTGCTTTAGAACACTGATTTTGAAACTTGTGAATCCATTAGAATCTTTAGAAGACAGAATCTCAGTTCATATATGAATAGATTTTTACATGCACCTCTAGTTTTCTCTTCCTTTTCTCTTAAGCAGCGCAGCATGGCCTCGCCCCCTTTGCTGCCTTTTCCCGAGGGTGAGGTTTATCTGGGTTTGTTACATCACGAACCCGGGAACTAAATCGTTGTAGTCCCTACCAGCCATTTTAAAGTGTCAGAATTTTAAAAGACGATATCTCAGTTTGCATTGAACTTTCAGCTTCATAACATTGCAGATATTGTTTATGCTCAAACAGCAACATTACACACTAACTAACATTAAGAAAGTGAAATCGCAATCAACCACCCCTTTAATGGTAACGTTACTTAAACATTCTTAGTTTGTTATCTGGATCCCCCAAACCTATTCTCATATTTATATTGAGATATTTTTGGTTGCAAGGGGGAAGGAACCTCACACGACTTCCACTACATTAATAATCATGTGATGTCTTCTAAATCTACCGTCTATAGCTCAGTGGTTCTTGATTACGTGACACAGCATTCCTCTCTCTCCTTCAGGGAATCAGGGTTGCATAAGTGACTCTCAATACATCAAGGCAGATGTATAATGGATGGCTTTTAGGATTTCCTGAGTCTGACTTTAGGCTAAATTTTGTATTACACAAATATCCACTGCATGTTACTTGGCCAGTCAGACTCTAGCGGTTGGCAGAGAAGCAGAGGGACCTCTTTGGAAGTAGAGGAAGAAGTAATTTAAAAAGCAAAGGCACCAGTATAGAACAGACCACAATCAAACAAAATCAGTTAAGACAGCTTTCCCATTTTTAAGCAAGCAAACAGGTGCATTGGTGATTTCATGCCGTACTGAATCTGTTCTTGCAGTGCTTGATGGGCTGTTGTGGGAGGGAGACCATGTGTTTACGAGCAAAGAGAGGGAAAAAAAGAGAGAACCAGGGAGACTGAAGATTGTTTATGGCTACAAAAAGCACTATCCAAGCAAACAGCAAAATGTGCAATGGTGTGCTGGGAGTAAAATTGTCCTCCAATTTTATTTCCAGCACATTATAGAAGGCAAGGCAAGGCAAGGCAAGTTTATTTGTATAGCACATTTCATACACAATGGTAATTCAAAGTGCTTTACATAAAATAAATGAAAAAATATATATAATAATAATAATCACAACAATAAAAAAAGGAATTTTAAAACTTTGAAAATTATTAAAAAAAATTGATTTAAGAGGTTTAAAATGAATTTAAGAAAACGATTATACATATAATATAGTGCAATCAGTTCGGACATCGCACAGTGCTCATTCAATAAATGCACAGCTAAACAGATGAGTTTTGAGTCTGCATTTAAATGTGACTAATGTTTTAGCACATCTGATCTCTTCTGGAAGCTGATTCCAACTGCGGGTGGCATAATAACTAAAAGCAGACTCCCCTTGTTTTTTGTGAACTCTTGGTATTTCTAACTGACTCTATCCTAATTATCTGAGTGGTCTGTTATGTTTATATTCAGTGAACATATCTGCAGTGTATTTAGGTCATAGGCCATTGAGTGATTTATAAATTAGTAAAAGTACTTTAAAATCAATCCTTAATATAACTGGAAGCCAGTGTAAGGAAACTGAGGACTTGGTTTTTAATAGCTCAGATTTTTCTGGTCTGTCAGAATTCTGGCACACGTCTGGATGAGCTGCAGCTGTCTACTGTTACTTCTTGGAGGCCGTTGAGAGACCATTACAATTCCACCCTGTGGTGATAAAGGCATTAACAAGTTTCCTCAAGTCTTGACTGAAAAATAAAACCTCTAATTCTTGCAATGTTTTGGAGATGATAGTATGCTGATTTAGTTACCGCTTTTACATGACTACTGAAATTAAGGTCTGTCTCCAGAATCACAACAAGATTCCTGACTTGATTTTTACTTGTTAGACCCCTAGAGTCAAGGTATGAATTCACCTTGAGAACTTCAACTTCATCTTTGTTTCCAAATGCAATGACTTCAGTTTTCTTCTTGTTTAACTGAAGAAAATTTTGGCACATCCAACTTTTAATTTCATCAATGCATTGGCAGAGGGTGTCAATGGGGCTGTAGTCCTTTGGAGATAAGGCTAGGTAAATCTGGGTATCATCTGCATAGCTGTGATAGGCAATTTGGTTCTTTCTCATTATTTGACTTAGTGGGAGCATATACAGGCTAAACAAGAGCGGTGCAATAATTGAGCCTTGTGGGACTCCGCATGTCATGGACGTCCACTTAGACTTATGCTCTCCTATACTCACATAAGAACCTCTCCCTTCTAAGTCTGACCTGAACCATTTAATTACCATGCCCGAAAGCCCAACCAAGTTTTCCAGTCTCTCTAGTAGTATGTTATGATCGACATTGTCAAACGCAGCACTGAGATCTAGTAGTACCAGCACTGATATTTTGCCAGATTCAGAATTTAAGCGAATATCATTTATTATTTTAATGAGCGATGTCTCTGTGCTGTGATGTGGTTGGAAACCAGATTGAAAATTGTCCAGGTATCCATTTGAGTTTAAGTATTTGTTCAGCTGATTAAAGACTACCTTTTCAATAATCTTTCCTATAAAAGGAAGATTTGATATTGGTCTATAGTTGCTCAATATGGTTTTATCAAGATTTCTCTTTTTCTGAAGGGGTTTAACAACTGCAGTTTTCATGGAGTTTGGAAAAGTCCCAGAAAGAAATGAGGTGTTCACCATTTCTAAGAGATCTGCTTCCAAACAGTTGCACCCTTTTGAAAAAATATGTGGGATGTGTGTCAAGATAGCAGGTTGACGATTTTAAGGTGCTGTACTATTTCTTCCAAATTTTTGCTATCAATTTCTTCAAAAGCAGATATAGTATCTTCTTTTTGATATTGTGGTCGAATATTTCTAACCTCTGCATAACTTGGGGATGTGCTAATCGCCTTCCTGATATTATTGAACTTCTCAGAAAAGAAGGAAGCAAACTAATTGCATTTGCTGTTGTAGAGCATTTCACTGGCAAGCTATTTTGGTGGGTTGTTGTCAGAGTCGCTCACAGTAGCAAAAAGAGTGGCGAGTGTTGTTTTAATTTACTGATTATACGGTTTGAGAAGATTGACTGCTAGCTTGCCTAGTTCCACTTGCAATACGAAGGCTGTCTTTATCTATGCTATAGTGTATTTCAAGTTTTGTCTTCCGCCACATCCGGTCAACTTTTCTGCATTGTCTTTTCATACTCTGAACTGCTGTTGATTTTCTCCAAGCTGATTTCTGTCTGCCAGTCTTCCTGCTGACTTTCAACGGAGCAATGTCATCAATAACATTCTTAACTTTTGAGTTAAAGGAATCAAGGAGAAGATCAACAGAGTCTGCAGAAATGCTTGGTGTTAAAGATATAGCCTCCATAAATAGCACACTAGTGTTTTCGTTAATGCATCTCTTTCTGACTGAGACCGATCTAGATTCAGTGGTAACAGAGATCAATATATCAAAGAAAATACAGAAGTGATCAGATAGTGCTACGTCCTTAATAACAAAGGATGAAATGTTTAGACCTCTACTGATGAGTAAATCTAGAGTATGTCCCCGATTGTGTGTGGGTTCATGCACATGCTGAATCAGGTCAAAAGTATTTAAAACAGTTATCATTTCTTTTGTAGTTTTGTTTTCTGCATTACTGCATTAGAACACTCTGCCATACAGAGAGCAGTTAGAGTGCACAGATGTGGGTTAAATGTGCATGCATAACGATGGTGACATGAAAAATTCCAATATATTTCCATTTTAATTACTAACCTACATCTTCAAACACCATTTCATCCATACGGCAACTTACCTGCCATCCTGTCTGGTGATGGTATACCCATAGGCTGGTATGTTAATGAAGCTGATATTTACACCGACCAGTGGTGTCCCATCTGAAGTCACTACTTGCCCCCGGATAACACAGGCATTACTGCAAGGTTAAAAAAAATGAAAATCATAGTGAGTAAAACAGGTTATGTCGTGTTAGAAAAGCATCAGATGCTATTTGTAAACACATATAATAAATTAAACCGCTCTGAGGAAACCTCAGCGGGGTTTCCTGTGTGAGAAGCAAAAGATAAGAGGAAAAAAATAGGATAGTGTTTGTGTCATTCCTACTGTTTGAGAGAACAATGCGGAGGTACGAGTGCTTTCAGTCACAACAGATATCTGGGCTTGAAACTGCCTCTATCTGATGTTATCTGTCTGCTTCATGAGCTCCGACTTACTGATCGATATGAAAAAGTCAAACAGTTTCTTAAAATCCTGACCAATTACAAAACAACTCCCCGCTTCCGACCCCCTTATTTAAAAAAAAAGACTCCTAGCGTTAGAGATTTTTAATCAGGCTTCATGCTGTTCAGGCTGGAGATTATGAAGGACAAAAAAACAAAAAATAAAAATATATATTTATATTAACAAAATGATATGCAAATTAGAGGGTCTCTTTTTGTAATGTAAATCTGCCACATGATGTAATATCTGGTATTGATGTATGCGATTCATTTGATTGAATAATCGGCATTTCGCAAGAAATGGCTTGTACATTAAAATATAACATTAAAGTACATTAACATCCAAAAAATTACACACATCAGCTAGGTTAAAGAAAAAAAAAGCACCTAGGAAAAAATTACACATTGAGCCTGTTTCTATGAAGGTATTAGGTATTAAACATTTGTCAGGTAGCGGAACAATTAACACTGGTGTGTAAGAGGCTGGCCCCTTCCTGTCCTTACTGCGGGCAAGATCACAGACCCAACAATATCCCTGTCCCAGAGAGGCTAACTTTATGCTAATTTAAGCACCCTCTCACCTTCAGCAGTCCTTAGCTCAGCTCTGTGCCCCTGTAAACAAAGCTAGGAGAGATAGCGCACAAGTGCAGAGCCCCACCACAATGTCTATTATCAGACTGCGAACTCAAGTTGAATAGAAAATAGAGAGAGAAGAAGTGACAAAGAAAGATCACTAAATAAGAGGGTGGAAAGACAGAAAGGGAGAGAGAGCGAGAGATAATGTGTAAAGCTTTTGTCTATCTACAACATTGCTCGAGGTGACAGTTTGATTTAGAGTGTTCCCATTCAGAAGGGGCAGCGATGCAGGTTTTCACAGGGTGCACTGAGTGGAACTGAGCCACAGCGAAACATGCCGAGCTGATTCAACAACTCTACGACAAATTATTTAAATATTGATATTAAATACATCTGAAGAAGATAAAGGAGAAAGGAGGAACAGTGAAGTGGTCTAGACAAAAAGTTTAAAGTTTATTTATTCAGCAAACCCCTCTCTCAAGATAGTCGGAATGGCAGATAAAAGTGCAAGGAGGTTTATAAACAACAGAGATACCACCTTGTGTAGCACTGCGTTGGCAACTATGTAATAGAAGCAAACTGCAGGCCAGGTTTGACTTGATATTAGAAAAGACATCTTAAATAACTATGAAGCAAAGCATGCTAAACTGTCCTGAGAGGCAGCTTCTGGGAGCGCTAAGAAGCAGTGGTCTGAACGCTTGTGTGTTTGAAAAAGGCTAAAAAAAGGCTGAAATGGTTAATAGGCAAAATTAATGCTTGCAAACTCTTTGCTGAAGTGGAATTATTAAATAAAACTTGCAGCAAGTTTCTTTAGCACTGTAAAGCTAACAAGCTAATTAGATTTGCTTCTGTAAACAGTCACTATGATACTAGGGTTATTATCAGGGCATTGCTAAACAACTTGGCAACAAAAGTACAGCTTAGCATCACTGTTCTTAATTTTGTTGTCAATCCATCTAAAGTCTTGGCGTGAAGTCTTAGTAAGCACTGCTAATTACTTAAAAAGCTTCATAAGAGGGGCTAAATACAAACATGCTCCCTCACTTACATTATATCTGTGAACAGCAGTTCTTCCCTTTCGCAGAAACTGTGATGTGTTCTAAATAGGCTAAATGGAGAGAAATAATGGGTCATCTCAGGCTGCCCCCACCCCCTCCGCCATCTCCACATGATGGTAAAAGGGGCTAAGTACACTCAGATGCAGCAGGCAAACAACTTGACCCAAGTGCATCTCCAGGCAAACACATTTATTCGTTTGTGCGATCCATGGTGTTCAGATAAACAGAGCTCATGCTGTAAAGGTTAAAGAACATTGGAAGAACATTCAAAAAGTTTCAGACAGGTGAGTCTTGTAAAACAGGGATGAGAGGTGACTTTGATCATTCCCAGGTGTCTTGCTTTCTTGTGGTTGGACATGTCAGATGTGCATTTTCGACATGTCTCTGAGCATGCAGAAGTGGTTGTGGAATCAATAAAAAGGCCTGATCAGGTGATGGCAAGGGGCTCTTTTAGACCGACTGCGGCTATGTCTAAGAGGTCCATCTGGGCGGCTGTCAGCCTCTCTCATATCTGTCAGTGGGCGGAGGAATGAAGAGGTAATAAATTATATATCAGCCCTGATATTTTTAGGTGAATCGAGGTCTCCGATCTTGCGACTGCTGGCCGACTTCTAAAGCTTTTATTTATTTGTCTCTTTTTTTTCTTTGGAGATGATGCTGATGAAGGGTAGGCCGAGACTCTCATCTTGAAATAATGAAGAGGGTATCGGAAGACTCCCTACCGAGCATCTCAAAAATGTCACCTTGAGAAAATGTCACAGGGCATTACAAGAGCATTTCATGAATACCGGGTGACATGTTCACAAAAGGCTATATCAAACAAAGTCTAGTGTTTCATCTTTGCATGAGGTTATGCGCATCGGACACGAGTTGATTGAGGGCGCAGTGATTTATGCAACAGAAGAACGTCTGGCAGATAGGACTGAAATGAGTGCATGAAGGAGAGCGCTGGACAGCTTTGAAGTGATCAGAGTCTCATTAGGACAGCGCAGATTTGACAAAGGGAGTCCGTGCTTGCCAGAGGCAACAAAAAAAGGCCATTTGGTACAGAGTCTTAGCTGATCTGTGGGAAATGGCCATTTAAGAGATGTAAAACAATACCCTGCTCACTATAGTTCAGGGAAGGACTGTTCACTGATCCAAAACCCCTCTAAACAAGAAATTTCCACTTGAGTTTCCAAATGAACAAAGCAAGACAAGGTCTAAAAACAGAAGGCTTTGAATCGAAGACCTTTTTGGCACATTATGCCTTATGGAGCTATGAATCAAAACGTCAATGTACCCTGGGCGGCACCATTAGAGACATTCTCCATGGAGAGCACAAAAAAAATGCTCATTTGTTTGTTACATTTTCATTTTTGCCTTTGAAATGTCAGCTCTACTTTCATGAAAGGAAATGCGGGGATACTCTACGACATTTCAAAGGAGCACAACTTTTTCCCCAAATCTCTAGTAGCATCTTTTGTGCTCATTTCAATTTAGAACAGAAAGAGAGAGAGGGAAGAGACCAGTGCAAGAGTGGGATGCAAATGCAAAAGTGGCGTTCTAGGTATTGTTTACAGATAAAAAGGGAACGCCACAAATGGAGGCAAAAGATGAAAAGTCATATGGGATCACACAGTGACAGCACTGTTCTCTCATGTGAAACATCTTTGGGGCACCTTGGGATGAGCCCCATGCCCTGTTTGTTTACAGGAACTAGAGTTGTAGATGGATTGACAGCATCTACTTATAGTTACTGATTGATCTTAATATTACCACTATAGTGAATTGGGATTTGGGATAAATATGGAAAAGAGAACTGCAAGAAACTGCACAAAAACTGTGAACATTACTACTGAAATACTTACATGCCATCAAAGGGGTTGGCGCCAGGGATGACGTGGGTACTGTCCCGGCCCACCAGAAAGCGGACACGCTGGTAGAAAAACTGCAGGGTGCTCAGAGTGGAAGAGATCTGGGTTTCCTGGATAATATCCAGTGGATCAGGAGAGCCCACACACAGAGATGTGGTGTGACATGTCTGCAAACAGCAATCCGGGTCCATGCAGTCCATTAACCCATCTGATAGAGAGAGGACAGGTTTAATCTTTAATAACAGGGATGTAGAGTCACAAAATTAATCAATGTATTTTCACAAAATTATTATTTTTTTAAGTAAGTGACAAACAATGTATCTGATGATAAATTGCCTTCACTTACTAGTGGCAGGATTTACATGGTTTCTAGCTGGACAAAGCTAGTTTAGCTAGTTGATCAGATGGACTACAAGCTGGTGTACTTGGTTTCCTGTGGTGGATCATCTTGGTCAAGTTGGTCAGAGGTCATAGACCACCGTGGCCAAGGTGCCACACTACATATAGATTTAATTTGGGTAGGGGTAGGGGGTTAGGTTTAGGGCCTCATTAGCCTATCAGACACAAACTGTGGCACTTTCCTCCAGTGGGCACCAGTGAATGTTCCAGAAACCAGCTTGATCAGGTATGACCTGGTTACCAGAAATGTTCAGAACCTGGAACAATAACATGCTTATTTTGTCCAAGCTAGCATCATTCCCCTAGGTCAGTATCTTTAAAGGAGAGGAAAAAGATTTCATCATCCCAAGACGAACATGCGTGAACCGTTAGCAGGATCTTGAAAACTTCTGAGAAATAACTGCCTCTGTTGGATGGCTCTCTGTGCCCTACAGCTGCGTTACTGCAGTAAGTTAGAGCCAGTCTGGCTTCTTATTTCCTTCATGTTTTCTTTTCTTTTTTTCCCCCTCTTTCCAACAGTTTCCACACCTTTACAGGCAGCTCAGCCTCTCCCTCCTGTAATTCAGCTGAAATAATTCAGGACTTCAGGCCATGCTGAGAGGAACCCTTTAATGTACTGAACTGGATCATCTCTTATTCTCTAATATCTCTCTCTCTCTTCCTCTCTCTCTACTTTCAGGAACCTCTCTGACCAGATGGGCCAAATTATAAAAATAGCACCTCTCCTGGTGGAAGCGTCACCACTGCTTGTTTCAAGTTGCTGCAATACTACCACCAATTGACTGCTTTAGTGACCGTGACATGTGGCCAAGTATGGTGACCCATACTCGGAATTAGTGCTCTGCATTTATCCCATCCAAAGTGCACACACACACAGTAGTGAACACACACACACCCGGAGCAGTAGGCAGCCATTTTTTGCTGTGGCCCCCCGGGGAGCAACTGGGGGTTCGGTGCCTTGCTCAAGGGCACCTCAGTTGTGGGTATTGAAGGTGGGAGAGAGCGCTGTACATTCACTCCCCCCACCTAGAATCCCTGCCGATACGTGACCATTAGGCCAAGACTTTACTATTAACATATGTGCTAGAAGTTTCTGATTGGTATTCTACAGGTTATCATCCATTTTAGTTTGGTCTGCATGTCTTTTCCATTTGGCTGGATACCCTCACAACCTGTTTTTGCTGTTTTCATGAGAATCTCTACAAAGCAATTATTTAGGAAGGTCACAAAAGCACCATCAGGCCTGTATCTGCAACAAATGCTAGTCAGTGCTAAAACAGAGTTTGGTAACTACAGCAGAACAATAATCTCCCCGAAGAGTGTGCTCAACAGTGCAAAACAATTTTTATTCTCAGAGTGGTTTGTGAAAGGACAAGGCTACCTTTGATTTAGAGGCTTGGCAGGAGGTCTGTTCCAAGCTGATGCTTGCTGGGAAATGGAAGCTAGGTGATGTGGATTTAGTTCGTCTCTCTGTGAGCTTAGGGAACTTGAAGCCTATGACTTTGACTAAAACAACCCACTCTTCTACAAGTGGGTCCACGTATCCACAGGGAAGGTCTGATCATTTCCAATGCTATTTAAAGAGCTGAATGCTTTTAGCTCAATGAAGGTGCTCAAGGCAAACTCTAGATTGTAGTGTTTTAAGTGACAAACTGACAACAGCATAGGCATCATAAACAACTCTAATGTGGGCAATAAAGAACAGAAGAGAAAAGAAGAGACCCCAGCAAAGACTGTTAAATCTTCCTAATAAATGTCAAGGCAGCGTGTTGTTTGTGTTGTACCTCCATCATTGTCCTTGCCGTCACTGCAGGCCGTCTCCATTGATGTGTCACAGCCTGCTCCCCGCCAGCCCAGCTGACAAACGCAGTACCAGCCATTATTACCCAGTGTGCATCTGCCGTTGCCATTGCACAGACCAGGACAGCCCTCTATGCACACAAAAGCAAAGCATACACATTAGAGAGGGCACTTTTCACCAAAACAAACATTGCACTATAACAGACAAGACGTTGAAAAGCCTAGTTACTATATCCTAGATGAAAAAATTCAAAATGAAGTGTTGTGGGTCAAAAGAGTGCTTCAGCAATAACAGTGATAACTTTAGGTGATTAACTGATACACCTTTTTAAGCCCTTATATCCTATAGAGGCAGACTCATACTGCAGAGCTCCTCTGGATCAATAAATTCTCATTAGTGTTGTACAATAGATGCAGAACTCTGCTCTAAACAGAAAGCGAGAGAGAGAGAGCAAGAAAAAGAGCTAATTCTAACCTGGAAAAAAAACAATTACCTCAACTAGATAAACATCAATATGGATAATCACAGTGTTTCTTGGGTAATACAACTAACAACCTTAGCTTTAGATAGCAGACTAGTCTAAAATGTGGAAACCACAAGCACCAGGTACAACACAAACCATATGCTTAATTCCAATAATGTAAATGCCATGGCACATTTCGAAATAGGATTTCATAGGCCTGTGCATGAGCAGGGAGGTTAATGCTGACAGGATGTAGACAGCACAGGTGGCACACGGTCCTACAGACACGGTACACTCCATACGACAGCGTAAAATGTCTGTCATTGTCATCTGTTTCCTCCTCCCCTCACTGTCACTTATCAGCTACCTGTCCAATTCCATTTCCTAAGATGAAAACATAGACGAAAGGCAAGAAACCCTGCACAATCAAATGTAAAATCCTGACATGCTTTTCACAAGCCAAGAGCCGCTCTCCAAGATGTCTGAGCTGACCTATTTTGTCAGCGACAGTTAGCACAGCCACTGCTCGAACATCACAGAGACTAAAGGAAGGGAGAGAGAGAGTGGGAGTTTGTATAGAGAAAGAAAGGTGGTGGGTGCCTGATAAGAAGGAAATGTGAGATGCCTCTAAAAGCCATGATCATTTCTAAAGATGGCTCAATGTGGAATGGCATGCAGTGTTTTCATCTATGACTTGTGCATCATGATGCTATGCTCAATGTTTCAAGACAGTTGTGCTTCAATAACTGATGTTAGCACATTTAGCACCATCTGACGCAAGGAAAAAAAAATCGCTGATCTTTGCCATAGCATGTAAGTCTACACCTAAATGGAGAATCCATTATGAAAGTGGGCTGTAATGTTGACTTAAATAATTATATAGCTGCACAGATCAGCACAATGTCATGCAAATATAAGAAAGAGCAATGGAGCTGTAGAATAATGGTAAGAGCACATGCTCTGATACAGTGAGATATGATACTCTTGGGTAAAGAATCCCAAATGTCAATTTTCACGACTAGCATGATCTTGTCTAAACATGCTCCTGGAAGACCAGACTACCTTCCTGCAGATTTTAGTGCTAACCCCAATTAAACACACCAGAACCAGTTAATCAAGGTCCATTTGCTTACTCGAAAGTTCCAGGCAGGTGTACTGGATCAAGCTGAAACTAAATTCTTTAGAAAGGTGGACCATCAGGAGCAGTAGCATGTCCCAGTGTGCACAGCAGGGTGTCTCTTTTGCAGGACCCACACATCATTGATGCTTTGCACTTCTCAGTGGAGAACTACTAAACAGTCAGTACACAATGCTATGTCAACAGTGTGTGCACTTTGAGGACGACTAAGGGAGCCATATGGAACGAGACCAATTGACGATCTCATTTCTTGCCTTTTTTCGACTCTCAACGGAAGTGACAAAAAAGCAGATCACAAAACACAAGGTTGCATTTGCATTCACAGCCTCCAGCTGACCTCACATCGGAGTAAGGTCGATCTTTTTGCGCTACAAGGCAGGCAATGACAGTTATATGCTTTGCTAACAAGCAAAGAATGAGCTTGACCAGTAGACAGCAGGTTCCTCAAACACCCAAACAGACAAACAGCTGCACAGTCTGCAGTGGCGAGACATCTGCATGGTCTGTTCTGAATGCTTATTAAATAACTAAATAAATAAAGATCTGTGCTCTGCTGGCAGCAATTCAGCTTAATTGGCAGCCCTTTCAGAGAGAGGCCCCTGTGGAGCGCACCCGCGCATCAGGCAGAAACGGCTCCGGAGGGCCACAAACCACATCGCGCGACCCCTGCAGTTCACGCTAGCCGCACAGCTTCTCTGTGTGGGAAGAAATGGAGGGAAGGGGTGGGCTCATAGAGCAAGAAAACCAGAGACAAGAAAGGAAAAAACAAGGAGCAGGTAGGGAGTGTAGGCGGCTCGGGGCCCTGGCATCACCGGTGAATAGCAGGCTTTAATTAGGCTGCCGCTTCAGCACCTCTCAGAACCCTCTCCCTGTGCTACACAGCTGCACTGAACATCCATTATGCATGGCGCCGGTTGGCAAGGTCCGTGACCCTCCGCCAGCCCTCCCTCCTTGGATCATGTGGGCCATCCATCCCCTTGAGTTCCACAGCAGGTATACGGCGGCAAAGGAGACGATACGGCTCTCGTGCCGCCCACTCAGCAGGCGTGAAGGTGCTAAGTGGCGAGGTGGCAGAGCAGCGCATTGGATGTGGTGGCACAACAGCAGCATGACGCAGCAAAGACTGTGGTTAGTGTGGCATGAAGCATGGGCTAAATGAAAATAGCAGCGCAACCCTAAAGATGAGCATTACGAAGGATGGGCTGATGGAAACATGATGGACGACAGAACATGAGAGAGGAAGAAAAGATAGGACAGGAGGAGTGCCATACCTTTCACTACCTTATCCAGATAGTGAGCTTTAGGGGGAGATAAAAGACAAGGACATATAAGGGAGGTTTTGAACAGTGCTGCTTCCATGACAAGACACAGACAGCTAGAGGCATGGGCTGGTTGCTCAAGACTTCTACGTTTACAGAAACACAGGGGCTGCAAAAGCTATAGCAAGAAAAATAGCATGCAAAAAGCAACACGTCACATCACAGGCTGGGAGAAAGTTAAAGGTATGGTGTGACAGGGTAGAGAAAGAGAGAGATGGAAAAAAGATGTAGCGTGAAGTCTCAGTTTATCAGTACATTTATTATAGGAGTGAGATGTTTTGGCAACACTTTCTATGAAGCCTGAATATATAAACTATTATAAAGCTCTTCTTACTACCTTATGTTAGACATTGTAATTTTTGACATAATTGTTTTTAAAATATATTATTTTTAAGAAAGAGCGTGTCACTGATGAGACAGCCACACTCTAATCCAAACTGCAGTGAAGAGGCTACACGTCATCTGTCGAACATTCTGTACATTACATCATGGACCGTCACACTTACCGCCTTTACTGGCACACGCTTTATGAGAATATATGATCCTTGCTGTTGGGATGCTATGTCTCACTATGGTACATGTATGAAGAACATCAATAATGCATCAATAAATTATTAAAAGACAGAATTTAATTAATTAATTACATTTATAAAGTGCTTTTCTAGGCACTCAAAGCGCTTTACACTGTCAGGGGGTATCTCCTCATCCACCACCAGTGTGCAGCATCCACCTGGATGATGCGACGGCAGCCATAGTGCGCCAGAACGCCACCACACACCAGGTTATTGGTGGAGAGGAGACAGAGTGATGAAACCAATCAGCAGATATGGGGAATAATTAATTAATTAATTATAATGAATTAAATAAGAACATTATGTTTGGTTTAGCTTCATTAGGGGTTCAATAATCCATGCTAACCCATATTTCCATTACAAAACTACCAAAAAGGTGTTGTGTTCAACAGTCTTCCTGCTCTAGAGGTGATAGGGAATGAATCCATCTGCTGTTTTGTCATGTTCTGTCTAGTGGCTTTCAGTTAACACTTAAAAAAATATCCTAAAATCTGTCCATGGCACAACCTAATACACTTGGCTCCATTAAAGGACGGGTTGCCTCAATGAAGCAAAGTAGCTTTGTTCATCTTGGAAATGTTACTAACAATATAAATGTTATTCTTCAGTTTACAAGAAATGTGTACCACAACCTGAAAAGGGACATTTTTACAATTATGCTAAAAGGCTTTTGATTTGCTAAAAAAAAGTATAAACTTTTAATCATTCCAACGTCAGAAGGAATGTAACAGATTGTGAACAATATGATTTTCAAAGTTTTGATAATGTAAAATTTAATGGCCTTGAAATTTTTACCATACAGCATCCCTTACTTTTGGTAAAATCACTGTCTCTCGTTGCTTTTTAGTTCAAATAAAAGTAAATTAAAGCCGACATGTGTACACAACTGCAAAAATAATGAATGTTTTAAAGGGGTCCTATTATGCTTTTTCACTTTTTCAACTTTAGTTAGTCTGTAATGTTGCTGTTTGAGCATAAAAAAGATCTGCAAAGTTACAAAGCTCAAAGTGCACTTCAAATATTTTATTTAACAGAAATCACTTTTCAAAAACTACAACGAACGACTCGTTTGGACTACAACGCATATTTTCCGGGATTTGTGAAATCACAAATATCGACGAATGGGACGAGACCTGGTCGAGCTGCACTAGAGAAGGCAACGAGTGTTATCACTATGTCGGAGACACGCTAGCTTTCCCAAGGCAGACGAACTTAGAGTGGTTACAATCATCCGGGTTTAAATCGCGCTCAAATTGATTTGATTTTGACACAATATTTACACTGAAGCTCGCAGGCGGCTAGGGTAAGGGGCATGACATTTCCCGACCAGGCGCCGAGTGCTGCCAATCACAACACACACTGGCCCAGCTGACCAATCACAGCACATTTCGTGTTTTAGAAGGCGGGCTTTCATTTGATACAGGAATTATTCGAGCCGTTCATGCCAGACTGGGGAGAGAGGTTTTGTAATAATGTAAAATATGTGAAAAATTAAAAAAGTAAGAAAAAGTTTTTCGAACAACCTAGTATGAGAGCCTGTTCTAGTACACCCCCAAAACAAAATCAAGACTTTGTAAAAGAGCATAATAGGACCCCTTTAATGTTTTTGCAGTTTAATTCCCCAATGTAAAGAATGTCTTTCTAGTGACTGCTCTGCTCATGCAATGCAAATGTTTGTGTTTAAAATGAACTAATTGAAAGGAACGAGAGAGAGAATAAGAAAGGAGGGAAATGATGAGTAGAAATGAAAAGACACCTTAGCACATTCCTACATTAAAATGCATGAAGACAAGCTTCATATCCTTGAGCAAACCTGTTCATGCTATGCCAAGTTGCACAAATTCAATTACGCATGCTTCTCTCACACCTCCTTGCCCGCCCCTTCCCCCCGTCACGACCCCACCCTCATCCGACACTTCACGCACACATAAACGAGCGCATCCGTCTTACCTATAGTGCAGTGTTCTCCGTTCCATCCTGGGCTGCATTCACACTTCCCATCTTTGCAGGTCCCGTGCTCGCTGCAGCGTGGGTGACAAGCCCGTTGTTCGCACCCAGCACCCATCCAGCCCTCGTCACAGCGACAGTTGCCCGCCACGCAGATGCCATGTCCTCCACAGTCGGCTGCACACAGCTCTGTGGGACACGGGGAAAGAAGGGGTGTTACCGAATAGTAGTTGGGACAGGGGGTAAAGAGAAAGCAAATCCAGGAGTTATTATCAGTGATGGGATGGCCACGCTCCACTACCTTGTCTGATGGGTAGTGAAAAGAAATTCCTGCACCTCATAAAGGGGACAATCCCCTTTGGACAATACAAATCTAATAAGACCATTACAAAGCAGGGCTTCAGGGATTGTGGGAGGTTTAACAGGGCAGTGTCTCTTCCTTTCTTTTTTGGGGGGAATTCCTCCTTTTGTGTGGAGGGGAGTAGGCAAAAATGGAAAAAAAGAAGAAAGAAAAGTCAAAGAACAAAATCCAATTTTGACTTCCCATAGAAATGGAGACACACGCTGGATTATTTAAATCGGTTTTTCTGCATAAGTAATGAGGTGAAAGCTGAGACAGCATGGCACAAAATGCTATAAAAGAAAGATTTGTGAGACAATAATTGAAAGTTAGTTCACAAATTAAATCTAACACATGAGATTTTAAAAATAAAATGGTCTCTGCCTCTGAGGGCTTATAGGGGAGGTTTGGCTGTGTGAACCGAAAGTGCCAATTAATTCACTTGACACTACATATCACACCTAGTGAGTTTGAAACTTTGACATAATGGAAAAGTTCCAGAAACATGTGTGGCATAAAGCGCAAAACATCAATTGAAATGATAAGGGGAAGTTAACAAGAAATACTTCAGGGAAGTTGACAGACCCAGACGTTAGACTTCATTTACAACTGCATAAAGAAGTCAGTGAATGACTGGAAGTGTCATGATTTGGGAGATGTGTTCTGCAGCAGGAGTTGGGCCTCTTATTCAGCTACATGGCAGGGTGAATGCAAATGTTTATCAGAACCTCCTCCATCAACATGCGGTACCTTCCCTGCAAGCATCTCCCAATCAGCCTGCAACTTTCATGCAAGACAATGACCCCGTCACACTGCAAAACAGGTAACTCGGTTAGTTGAAGCTAAGAACACTAAAAATAATGAAATGGTCGGCCCAGAGATCTAAACCAGATTGAAAATCTCTGTAAAATCCTCGGCGACTAAGAAACCCACTACAGTCACTGAACTATGGAAGAGATCCAAGATCACACCAGTGCAGTCTAAAAAAACTACTGATGTCCTGCAGCCGCAGATGTGCTGAAGTCATACAAAGCAAGGGCCTCTACACTTCCTACTAATTTCTGACAGCTGTAACCCTCCAAAATTTTTGTTGTAATCTTCTTTCGTACTACAGTGGTTACTATTTTCTAATTTTGATGACTGTTTTCCACAAAATAAAGGTTTTTGTAGAAATGGTTATTTTGTCAAACATGTTAGTGGAACAGTGGTATACCTACAGCTAATATTCCTTCATATTTTGAGCGATGAAGATTAACAATATTTCAGAAAAAATAAATCAAGTATTTATAGATTGTTCTCTAATTTTGATCTACATTGTATATATATAAATAAAAAAATTTCAGTTATCAAATTATTGGGGTAGGTTTTATTGGTGGATACGATGTACAATCTTGATATGTTAAAAAGAAACATTAGCACACATTATGCATCGAGTACTCTAATATAATAAAAATAACGGCCCTCTTGAAAAACATAGAACAGTGATTATGTGCCTAATTTGTAAAATGTATGCAGAAGGGAGTCAGAAAGAAGGTTGCCTATAGGCCATTAATGAGTCAATTATGTTCATGTAGCTCTGCATTTTGTCATTGTTACAAATTAAACAGAGTTAAGTTGGTATTTTCAGGCACAAACCATAACATGGCATTACCAGATTTAAAAGCTTGAAGGAAAAAAAAATCCTTCCCTCGTGCTAATTACAGCGCTGGGCCTTTGTCAAATTATGTAAATGCCCTTAATTTCACATGCAACATTTCAATTAGAGTCATCCTAATGGCATTTCATTCAGAGCTGCTTAAAGTTGTCAGGGAGACACACAGTTGCTCATTTCCTCTGGTTCTTGCTCTCCTTTATTGTCCCTCTCTCAATTTGCTTAGTGAATTTTGCCCCTCGCTCTCTCGCATACACACAAAAACAACTCGCTAGATTATTGGAATATCGTTTTCTCATAACAGTGTTCCTCAAAGCGATTCTCATAAAGGTAACACACCAGCCAAATGACAGGATGATACCATCTGCGAATCGTTCCAACAATGCTTCACTGCAGGGCAAAGACGCTACTAACGTTGTACAATAATTGGGTAACTCCTGCCTTTAATGGAGGAGGAGAACTAATTGATGCAGATCTTGCATGTTTGCAACAGCTCATTTCAAAATGTGGTGGAGCTGCCCGACTGCCTACATACTACTAGAGCTGAAAGCTTTCTTATTCAATTACCAACACTGACCAAGAGAACTGAGGCAAAAAGAAGGAAAACAGGGGAGAGAAATAATTTTCATCTTAGGAGTGGCCTTATCTCCGTTTAGTTTTGCTGCATAACATTTATTTTACCCCCAAAATGTGTTAGAACCATTACTTGTACAATTAATGCGTGTTACATTTGCAGAAAAAAAATCATTATTTTATTTAATTTTATTTACCAAACCAAAACTCACATTTTCCACAGTTTATCAGTAAATTAGGGATATGCCGGTATCAAATTTTCAAGTTGCGATTAATTGCTAATGCTTTTATCACAGTATACGGAAGGCTATTCCAGAGTTTGGGAGACAAATGCGAAAAAGCTCTACCTCTTTTAGTGAACTTTGCTATCCTAGGTAATACCAAAAGTCCAGAGTTTTGCGACCTTAGGGAGCGTGATGGATTGTAGCGTGGTAGAAGACTAGTTAGGTACACAGGAGCTAAACCATTAAGGGCCTTATAGGCAAGTAATAATATTTTGTAACTGATACGGAAACTTAATAGGTAGCCAGTGCAGAGACTGTTAAATTGGAGTAATATGATCATATTTTCATGACCTGGTAAGGACTCTAGCCGCTGCATTTTGGATAAACTGTAGCTTATTTATTGAAGATGCAGGACAACCACCTAGCATGAACTAGCTTTTCTGCATCAAAAACAGGTAACAGTTTCGTAACTTGCAATGTTTCTAAGATGGAAGAATGCAGTTTTTTTGTAACATGGGAAATATGATTTAAGTTGCTATTTAATATAACACCCAGATTTATGACTGTAGAGGAAGTAACAGTACATCCGTCTAGTTGCAAAGTGTAATCCACGAGATTCGGCGTACTGTCTTTTGGTCAATTAGAAAATTATTGGTCATCCAATCTTTCACATTTTTTTTACACGTTCAATTTAGAGCATCAATGCTTTTAGGTAAATTGATTTATATTGCAGTTTTCAAAATATTCAAAGTACAACTGCAGAAGTGTTCTACAAATTCTTACATATAATTATAGATGTAGCCATAACAATGAATAATATGAATTTAATGTTTCTTTTACAGTATGTTTGTTTAGTTTTTATTGAGGACATGCATTACTAGTCGAAAGTTTGCACATAAGTTGAAAACCTTTGATTTATTTAAATACAAAAGAAATTGTATTGTAAATGTATTTTTAAAATAGGCATCATAATAATATTAAATGTATGGCATTATATATTTACATAAGTAATATAGTATATATTCAAACACTTAAATACAGTATTTATACATATTTATAATATTTGTTATAAATGTACAGAATTTTGAATTATATAATATACTGTATATTTTTTAATTTATTTTTTATAATATATACCTGGATATATAAATTTATAACTGTAAACTTCCAAACTTCCATTTGTGTTATATCAGAATTGTTAGCATTTTACTATCATTTCAACATGTAGAAAATGATCACAATAAAGGTGAAGGCGTCTTTAAATTTGCATTGATTGCGTATATGTTTAAAGAATGTATCGACACATGTCAACTAAGGAGGTACACTGGAAAAACTTGTTGAGCCTTCAGAACTTGTCAAGCATAATGAGAGTTTCCTGACAGGCTTTCTCAGGTGATGTTTGCTCACTGGGAGCCCGTGTCCTCCTGAGAACACCTGAACAGGTGTGTGAGAGAGTATGTGTCACACTCTTCCCTGATGGTCCATCTCTCTTTTCTTTTTTTTCTTCAGTAAATGCATGATTCATAATCAAAGACCGTTCATGCGAGAAAGAAAACAGATGACACAAAAAGGGTCATTTTAATGTATTTACTCCAAATAACACAGTGTACCATATTCTCTAGAGGCAAATCTAAATACACGGACATTCTCAAAACACAAAATCAGTATTTGTCACAGACTGCCATTGCACTGTGCTTCCACAATCGCAAGATGTAAACTCAGAATTGTGAGATAAAAAGTGCATTAGAATCACAATTTTAAAAGTGCCACTAGAGATGAAATAAATGATAGAAATAACAGCTTCCATTTAGCCACATCATGTGTAGTAGTGCAAGTGCTTTTAATAGAATAGACTTGGTAGATGAATCGTTTTCCTATGAACGATATTCCGGACAATTTTCAAATAGAATAGCAAATTGTATTTTCAATTGCGTTTTCAATATGTGGACGCATAAATTGTGACATAATCCAAATGCAATTGCAAATCCTGCATTAGCGTTTGCATTTTCGCTTTCGCGAACGCACAGTGACTGCCACATTTCAAATGAAAAACCAAAGTCAATTTGCAACTGTATTTCCCATGTCTTAAGAGTTATGAACCTGTCATATTTAAATAGCAATATTAAATACCACGTCTGCTTTTTCACTCTCGCTTTGTCGCGCATGTAACCTGCCAAAACTCAAATGGAATCGCAATTCCTTTTGCATTTGAATTTCCGACGTCTACACGGAAAGCTGTCAATCAATGTGAGGGGGCGGGGCTATACTAGGGGGCGTGTTTGTGTTGGGAGGTGACGTCACTCACAGACGACCGTGCCGAATGCTCTGATCAATGGAGGTCATCGGTGAAGGCTCCGCTAAAGGCAGCTACCAATCAGTTTCGTACCTGTGTGAACGAACAGACAGTGCAACCTTCTTGGCACAATACATAATTATGTCTTTTTTACCCAAATGTAGCGAGTATCCCCTGCTAAAAGCGGGAGCCACAACGGTACGCACAATAGGTCAATATTCACTATAAACCAAACGCTTTCACCTGTCTCAGCATCTCTCACTGTTTACTCTCACTTACACTTTTAATCCGTAATAGAGAGCGTGTCACACCTGCCTCAAGACCTTTTACCGTTTGCACTCCACTTGATGCACTTAAGCAAACAAACAGAGCAAATCTACACGTATTTACCTATTTGACACCTATATCTTATTCCTATCTAATAGACTATGTGCACCTGCCTCAAGATCTCTCAAGATCCGATAGATGCATGTGACAAAACAAAAAATGCTGCTACTCTTACTCTGCCTTCCCCAGATGACACTTCACCAGTCAGATCTAGGTGCAGCTGTCACAGAACATGCCACAGCCAAGGCAAGATAACATTACAAATCACGTGCATCAATCGCGGTGTCCAGTGGCTGTAAATAGCGAGAGATCTTGAGGCAGGCGCAACGCTTTGGTGCCACGTACGGGACGCAAACTCCATAACGGATTAAAACTGTGGAATAAAATATAAAGTAAGGTGGAAAATAAGTATAGATTAGTTTGTTTGCTTAAGTGCATCAAGTGCAAACGGTAAAAGGTCTTGAGGAAGGTGTGACACTCTCTATTACGGATTAAAAGTGCTGGTGCATTTGGATGACTTTCTGGTATCAACAGACCGACTACGCTCCCTATACAGACTGCCATCATCAGTGTAATGTTTGTGTTCTGTTGCACACAGATTAGTTTCCTCTTCATACTGATTCCATGGCCCAGAGAACTGATTTGGACCTTCTTTATGTGCACTCCAATTTTCTGAAACCATCGGATGCCCATACAGACTTTTCTTCTCCGCTTTTGCAGTAGGGTCTACACCATACCTCATTCCAAAAAGCCGAGAAAAGCCACTACCTTCCTGAACAGTTCTTTCATGAGGCAAGAGGTCATCTTTACTGGGGTTACTCAAATGGGTTTCAGTGTTTACTCGTTCTCTGCCAGGTTGTTTGCCCATTAGGGAAGGCTGGTAATTGTCTTCATCTTCTTTAAAAGGATCATATATTTCGTCCATGAAGGGTATGTTTCTATCTAATTGTGGTTGTGTGGGTTTCTGGGTTTTCATTAGAGCCAGATCTTTTCTAGCCTCTTGAAACAATGAGTTAACAACACTGGTGTCGGCCTTGTTGAGAGCACTAAGGAAGCGCTCCATTTGAGTTGGAAGATTGCGCTTTGGATCTGATGGTGAAGTCTGACTCGAAGGGTTACTGCTCGGGGGATGGTCATGAGGCAGGCGAGATGATGCCCTGTGTTGGTCTTCCTGAGAATTGTTACCTTTAGACACGTTGGAAATTTTCAGGTCATGTAAAGACCTTGAACTGGACGCCTGCATGAGTGACTGTGGGATAACTGGCTTGTTAAAAAGGGGTGTTTCAGTCATTTGTGAGGCTGTTGAAGACTCATTCATGATCCGGTT